>WNWU01000036.1:3412159-3540638 GCA_012654045.1 Ptyas mucosa
TAGAATAGAATAGAATAGAATAGAATAGAATAGAATAGAATAGAATAGAATAGAATTGAATTCTTTATTGGCCAAGTGTGATTGGACACACAAGAAATTTGTCTTAGGTGTATATAACACTGGTAATACCAGGTATAATGGGGTAGATATTTACACAAATACACAAGCACAATGGAATATGATGGCCTGGGATATTTGGCCTCTACCAAAAAAAAAAGGTTCTAGCCCTTTCCATCCACAAACTTTTTACTGTATTCTCTCTTGCTCTTGGGCAAAGTCTGTTTGGTATGACATTGCAGACACTTGAAAATATCATGGACAGTAAAAAAGAAAAAAACACCCCAAGCCAATGGATATCAACCAAATCAGTCCAGATTTCTCACTGTAGGCAGAAGTAACCAGGTTCAAATTATCCAACTTCAGACACATTATGCAAAGAGCTTGCTCTTTGAAGAAGGTCTGATACTGGGGAAAGATGGAAAGACAGAAAAGAGGACGACTAAAATACAGTAGATGGGCTCAATTACAATATGATGAAGACACCACTAGGTTAAGGAACTTATCATTAGGGAGGAAATCTATCGTATTTAGATAGTCACTAAGAGTAAATATTTGTGGCACATAATCAATCAATCAATCAATCAATCAATCAATCAATCAATGCTGCTTCTATCTGCTCTACTCCAGAGGAGGTCTCTCTCTCTCTATACTAGTTTAATTTACAAGAAAGGGAGTGAGAAAAGTCCTTTGATTTTTCTCAGTGGCTTAATCTGTCTGAGAGTGCCCTAAAGTCCTTCCAGAATGAATATGCTGATTCCATCCAAGCCTCCTTATTATGTATATCAAGGTTAGGGGATTAATGGGAGTGAAAGACAAAGGAAGAAAGAAAACAAAAAGAAGAAGAACTAATTCAAAGTGATTTCTCTCAGCGAACTCCCCCTCTAGCCACAAAGGCAGAAGAAACTAGGGCACAGGATAGTAAAATCAAAGGCAACATAGATTAGCAAAAACACCATTGAAATCATTTGAAAAGCCAAAATGCTAATTTCGCATCTACCTTCCACTAGTCCCTAGATGAATGTATTTTTCCTAAATCTCCAACCCAGGTTTCTGGGATTGTTTCTTTTTTTTCTCTCCCCATTTTTACCTGACAAAACACTCTGTCCTGAGAGGGAAGATCTCTTTTCCTATTCCTGTGAGAGAAAACCACAAAAGGAACACAAAATGGAGCTGCTCCATCATCTATTTAAAGGACCACTGGGGAAGAGAATTTTCTGGAATTGTTTCAGTGCCTCAGTTTCATATTCCCATGTTTGATGCACAGTTTTAACTGTTTCAATATCTGGGATGGGATTTCTCTTGCATGCACTACACCTGGTGACACTTGAGAGTATTGGGAAAGGCTTTGAAATTTTCTCCGACAAGATGTTGTTTGCTCCTCAGTATCAGATGTCTTACAACTGCTCCAATTAGCTTGATGCCAGTCCTTCTCTCTCTCTCTCTCTCTCTCTCTCTCTCTCCCTCCCTCCCTCTCTCTCCTATCTACCACCTTTATTATTTTTATAACTAACTCAAGATTGTGAACCTAACTATTACATCTTCCTCCTCCTACCGTGTTTCCTCGAAAATAAGACCTGTCTTATATTTTTTTGTACCCCGAAATAAGCGTTTGGCCTTATTATTGAGGAGGTCTTATTATTTTGGGGCCCGTGGAGCAAGACGGGGCTCCTCTTACCATCTTACCTGATTTTCAGCTCTGTCTCCCTAACCCTAACCAGAGGAAATGGCGGGGACCGGCTGCGCATGCGGTTAAATATTTTCGGGAAGGGCTTATTTTCAGGGCGAGGGCATATTTTCAGGGAAGGGTTTATTTTCAGGGAAGGGCTTATTATCCAGGGATAATCCAGGGAGGTCTTATTTTTAAGGAACACAGTATTTTTACCACAACCATCACTTTGTAAGGTGGAATGGGCTGAGAGGGTGACTAGTCCAAACTCACCCTGCCAGCTTTCATACCTAAGCTGGAACTAGAATTCATGATCTCCCAGTAGCCTGGTGTCTCAACCACTAGACCAAACTGGCTTTCTTCAGAATGAGTATCCAACTGTGTATGTATGTATGTGTGTGTATATATGTGCGTATGTTTGAATATATATACATATGCATATGCATATACATGTTTTTTTGAGAATGGGAATCAGAATTTCATTTTTAATGTGTGCCAGTGTGTACGCAGATAAAGTGACAATAAAGGTTTATAGATATCAGCTTTTGCCCCTTTCTTTTGAGCACTTTTCCCCTTCGCCATCACTAAATCTGTCCAACTTTGTTTGGATGTCAAGGTGGCCTACCAATTTGAGAAACGAATCGAAATCAATCATCTGCTTGGTATTCTGGTACTGGTACGTGCAGAAGCAGCTGAGCAATGGCGTGCCATCTTTTGCAGGAACCCATTTGGATTAGAGATAGTTCATATATATATATATGAAATACCCTTAATAAGAAAGCCTGTTCTTATTATTTTTATGTCAGGCTTCCTGTTTTGCTAATAAATTTCTCTTAATAGTTTTCTTCTGATCTTGCCAAAGGCTGCTGAGAAGAATCCTAATCTTCAGAATTTAGGTTCCCCCCCTTCCTTTTCCCACTGAATCCTGTTGTTTTGCCCCCTTGCTATAGGATATTGCCAGAGACCTGGCTCTGCCCCAGTTCCATTACTATTTATATCTGGTGGGTGTCCCCCTGGACATGTTGATAAATTACCTTCTCTTATAACCCTCAGCCTATTGTAAGCAAAGTTATTCAGGCTGCTTGCTTGTAGCAAAGTGGTGGTGGTGGAAAGGGGGGCGTGTGACAATGAGGGTCAGGAGGTCAGGGAGGGGCTCCAGAAAAGAGAAAGGGCTACGTGCTGAAACTGGGCCCGAGTGCAGAGTATGAAAGTCCCCGGAGTCCTGTCCACAGAAAGGGTTCAGGATGAAGATCTGCCACTTCCTTCCCACCTTACTGCTCTCCATTCCCGTAACTGGCAAATTTTCCTTGGCCAAAGGCTCCAACTGCTGGCAGCAGAGGGACTCCTTTGAACTGAAAAACGAGATCATCAAGTGTCTTCATTGAGGTCACGTTTCTTCAAATGGAAGTTGAACTTCTTCCTTAAAACGTGCCAAGTGTAAAATGATAGGAAGACACGAAGAAGAAAGAAGAGAAGGAGGACTGAGGAAAAGAGGATGAGAAAGGGAAATAGAGATGCTTGGTGCTCTCTTGAGCTTGGTTGTTTTCTTGCAGATGTTTCAATACCCAAACTATTGTAGGTAACATTGTCAGTGCTAGTGGTGATGTTAACACTGGACTAGCACTGATGATGTTACCTAGTCTGGGTAATGAAAGATCTGCAAGAAAACAACTAAGCTGAGAGAGCACCAGAGACCCCTCATTTCAACCCTGAGCCAGAAATATTATCCTTTAGTGATGGATCTCACTGCTTCTGACTCTGGTGAAGTTTGTAAGTGGGGGAAGATGTAATTTCCCAATCACTTAATTAATGCCCATCTATTTTAACTTTTGATGTGATTGATCCAAAATTTGTATCAATCTCCACAACAAAATTATGACTGATTATTTTAAATCAGTAGATGTGCTCTGGTGTGTTTGAACTTGTTTTTATAGTTCTGAAAGTAAACTTCTTAAGATCCCACACGTCCACTGAAGAAAGCTTCTTGCTGAAGAATGCTGGAAGTTGGTTGGATGGTTTTTAAAGATGAGGGTGGTGATTTTCTGAAAAATCAAGAGGAAAAAATTATAGCATCTAAACTTCAGCTATTACTAATGTTATTACCGAGGCATAGTGGAGCCTTTTCAGTTCATTTTCAGGCAAGATATTGATCATTCTTGCAGATGACTTGCGGCTCAACAGAGATAGGGGAGTTGAATCTATAGGTCTAGTGGATCTCTTGGTAGCTTTTGACATTATCAATCATGGCATCTTTCTGCACTGTCTGTAAGCATTGAGAGAGAGGGACAGTATTTTACTGGGAATTCCTTCCTTCCTGTCTGTGTGCGTCCAGTCAATGGAGGTGAGGGGAAGAGGTCAGCTCTAGGAGCCTCTATTATGTGGTCCCAGAACGCTTGATTCTTCCATACACACGCCCTTTTAAAATAAATATAAAAGGTGTTGATGAAGTCACAGATATCCAGCTCATGATTGTTCCAAAAGTGCTTTTTCAAGTGGCAACTGGATTTTGTTTTTTTTAAAAAGATGTTTTGCTTCTCGTCCAAGAAGCTTCTTGGACGAGAAGCAAAATGTCTTCAAAGAAAAAACAAGAAAGCCCAGGTGCCTCTTGAAAAAGTATCTTTGGAACGTGAGGTCATAGGAATTTATTTATTTATTTCCTGTTTCTAGGATTAGGTACTGATGATACCTCATAGTACATCATTTGCATTGCATAGTACATTTTGACCTGTGGTCAAACAACAGGTGTAGCTGAGGTTCTTTCCCAGTATCTGGTGGCTGTTAGGGTCTGAGTAGAGAGAAATAGGCTCAGATTTAGTTCCATAAAGATGGAACAGGTCCAGTTCTAGAAACCAACTGATCCCTGTAATTTCCATCTAAATTCTATCTAGAGTTGTATTTTCCTGTATAGACCTAACTCATGATCTGGGATTTCCATAGATCTTCTTTCAAAAGGTCTTTGTGGGATAGTTTTGAGTGTTTGTTTTCCTTTTTAGAAGAGTTGTAAATTGCCTGCATTGATTGTGTAGGTGTCAATTATTTATTACTGTAAGACTTTTTAACCTGTTTCTTACTGAATAAACTACTGGGGGTTGCTTTCGACTAGAGCAGTATGTAAGACTCAGCAAAATAACTAAAAATACATCAATAATTAGATTTCCATCTTTTAAAGATTTTGGCCATAAAAACTGGCACTTTTAGGAATCCTGAAAAGGCATATCACCACATTTTTATATGGTTTCATTCTTGTTCATTTATTCTCTATATAAATAACGTTGAGTTGGCATCATAAATTATGGCACCAAGTAGCAGCTACATATTAACCAATTAGACTTGGCCATTTGATGACATTATGAAGCCACATTAAAATAAGGACAGCAGTTTCTGCCATCACTCTTAATGGATAAACTCTTTCTCCCAATTTTGCGGACATCCCCCCAGAAAATTGCAGGAACAAATAGATGCATTTCACAGAAAGCATATTAGTCCATAATAATAGTAGTAAAATTTAAGTCTCAAACATCTGTCTTGGAGATGTGAGTAAACTGAAGACAGGGATACAATATTTTAATAAGTAAAAAGGCTGTCACGTTATTGCTAATTATTTTTTTGAATGAGAAGGGAGCTTTGAATTAAAATGGATATCTGAAACAGATTAGAGATAACTGCTTGGTTTTTATTTAAAAAAAAACAAACCACCAGCCATTCTAGCTGTATCTTAGTACAGTTCTGTGTAAACTAAGATTTTTGCCAATAGTGCAAGCATTTGCCTTATTAATTTTCACAAACACCATGCTGGTGAATCTTTTAAATCATTTTTCTCTCTGATTTTTTTATATGGAAAGCTAAAATCACCTCCATCCTTTCCTCAAAATGCAGATTTCAAGGAAAACCAAAACAGGTTTTTTCCCTCCTCCAAAATACCTCCACAACTATGGAACCCATTACCATAGAGCGTTGCAATACTAGTTGCTAGTATCTCATACTGAAATGGTTCTTGGAGGAAAGCTTTGAAGAAATATACAATCTTTAATTTCGCCACCATGGCTTTGGAGCTTTGCTACTCATCAACATTCTATAGGCATTTAGCTAGTCACCATTGGATTCAGAATGCTGAGTTTCATTGATCTGGCCCAGCAAAGTAACTGTACTTACATCAATATTTATCACTCGCATCAATATGTTTGGTGTTGCACAGCAGCAGTAAGCAAAGGAGATCAAGTTCTGCTGGAAAGCTGTAAAACTTCCCTATTGCTTAACACCAGCACAAGTCCCCCTTTTCTCACCCTACAGTTGGTTGTTAGTTATGTGTTATGTTGTTTTCGATTCCTAGGTAGATTTTCTCCATGATGATCTATATTAGCCTGTTCTTTCGGGTCTCCCAAAATTACACCCACCACCCACTGTAACCGAGTCTGTCCACCTTGCTCTTGGTCATCCTCTTCATTTCCTTCCTTCCAGGCTCTTGGTCATCCTCTTCATTTCCTTCCTTCCAGGCTCTTGGTCATCCTCTTCATTTCCTTCCTTCCACCCTTTCCAGCATTACAGCCTTTTGCAGAGAGCTGTTTGTTTATTTATTTTCTACATTTATATAGCTGCCCATCTCACATATGCGATTGGGTGGGATATCATAATACAATCAAGTAAACAAGCACGGAACAACACTTTCTAATTTTTTTAACAATTTTTGAAAGTTTAAAACACAGACATAAATAAAACTGCAATAGAATGGACCTACACCTAGAGGGGTTACTTTGCTGGCTCCCAACATCAATAGGATCCTCGAGCTTGTTGAGAGCCAGGTTTTGAGAGATTTTCTAAATGAAAAATGAAAAAAAAAACCCTGGAAAAAATGAATTTTTGTGAGGAAGAATGGTAGGAACCTGTCTGCAACAGAAAAAAAAATCCCTTCACTGCGCTCATTGATAATCTGTTTTTTAATTGTCTTCTAACCCAGTGTTTCTCAACCTCAGCAATTTTTAAGAAGTGTGAACTCCAACTTCCAGAATTCTGAAGAACGTAACCGAGTTGAAGAAACGTGACCAACATGGTGAATAAATACTTCAGATAAACAAGACGAGCACATGTGTGGTTCTTTATAGATTTCACTTATTTTCCAAAGCCCCAGAAGGCAAGGCAAAAAAACCCCAAACAATGGATGGAAACTAATGAAGGAGAGAAGCAACCTGGAATTAAGGAGAAACCTCCTAACAGTGAGGACAATCAACCAGCGGAACGGCTTGCCTTCAGAAAAGTTGTAAAGGCTTCATCAATGGAGATTTTTAAGAAAAGACTGGACTGTCACCTGTCTGAAATGGTGTAGGGTCTCCTGCTTGAGCAGGGGTGGGTGGGTTGGACTACAAGACCTCTACCCTTCCAGCTCTATTCTGATTGATTGAGTCATATCAGGTTGCATTTCCACCTAACTGCTGTTGACCACTCCTTGGTTCAGCGATAGGGATCAGAGATAATATCATATAATATAAATATATGATAATATAAAATATCAGAGATATTTTACGAGAAGAGTCCTCTATTCCTCTAACTGCAATAAAATACCTTATGCCACCAGACTCCAAATTTTGGGCTTAGACAATTTAGAACTACGCCGACTGCAGTCTGACCTAAGCATAGTACATAAAATTATTTACCACAATGTCCTTCCTGTCAATGACTACTTCAGCTTCAACCACAACAATACACAAGCAAATAATAGATACAAACTCAAGGTAAACCGTTCCAAACTCGATTGCAGAAAATATGACTTCAGTAACAGTGGTCAATGCCTGGAATGCACTACCTGACTCTGTAGTTTCTTCCTCAAACCCCCAAAACTTTAACCTTAAACTCTCTACTGTTACCTCACCCCATTCCTAAGAGGTCTGTAAGGGGTGTGCATAAGTGCACCAGCGTGCCTACCGTCCCTGTCCTAATATTCCTTTTTACTTACTCTTTTCAGGTATTCAAATTATGTTTATACTTTTACCTGTTATCTTATATATGTTTGACAAATAAACATATGATTATGATTATGAGTGTTACAAAATAAACACTAGAGAGGAGCGAGATAAACACTAAATAATAGACACTAGAGGGCAGAGATCCGATTTCTCGTTGGGATTCCCCCCAATTTAAGAGCAGCCCACCGCATCTGCAAACCGTCCACAGTGGGTAATTCTGCACCGGAGGGTTTGGCGGACAGGACTTTGGACCGCTGGCCAGGAGGTGTAGCATCCCTCCACACGTTCAGCGCGCGTTTTCAACCAGATGGGAAACATCTGCCGGGACAAATGATAAGTCTTCGCACGTGTCAGGCCAGCAGTCCTCTTTGCCTGCCCCGCCCGCCAGCCCTTCCTCAGCCTTTAGCACGGCGGCACCCGCGTGTCTCAATTCCCCCCCCAGCGCCACCTCTCGCCCCTGCTTCCCGAGGCGCCCGGGATGGCTTCGCCTCGAACCCACGAGGCTCAGGGGGAGCGCGACCTGCCTCCGTCGGGGCCACCGCTGTCTATTTTGGCCCCGTCGCGTGTTGGGCCAGCTTCCTGCCATCAAGACAATAGCGCCGGGAGGGAAGGGAGGACGAAGAGGACACCCTCCAGTGGCGGTCCCGACCACCCCATCACCCTGGCAAGCCTGCAAGCTGCCAGCTGGCCAGCGGCCAGGGCTAATCCTCGGAGGCCTCTCCAAAACACAGGAACCCATCCGGGAGCGATCCTCGGCGCGAACAATGCGAGTCCGAGGGGGAAGCTCCCTGCGGTGGAATTAAGGCCGCTGACAGGACGTGCCGAGCCAGCAGGCCGGGCGGCCAGCCGCCGAGATAAGACGCCACTGGGAACAATAGAAGGAATTGCAGCGCTGCCCTTCCAAACGCAGCACCCGCCCAGGCCTTGGAGAAGAATGGCTTTTTTCGGGCCCTGGGACGCGCCGCGGCAGCCGCACTTCAAGCCGGCGTTTCCTCGAGGCCGAGGCGGGCGGGGAAGCAGCGCCCGCCGGCGGCGCTGTTGGGGCTGAGGCGGCGGAGCGGGTCTTTGGGGCCACCCGGACTTCCTTGACCCCAATAAGGTTCGCTCATACTCGCAACCCGTCTGGCTCCTTCGTATCGTCTAATGCCGTCTAATGGTTACACTCTCTAACCATTGCCATTTATGGTACTACTAGGGACTCTTTAAGTAGATTGTCAATAAAGGAAAAAGTAACATTCCTTCGGGTTGCACTTTTCCTCCATGGACACATCCGTCCACGGTTTTATTTATTTATTGGCAACAAGACCAAAATATCCCTTTGGTGTCTTTTATTTCATTTGCAGTCCTGCTATTCTTCTCTTACCCAAGGTATTAACCGGATCTGGTTCTGCTTAGTTTCTGAATTATAGGCAAGATGGACCAAGAGGCAGAGTGAAAAATCATGCTATATTATAATGTATGTAAGTTGCATGTACAGTCGATTGCACAGCTTCAAGTTACTGACCTTAAATTACAGGATAAGGTTATTGGGGTGATGGGAACGAAGGCGAATATATGTGTCCCAGGATAATGGTGCAGGATCCAATCTGGGTCAGTCACCGGGACCAGAGGTTTTGTCTTCCAAGCTTTTGGACTTTTGCTGGAGCCCATCTTCAGGGAACATCAACAACAGCTTTTAATACAAGGATTGTGATTTTATAAAGATTCTGTACATTTCTCTATGTAAAGTCACTTCCTTTTTCTTAATTTAGTCTATGAGGATAAAAAATAATCCAGACCTATTTATTACCGTGATATATATATACCATATTTCCCCCAAAATAAGACCCTTTTTTATATATTTTTTGAACCCTGAAATAAGCGCTTGGCTTTATTGCCATTCGCTCAAAAGCCCAATTGGGCTTATCATCAGGGGATGTCTTATTTGGGGGGAAACAGGGTGTGTGTGTGTGTGTGTGTGTGTGTGTGTGTGTGTGTATGTGTGTGTATTTGGAAAGGCTGCTTGAAGCATCGTATGGCATTGAATCTGAAAGTAGATAGTTGTTTTTTCTTTGTATTGAGTGGGGGGTTGTAGACCAAACCGTATACTGCTAAAATTCTTGTCATGAGCAAAATGGTGCATCAAAGGGCAATAATTTTTGAACCAAGGTACTTCAAATGGGCTAATTTAACAGACTGTATCCAAAATCTGAGTTCCCTGTGGAATTGAATGTGGCAAAGTTGCTACTGCTTCAGTGCTACCAAAGTTATCTGCAGTTAGCCATGGCCACTTGATCATCATTTCCATTGCTCTTTTCCTGCTTCCTACAAGGGAAGTCAGTGGGGAAGCAGGCAGGAAGTTGGAAGTTGAACCTTCTCCCACTGCTTTTTTTGCCTGCCAGTGGTGATTCAATTTCTCTGTTTCGATAAGGAAATAATCTCTGAAATGAAGACCCAATGGGGCACTGGTTTGTCTAGCTAAAACTGTTAAAATCTGTACAATAATATATTTCACTTATGCCACATAAATCTTCTTAAAGATGACTATTCTTGTACTGCAGGGTTTTCCAACTGGGTGCATTCTTGATGTGCTGAGACTACAGTTCTCTCAAACTGGCAAAGTGTGTTTAAGTGCATGCACAAAAGCCATAAATACTGTGTTACATATGGTTGTCCTACTTTTAATTAATGGATAAAAAGGCTTCATTCATTCATCTCGTGAATTACTACTTCCATCTTTTCACCAGAAGCTGAAAGCAGCATAAGTAGTTGTCCAGCTTCCAATTTTCCTCAACCACAAGCCCACGTGTAATTTGAGCTGAGTGTGAGAAAATAATTAGCTATAAGGATCTTAAAATTACATTTCCATTTCCCTAATTTATTTTTGTCATGATTGCCATCCCATTCAAATTGCTTAAATATTTGCTTGTAAGCATGGAAAAGATACAGCAAACAATGCAATAAATAGATGCTTCTTCAGTGCCTCCCAAAGCTGGAACTTCTGTCTCCAACTAACTCCCTGCCCCTTCCGTTGTTCCCTTGAAAGTCTTTGTGGGAAGACTAGAAGTTGGAATTGTGATGGAGTGTGTGAACCCTGCCTGGTTCTCTTTTCAAACAGTGACTTTCTTTCCATGTTCAAATGTAATGGAACTGGGAGAGAAAGAAGACAGAAAAACTGTACTGAACTGGGGCTTCAGGCTACCCAAAGAAGCATATGTTTTGATAGCAGCTCTTGGCCTGAGTTGTAGTTTTATTTTTTTAAAGCTGTTTATAAAAATTGATTTTCTCTAGAGCAGGTTACGCAAAGGCCAGGCAACTGGAAACAAAACAAATTTGCAGGGAGAGCTCAGGTTAAATATACTGCCAAGAAAGCCGGGTTAAAGGTTTTTCATAATTTCTGAATTTGGCTACAAGACTGGATATCAACAAGGCCGGAAAAGACATTATTTATAGAGCACATTTAAAATTGCATCTTGGATAACTTAATGCTTTCTATTCATTTTATACCATACTGTATCAATGATTCACCAATAGTCAACAAGATTATTTGATACTGACTGAGACAAGATGAGTACTCTAATTGAAAGTATTTATTCTGGTTAATGATATTACTAAAAGTATTGCCTGGAAATTTGAGATGTTTCAATTCCAGTACATTTGTATGATAACCCTTTTTCCTCTCCATTGCCATTGTGACAAACTACTATTGCTTTTTTCATTTTTGCTTGCTCTTTTCCAAGGGAAAGTAGATAGTTCTATGAGATTATAGGATATGACACCTCCTTTTCAATTCCAATTATTCTTAGGCCCACAACACTTCTTTCATAATAAACCGGTTATCCAGAAGACGGCACTGGCAAACCACTTCCACAAATTATATGGACATGGACATGTCATCATCAGGAGTCAAGTAAAACCACAACAGAACTATTATGTTGTGATTTCAGAATGATAATTCATTGTTTGCAGAATGATAATTCATTGCACTTTCAGTCAATGACTTCTATTTAAATAGAGATGCTAGAAACTCAGGTCACCTCTGTGCTCACCTGGTCATCAAATTTGGTTACCAAAACAATCAAAAGATATGCTGCTTTTGAGAAGTAATCTATGTAATCATAAAAGTAGGAACCTGTGTTTGGTGAGCCTACTGCTCTTTGTATATATTCCGATAGCTTTCCTGCTTCCAGTGACACAGAGGTGACCATTGCATTTGTTTCCTGCCTTCCATCCAAGTAGCCCAAGATATGTAACATCCATCCCTACATTTTATCCTCACACAAATTGATTAGGTGAACCACAATTTGAGATGACCTCCCTGATGGTAATCAGACTCTAGTAGCCACTTAACACTTAGCCACGTATGTTATGATTGAAATAAAATCTTAAAGCCAAGTAAACCCCTAGTTTTTTTACTACAAAACTGTAGTTTACTTAGCAATAATACAGACATGGTTTCCCATTACCTTCTTCTGGGATGATTTTTCAACTTTTCAATTTAGTTTAAAGCCCCAGAGCAGTCACATCCAAGTACTCAAATGAGTGAGTTGATTTTTTTCTCCTTGGCAATATTTGCAATGAAAGATACCCAAATGTAATTGTGTAATCTTAGCAAATTGTATGCTCCTTGGAGACAGGATTCTGGCTCTGTTTGGGCCTATGCAAGTCACATCAATACATATTAATTTCAGGTATAAATAAATAATTTAGAAGCTCAGGAGCTTACAGAATTAATAATAACATATGAATCAATCAAGAGACTGAGAGAAACTTCTGCCTTTCAATTACATCTTTAACATTTCTGAAACCTTTACACTTTTAAATGAAAGTCAAGACATGCTGCTTTGAAAAGAAGGCACAATTAATAAGCAGTCAATTAAAACCTCAAATTATGAAGACCTTAGGAGTGTTCTATAACTTTGTGTAAGAGAATTTTTTAAGAGAAATAAAGATCATAGGAGATAGGATATTTTCCCCTTTTTTGTGAGACTTCTGTATAAAATACATTTCCTAATTTTTATGTGAATTCTCAAGAAAGATGAAATGAGATAAGCATCTTAAAAGATTTGCAAGGTATCACTTCTGGCTGATAGACAGTTTCATGGTTTCAGGCAAATTCAGAGAATGTAAGACCACTTTGCCAAGTACAGTTGATAAGGTGTTTGTAGAAGAAAGTGGCTTCCATTACTCTAGAATTCTCTTCTGATCAGAAAGCTGACATAAGGCACCGAAGGGCAGGAAGAATACTGTGCATCACCAAGCAAGCATCTGATTGCCAAGTAAATGTAATGAGGAGCCCTGTGGTACCTTCATGATTAAAACATTTGTTATGCCACTTGTTATGGATCACAGTTCGCCTAAACAGATGTGTCATTTCTAACTGACCAACCTCAGTGAAGTAGAGGACTGTAGACAAAGACTGTACAACTGGTAGATTTAGGACTGTAGCCTGCAGATCAACAACCATTTATTTGCATAGGGCCAGCTTTGGGTGATATTCATTGGGTAAAGGGAGAGCTAGCCAGTGGTAGCAGAAGCAATTGATTTTTTCATCCTAACCAAATGTCACTCATTGTCATTTGTCGCCTTCCAAGTTTATCTTACTCTTTTAAAAAGACCATATGGCAATGAATTCCATAAGTAAATTACACATAGTCTGAAGGCATGCCTCCTTTGATCTGCCCTGTCTCCTGCTGAGTGTGTGTGTGTGTGTGTGTGTGTGTGTTTCTTTGAGTCAGTGTTTGACTTCTTGCAACTGCCTGGATTAATCTTGGCAAGATTTTTCAGAAGTGGTTTGCTATTGTCTCCTTCCTAGGGCTGAGAGAGAGTGGCTGGCCTAAAATCATCTAGCTGGCTTTATGTCTAAACCAGGATTAGAACTCACAGTATTCTGGTTTTTAGTCTTGTGCTTTAAACACTACTCCAAACTGCTGACAGTTACTGTAGTACATTCATGGAGTAGGCATGGACAGAAAGGAACTTTGGTTGATATCCTCCTTGGTCATGAAGCTTGTTGGGTGTCTTTGGGCAAATCTGTGCCTGCACAGAGATAGTGAAGATAGAACAAGAGAGACAGATATTCTTTTAAAGGGAGGCCAAGACACAAACCAGAGCCACTATTAAAATATTGCTAATCAAGATGCCTGTGTTCTACTCTTTTCAGAACAAATCATTTCCATTCATCTTCTACAAGTTTTCCTCTCTGGACCTAATTTAAACTAACATGAGAGATCTTGATCTGCTTTTCTTTTTAATTATGCTTAGGTATATCTGTGGGCCTCTGATTTAGGTCAGGGTCTTGATATTGAGAGAGGAGGCATGCTCTTTTTTCCATGTGATATTTATCTCACTCTCCCCGCACATTCTTCATAGTCATGGGACAGGGGAGAGGAATTAGATTCAACACAGTTCCTGGTTTGTTGTCTTCACAGCTAAGAGCATCTTTGAGCAGAGATTTGGAATAGTTCATATATGAGGATTAAGTGTTTTCTCCTTTCTCTTTATAGCAAAGCTTGGATTCAAATTGGACCTCTTTGCCACTGTGTTTAAAACAGACCAAGAAGACCAGAACATGGATTCACTGATCTAGTTTACATTTCAGTTCCTATTAAAATATTATTTTATCCACATGAAGGCTGCCCACCTTTTTTGCGAGGAAGGGATTCTATGTCAGAGCCATAATACTGGACAGTAACCCATTATACAGATGCCTTAATGAGATTACCAAGCAATTGTCTACGATTAACTGGCAAATGTGACATATGCTGCAAGTTCTTATATACCTTATGTATGCTGACTTTCAGGGGGCTAATTATATACAGTACAAAGAGATTAAAACAATTGCAATCACTGTTAAAGAGCTGTCTGAAATGAAAAAAAATTCAAAAGTGGAACGAGTCTGGCTTCCAAGGGAGCATATTTTCTGCTTTAGGAGTTACACAGGAGAAGACCCTCTCCTATGCGCCGCCCCCCCCCCCCCCAATGGATCTCAAACAAGAAGGATATATTTTTAAGTGGCCCTAATGTGCAGGCAAACTCAGATAGAGAATCTCTCGGTAGAATTAGGTCCTATGTCGTTCAGGGCTTTAAACCAACCCTTACATTGTGTTCAGAAATTAAACCAACACCTTACATTGTGTTCAGAAAACAGCTGACAAGCGACATGGGAAAAACATACTTTCTGAATTATGCACCACTGAGCAGGCAAGTTGGTGCATTTTTATTTTTTTTTTATCAAGAGAAGCTTGAAACCAGTTCTCTGGGATAACCCCAGTATGGATATTAAACTTTCTGAAAATTTGCTGAAAGTTAAGTAGTCACGAGGGGCATTCAGTTAGGATTCCCCAGCCCTGGTGCTAAGGCAGAGGAACAAAGCAATCCAGCTGCTTTGAAAGAACAGGAGCTTGAACTGAAAATGCAAGGACGAGAAGGGAGAACGAACGGTATTGTTCCAGGGAGGGAAGTCTCTGGCTGCAGGGATGCTGGCGAAAGTGTCTGGAGTGCTGACTCAGAGAGCGCCTGGTGGCCGGCGACTGACCTTTGGCCCCTTTGCTTCCTCCTCCTTCCTGCTCAAACCTCTTCGGCTTTCCAGAGGGAGGAGAATCCCAGCTCCTCAAGTCTTTGATTGGTTAAGAAAGTCAAGTCTAGCCCAGAATAAAAGGTAAGAGGGAGCATCTCGTCAGCCGGCCTGCCACCCTCAGCATGAGCACCTTGGCCTTGTACCGTGGCATCTACACCCAAGAGAGCTTCCAACAAGTCTATGGGGTGCCCCTGGAGCCGGAGAACAGCCTAGCAGGGATGGTGAAGGGCAGGCTGAGCCGCTGCTGCCGCTGCTCCAGATCGACAGCCTTGCACTTATTTAGAAGCAGGCTGCCTATTGCAAATTGGCTGCCCAAGTACCAGCCGAAGAAATGGCTTTTGGGGGACCTGGTGGCGGGGTTAACTGTGGGCGTTGTACACATCCCTCAAGGTGAGTTTATATGTGGGTGTCTGCAGGTGTGCAAGGGTGCAATTCATTGCAGGGTCATGCAACAGAAGGTGAACAAAAGACTTTTAACTTGGGAGCTCGTAGTCATGTGCCCAAGAATTTTGCAGCCAGAACAGGAGCAGCAGTTCTTTCCTTTCAGAAAGGTCTATTAAACTGCACAACAAAACAGGCAAATTTAGGGATAGGCAAACAATATCCATGACTTTGACTCGTTTCTGTTCCATACTTGTCCCTCCATTGATCTTTCTTTCTCTCTCTTCCTCCGTGGATTTTTGTTGTTCCAAAATCAGTCTCAAATGTTTTATTTCTGTTTTCCTCACAAGCCTGACCGGAATGCCCTATTTCTGACCTCCATTTTGGGGGGGGGGGAATCTTTCTCTCATTCTCCTTCTCCCCCATCTCCCCCATACTGAGACCTGCCCCACTTCTCTGGGGCAGGAGGATTTCTACTTTCTTGTGCTTCCAAACTACTCCTCAGTTCTTCTTAAGGTCTGGTCTCTACTCTCCTTTCTACTTGGATTTTGATTGCTGGGTCTGCCTGCCTTCCCAAATATTCCCTTATTCCATGCACAGAATCCCAAATCCAGCTGTCATCCTTGTATGGTAATTCAAATCTCTGCTGTTCTTCTAACCACCTCTCTCCTTTCACCTCTCTTCGCTTCTTCCCCTTCTAGGATTTTTGATAAGTAGCTTCTCTTTGCACACCTTATAATCATTGCCTAGTTTTGGATGGTTGCCTTTTTTCTGCACACTTACCAGGGAGGAAGCTTTTTGGGTTTCAGTTTAAGAAATTGCACACGGGGTGGGTAGTCAGTCTTGCTCCAAAAATTGTTCTCTAGGTTATCTTTCTGTCTTTGGTGAGAGATTGCAGCTATCTGGCGCAATAGATAAAAGCAAAGTAAAACAAGGAGGCACAGTGCCTAGATGGTATTTTGCTTTAGACTGGGCTCATGCCTTGTTTGCCCTCCCCGTTTGTCCTTTGCCAGCCCAGCCTTTGGCAAGGCAGCTGAGCTGGCGTTAAAGCCGTGTACACTGCCAAGTCCCCAGCCAAGACTGCTGTTGCATGTCGTCCTCTAACAGTTGACAGAGAGAAAGAAGGAGACTTTGCCAGTCATTCATAGGTCCCATCAAAGAAAATTGGAGGCGCTTTGAACAAACCTTGAGTGGCGTGAGAGAAGCTATTTTCCTGTTAACATGCCACATTCAAAATCCTGCATTTCTGTTTCCAGAGGCTGGTGGCTGTTTACATGAAGCTTTCATGTAAAGCTTTCAATGCATTAAAAATATAAGGTTTCATTACCATTTAAACTTCCAGAGACTAGAGCCCAATTCTTCTGGTCTATGACCAGAATGGAAGCAATATAATAATTAAAGCAGAATAATGAATGCCCTTGCAGAAAATAAGAGAATATATTCCCTACCTAAGTTTTGAACAGATCATGCAGGGAACTGTGTTCACACTCCCTGCATTGGAATGAGTTGGTGGGAAGCTTTTTTTAAAAAAAATTGGATTTATATGCCGCCCTTCTCCGGAGACTCAGAGCGGCTTACAATGTGTTAAGCAATAGCCTTCATACTTTTGTATATTTATACAAAGTCAGCTTATTGCCCCCATAATCTGGGTCCTCATTTTACCTACCTTAGAAAGGATGGAAGGCTGAGTCAACCTTGAGCCTGGTGGGATTTGAACTTGCAGTAATTGCAGGCAGCAGATGTAAGTGGGTGTTAATCACTGCCTTAGTCTACTGAGCCACCAGAGCTCTTGTCAATGTGGTTATAGAACAATTTCATTTATATCTATGAAACTTGGAAAGTAACTTTGGATAACTTATTGTCTCAAAGGTTTACTCTTCAGCTAAATAATTTTTTTCAAGAAGTGCATTGGGGTGATATTTGTTATCTGAATGTCAGGAATGGAAAGCCTAGAAATGTTTCTCTATTATCAGAAGCCTTGCTACTATACTGAATCTAAATATTTGTGGGTTATGGATACTCAATACAAGAGTGAGAAAAATGCTTTGCACGTGGACAAAAGGAAAATTTTGTGTTCAATTGAAGTATCAGGAGATACACCTGGATGCTGTGGACATCAATTCCTCTCATCAACCAGAACAGCCAATGACAAGGAATAATGGGAGTTGTAGTTCTATGTCCCTGTGTAGCTGCAGGTTGCTTATTCCTGCATTAGGTTATGTTCTGTCAACTCTTTATCCAAGATTAAATCCTATATTATTGGAAAAATGAAATAATTTATTGCCACTCAGAGTTGGTTGTTATCCTCTCTACTCTAGAGGTAAAGGTAAAGGTTCCTCTCGCACATATGTGCTAGTTGTTCCTGACTCTAGGGGATGGTGCTCATCTCCGTTTCAAAGCCGAAGAGCCAGCGCTATCCGAAGACATCTCCGTGGTCATGTGGCCGGCATGACTAAACACCAAAGGCGCATGGAACAGTGGTCCCTATTTTTCTACTTGCATTTTTTACGTGCTTTCGAACTGTTAGGTTGGCAGAAGCTGGGACAATTAACGGGAGCTCACCCCGTTACGCGGCACTAGGGATTCGAACTGCTGAACTGCCGATCTTTCGATCGACAAGCTCAGTGTCTTAGTCCCTGAGCCACCGCATCCCTTTTACTCTACCCAGTTACAATAGGAAAGGCAGAAGATTGAGCTAAGGCCTTCTGTCCCGTCTGTTACCTCAAAGGAACTGATAATGTCAGCAGTGTTTTGGCAGGGCAACCAGACCTATGACTTAGGGTTTATGTTCTTGGAAATCAACTTTCCTGCCCCACCTAATAGTTCATTCTTTGGCTTTAGAACCAGTGGGGATTCTATGACTCTTTCTGTTTGTTCTTCCTGCAGGAATGGCCTTTGCTCTGCTCACTTCAGTGGCTCCAATCTATGGGCTCTACACTTCATTCTTCCCAGCCTTGTTGTATATGCTTTTTGGGACAGGGCGTCATGTGTCTACAGGTAGGCAAGACCCAGGTCACTTCCAGATGACCAACTTTCTGTTTCCTAACTCTTTGGAATCCTGTTTAAACTGCCTTCCCCGAATTGATCTGGAATGCTTTGATTGTTTACAAATCTATTCAAGCATCCAGATATGATCAGCAGTTGTGTTAACGTTTCTGGACATCCATAGACTTTCTAGAGTTGAAATAACGGTACCTAGTCCTGTCTCCTGGGATCTGCATCTGAACACAGGTTCCTTCCTTATGTTCCAGAAAGTAAGAGAATACATTTCTAGCTCTCTCTGTGTGTGTGAGTGTGAGTGTGTGTGTGTGTGTGTGTGAGAGAGAGAGAGAGAGAGAGAATATGTATTTATTTCATGCCCCTCAAGTACAAGGCACCAAGATGCTGCTTCTGAAGCTACTGTCAAGAATGAAACTTTGGCAACTAGGTGCCTCTCTGTTTCAACTTGCCATTAGAGTAAGGGGCAGGGACGTGTTGCTTTAGAATGGGTTTGATGGAGAAATGAAACCTCTATGATTCCACTGAAGCCCGTGAGAGCCTGAAACCTTTCCAAGGACATCGTAGCAGGTGTGGAGTTGAAGCGGACGGTTCCCATAACAAAATGAAGTTATTTACATGGATTATGTTAGAGGTTGGAGGTCTGGCTAGGGAAATTATTGTTTAAGTCTATGAACTAGTGTCTGGGAACCTTAAAGTTAGTTTTGCTTCAATATGCAGTGTATTCCATAAACCGTAAGGTTTTTGGAAATGGAATCATTATGGAATATATTGCATGTCGAAGCATAAGTGAATGAAATTTTATTTGGATTCTCGAGCTGGCTGTTGACAGCTACACTTACTGCCATGATATGATATTTCCACAGATACCTCGTGGCCACCACAATGTATCAAATTGCTTGCACATGCATGCTTCTGGCTAACAGCATTCTGATAAATAGGGAGCTCACTTTGCATGAGTCTTAGGGATGCACATTCCCCTAGAACAGGGGTCAGCAACCTGCAGCTCTGGAGCCGCATGTGGCTCTTTCACCCCTCTGCTGCGGCTCCCTGTCACGCAAAATATGCGTCACAACCACTAATGTGTGATACCCACTGGCACACGATTTATTGAGCTTTTCAACCCCTGGTAGGCCAACCATGGATAAATCCAAGAAAAGAAAAGTTTCAGTAGAAAACAGAATGCTAGTTTTCTGGCCGCTCAAGAAATAGTCAGTCACGGGAAGGGCTTTGTGGCTCCCGGTGTTTTCTTTTCTGTGGGAAACGGGTCCAAATGGCTCTTTGAGTGTTTAAGATTGCAGACCCCTGCACTAGAAGACCTATCTGTCAGGATTCAGTAATTGTCTGTGGCTTCTGGTTGGGGAAATACTCTTTGGGGTGCTTCTTGATGTAATCTTTTACAGATCGACACTCATAACATAATATTATGTATATTATGCTTAGGCTAAGTTTAATTTTATTAATGCTTTACATGAACTTGAAATGTGAGGCCCTTCTGAGGCACTGGATTGAATGTTGAGTTATGGTGGATGCTCAGGTCAAGTCCTGCATTGCTTACTTCAAAAGTATTGAGTTTTTATTGTCCATTTCCTTGATTCATTCAAAGAATATTATGAGAAATCTAGATGAGTTCTCCCGATCGCTTCTTATACTTTCCTTTCTTATCTCAGAAATAAGGAAGGAAAAAACAGGAGTGTCTTAATTAGTACTGGGAATTCTCCTTTTGGATATTATTCATACATATCAGCTTTTCTGCAAGGCCCAGTGTGTTGTCAAACCAAGGGTAACTTCTATTGCTAAGGTAACTGTTATTGCTATTCATCCTGCAATGTGTCGAAGAGTGTTACATAATAGAGTAGGGAGAGGAAAATTGTCATCCTTCACCTGTTTTGGATTCCAGTTCCCATAAGTCCCTAATTCCTTGCCCTTACAGTTAATTGATTGATTGATTGATTGATTGGACTTCTATACTGCCCTTCTCCCGAAGGACTCAGGGCAGTGTACAGCCATATTAAAACACGTATAGATTTACAAAATTTAAAAACAATTTAAAATCGAATATATAAAAATTTGGCCCACAAATTAAAAACTAACATACACCCATTATAAAATTCATATTAGGCCAGCCCGGCTTGCTGGAACAAAAGGGTCTTAAGGGCGTGGCGAAAGGTACGCAGGTCGGGGATCATACGAATCTCTAGGGGCAGCTCATTCCAGAGGGCTGGTGCCCCCACAGAGAAGGTTCTCCCCCTGGATGCCGCCAGTCGGCATTGTTTGGCTGACGGCACCCCGAGGAGCCCCTCTCTGTGGGAGCGTGTTGGCTGGTGGGAGGCTATCGGTGATAGAAGGCGGTCTCGTATATAGTTGGGATTGGTGGGTATTTAGCCAGGAGATTAAAACCTTGTCTTCCTACTTCATTCTTTTCCCACTCCACAGGCACGTTTGCTGTGGTCAGTCTGATGACAGGCTCCGTGGTGGAGCGCTTGGTTCCCATCCCCCAGCAGTCCAATGGCACAGGTCCTGCTGAAGTCACCTTGTTGGAGAGGCAACGCATTGAGGTAGCTGCCGCCATGGCCTTTTTCATGGGGCTCCTCATGGTGAGTTCCTGGGGATGCTGTAACTTTATCAGGCCTGTGCAGATGGGTCCAATGGGGAGGCCTTGCACGACACAAACAAGTGATTATGTTATCATGCTGTGAGAATGTTGGGTTGACAAATTAGAAATATGTTCTTTCTAAACTTGAGCTTTGTCCACTTAATGAAATTGTTTCAATATACACAGGTAGAGGTATGCAAGTTTTGGCGTATTCGGGTCTTTTCCTGTGTAAGATTGAGAGTATCCTGGCGACGTTTCGACGAGGTCCCACTCGTCGAAACGTCGCCAGGATACTCTCAATCTTACACGGGAAAAGACCCGAATTAGACATTAATAATAAGGAATTGTGAAGCAATATAAATCTAATTTGACATGTTTCATGTATTGTTTGATGATATTTGAAAACATTGAAGTTGGCTTTTGTAATTTTTCTTTTATTGCTATAGTTTTAATTCTTCTTGAGTTTAACAAGCAAACCAGCATTAATAAAATACTTTAAAATATTTTAATTTTTTTAAAAAGTCCCTGTGCAGTTTTCCTAGTTATCTGTTTTATAGTGTTTATTTAGTGAGTGTGATAACAGTGAGGCCAAGCGATCCCTAAAGATCACTTAAGGTTACTGTCCAGAACTTTCAGTTCAGCAATGTGGCACACATATATAGGTGTGTGTGTGTGTGTGTGTGTGTGTGTGTGTACATATATATGCAAGTCTTGGCGTATTCGGGTCTTTTCCCGTGTAAGATTGAATGTATCTTGGCGACGTTTCGACAAGATCCCACTCGTCATCTTCAGGCTGGTGTCTTCGGCTTCGTGTCTGTGCGAGCATATATATACATACATATATATACATACACATATACATACATATCCATAAATTTCAAGCTTATGTTCACACAAGTATAAAAATTAGAAAGTTGCTTCATTAAAACAAAGATTACTGAGATAGTTGAAGGAAGTTTTAAGGGTTCTTACAACGTATTTATAAGCCTGAAAATAAAAACAGAAGAGAAAATTTTCTAATTTTGCCTGGAAAGGAGCAAATTTAACAACAGCTCCACTGTTGTGTGGCTTTCTTTACCTGTGGAAGACGTAAAACCAAGCACTGCATCTTTTTCTAGGGAATTTCATATAACTAAGTCAGGCTTCTCTTTCCTTAACCCCAGGTCATGATGTTTCTGCTTCACTTGGGCTTCCTTTCCACCTACCTCTCGGAGCCAGTGGTCAAGGCCTTTACTAGTGCTGCTGCCTTGCATGTGGTGGTTTCTCAGCTACAGAGCCTTCTCGGCATATCCTTACCACGCCCCAATGGCTACTTTGCCATTTTCAAGGTATGGGACATTCTGGGGCCATTTATGAAGAGAGAAGATGCCTCTCATCCCTAATTCACCTAACCCTGTTCTAATATACAGCTCGTCCTCAACTTACGACCACAATCGAGCCCAAAATTTCTTTGGCTAAGTAAGAAATTTGTTAAGTGAATTTTGCTTCCTTTTACGACTTTTCTTGCCACATTTGTTAAGTGAATCACTGCAGATGTTAAGTTAGTAACACGGTTGTTAAGTGACTCTGGCTTCCCCTTTGACTTTGTTTGTCAGAAGGTCACGTAACCCCCGTGACACTGCAACGGTCATAAATGTGAGTCAGTTGTCAGGCATCCGAATGTAAATCACATGACCATGGGGATGCTGCAACGGTCATCAGTGTGAAAAATGGTCTTAAGCAGGGGTGGGCTGCTGGCGGTTCACAGGGATTCGGGAGAACCTCTAGCTAAGATTCTGTGCAGTTCGGAGAATCCCCAAATCCCACTCCTGGCTGGCCCCGCCCCGCCCCGCCCCGCCCTGCCCACCCCTCCCAGGAGCCTCCATGCGGCTCATTTTGGATGCAGGTAAGTGCAGGGTGCGCGTGGAGGCTTGGGGAGGCGAAAAACAGGCCTATCGGAAGTTCGGGTTCTGGGAGGCCCATTTCTGGCCTCCAGAGGGCCCCCGGAGCCTGGGGAGGCTGTTTTCGCTCTCCCCCCCCCCCGTGGTGTAGGAGGCTAACTAGGCCACACCCACTATGGCCATGCCCACCCAGCAACTGGGCAGAGAACCCCTTGCTAAAATTTTAGAAGCCCACCCCTGGCCTTAAGTCACTTTTTAAAATGCCGTTGTAACTTTGAATGGTCTCTAAACGAACTGTTGTAAGTTGAGGACTACCTGTACTGAAGATGTTTGTTTCTCTAAGCTACTATGAGTCTACCCTTCTAAGTAGGCCATTTAAGAAACTGGCACTGCAGGGATTGCAGAAATGTTCTTTATTGTAGTATGAAGAATAGCAGAATCTTGAAAGCCTGCCGAAACTTCTGCCTGTCCCATCTTAATACAAAACAAAATCAAGATAGGGAATTGTGAGTTTCTTTCTCATGTTTTCCTCCATCTTGAGACTGGGTAATTTACTCTTCTGCTAAACAGCTCTCCTGTACCTTCCTCAAGGTTTGCATTGCATTTCCTGTCAGTATCTTTTCTTACAGCTTAGCCATGCTTTGTCTTTCCTTCCCTCCCCAGGTTACTTTAGGTAAAATACAATGGATCCTCAGCTCTGCTGAGCCAGTCTATAAAGGCCCTTAGCGACTGCTGCTAGACGGGTTCAGTAAATTGACTTGCTGCCTTGTCTTCCCAGGCTGCTCAATGAGCATATGTTAAATTCTTTTTATTCAATGAGAACTATCTTTGTGTTATTCCCTAGACACTGGCATCTGTTGTGGAAGCATTGCCCTTAACCAACATGGCAGAACTGCTTATCTCTGGGCTCTGTTTAGCTGTGCTGGTACCGATCAAAGAAATCAACCACCGCTACCGTAGCCGGATGTGGGTCCCCATCCCAGGAGAGATAATCATGGCAAGTACTGAGCCTTCACTCTATCGAATATAGCCACTGACAGCCCTAAGTTGTAGAAACTCATTCCTTAACTTAGCAAATTGATGTACACAGAGTTCATTGCTTCCTTTGTCTGTTTCTTGAGATTATCAATATATTTAGGTTAAAAACATACATTACCTTTCCCCCTATACACACACACATATATGCACGCACACACACACACACACACACACACTGGAGGCCAAAATAAGTGATTGAAAGAACAGAGGAAGAGCCAGGGGTGAAATCCAGCAGGTTCTGACAGATTCTGGAGAACTGGTAGCGGAAATTTTGAGTAGTTCAGAGAACCGGCAAATGGCTGGCCCCAGAGGGAATAGAGATTTTACAATATCTTTCCCCCAGGAGTGGGATGGGAATGGGGATTTTGCAGTATCCTTCCCCTGGAGTGGAGTGGGAATGGAGATTTTGCAGTATCCTTCCCCTGGAGTGGGGTAGGAATGGAGATTTTGTAGTATCCTTCCCTTGCCATGCCCTCCAAGCCACACCACGCCCACCAAGCCACTCCCACAGAACCAATAATAAAAAAATTTGAATTTCACCACTGGGAAGAGCTTGTAGGTAGATCATTGTTCCAGTAGTGGGTAGGACAAGAAAAGCTGAGTGCTGTACTTAGGACTAAACTACAAATGATGTTAAGCATTCTTTTGTAGTAAACACATCATTTAAAAAACAGAGAAGCAAACAAATAGCTATTGAACTGTCTTCGGGCTCATCCTCATGTCCACCTAACCATGACACAAATGTGGCCTTGAGGCAGCTTAAATTTGTTAGTTATTCCAATTTGAAAGGGGTGTTTTCCCTCTTCTTCTGACCCTGATTGCCATTGACACACTCTAATGTGCTTCAGTCATGATCAAATTGCTAACATAAGCAGGGATGGGCAGCTTTTAATAGCCAGCCTCTCCTGTTGTGGGCAGATCCTTCAGTCCAGTCACTGGAAACTGCCCTCACCGCCATTTTGTCTTGGGCCGCAGGAGAGACTGAACACCTGGCTTCTGCAGAGGTATCTGCCTGACCCATTCTTTCTGCAACGCTTGTCAAGTCCTCCACAAACACCTTACAAACAAAGTTTAGCATATTTCTGAAAAAAGTACTGAATCTGTGCCTAGAAAACAGGACTTGCACTGATTTGAAAAATAGTGCTAGGAGTATGCTGCAGGGAGAATTGATTAAAACCAGGAAAGATATCTAGGTTCTATCAGCTATACGTTGCTGGTTTTGTCCCCACTGAGCGCGTTAAAGATTTTCCACAGCTTCTGTCAACCGTGGATTTTCTACAGTTGTACTTTCGACTGGCTTTATCACAATGGGAGGGGATGGTGCTATTTTGCCTAGTTCTTTCTAGACTACTGGACAAGTTACTGCCAACGCTGCCATTCTGTTGCAATATTTTGCAGCACTTGCCCAACAGAAACTCAAGTTATGTAATATATGGTCTTCTTTTTAAAGATATATATATGTCAGCTCTAGCTGACATAGAAAAAAAATCCTTAACTCAGTTCAGTATTCATCTGTAACACACTGAATAAATTCAGGTTGCCCTATTGCGGCAAAATATATTTGAGAGATCAAAAAAATTGGAGAGACTTGATTTTTCAGATCTCCAGATATTAACAGCTGCAATCAATTTTGCTCAAAGACGGTGGTGTTGCTGGCTATTTTAAAATAGAGATGTTGAGGATAGCACTTTTAAAAATTATTTATTTGACTTCTTGCGATAGGTCCTGCTGGCTACAGGAGTCTGTTTTGCTTCCTCTCTGAATACCCACTATAATGTACAGATCGTTGGACACCTCCCAGCAGGGTAAGTTCCTTTCTTATCTCCATTTTCCCCATTTTGCACATTGGCTAAAGGCAAGGGCACTGCCACTCTAATGCAATTTCCTGTCTTAGCCTGATGCTCTGGATTGGACCATATGGTGGTCAGCTTGGCCCTGGATGACGGGGAGGGGCAATGAATGATCTCTTTCCCAGCACACAGTGATTCCCATTCCACCATTCTTTCATGCAGGTTCCCACAGCCCCAGCTCCCAGCTCTGCATCTGCTGCCCCAAGTGTTGGGTGACACGGTGGCCCTCGCTTTCGTGGCCTACGCCATCTCAGTGTCCCTGGCCATGATCTACGCTGAGAAGTACCACTATGTCATTGATCCCAACCAGGTGTGTGCCCATCCTGGGAGCCTGGGTCTCCTCAAAAAGGGAGAAACGGAGACTTCTGGTCAAGGAATCTGCCTAGCTGCCCATCCCCTTATACTTGTCAATCTGTTTTAACTCCTTGTATCCTAAAGGATCTGGTTTTCCCAGAGTCCTTCTTCCTTTTACGTTTAAATTGACAGCCAGCTTGAATGAGCTACTGATTCTGACTTGAAGTTTCAGATTGATATCAGTGATAGACAGAATAGGAGCTACCCAATTCTTGATTCTTTTTCATGACTTCATCAAGTAGTTGAAAAATGTCTCATGAAACCCATTCCTAAACCTTTTTCATTGTGCGCTTGCTCTGCAAATGGACGCTTTCATTTCAGAATCTGAAGTTTAGGGCTGAACTTTGCTGTAGAAGCTCCTGTAGTTGGGTTCTGCACTACCCATTTTTTTTCCAGCCATGCTTCAGGTCCTGCTGAAGGCAAAGCAATGAATGTTTCTGCCATCTTCATTACTGAAGATAGTGGGGTTTTCCAAGCTGCATATTAAATGTTCTTCAAGTTGGAGACGTTTTCCCGAAGGTGCATTTTGTTCACATTCACTTTAATAGGCTTTGGCTAAGCGTTAGAGCAGACATTTCAAAGCCAAATCTCAGAGTAGTCAAAACCAACCCAGATTTTAGCTCTCAAATAGCTTTTCCAGTTGAGGAACACTGGAAACTATAATTCTCTGTGTGTTCTGACCTAGGCTTCCTGAGTCAGTAAAACACACGAGTAGTCCCAAAAACCTTTTATTGCAACAGCTGTGAATTCTGTTCATTCACAGATGAGTCCCAAATAGTTGTAAAGAGTCCTTCGGGATAAGGCTGATAATCACCCACCTTTATCTCCCTTGACACGCTGCCAAAGACCTAATTGGCAAAGCCACACAGAGTCCAGAATCAAACAAAGCTTCAGGCTTTAAACTGAACAGAATTAACAACGTTGCTTCCTGCAAGGGCTACATGCCTTTGCTCCTCTTTTAAGTCTTATGGGAGGGGCCAATCACCTCCAAGCCCTACTCCCGAGTCATCCCTTTTGTTTTAACTGTTCTTGCCTTCTGGCAGCTCTGCGCATGCACACACTGGGAACAGGCTCCCCCTGTTCCTCTGCCTCTCTGAGGTGTGCCTCTGGAGGCAGCACGTACCTCCCAGACAGCCCTTTCTCTGCCTGTGACGCAGAGACCTCATCCAAGCCTTCCCCAGACTCCAGGACTGGCCCATGTTCCACCCCAACCTCCTCACTGTCTGACTCTGCTGCCAGCTCCGCAGGCCGCCGGCGGACCACAACACTGAGATTCTTAATGTGATCTTTGTGAATTTACAGTATTTGCAGAATTCCTTAGAAAGAGGTAGATTAGATAATAAATCCAATTAAAACTGTGCTCTATTTGTGCCAGAGAACAACCAGAGACCAACCTGCTTTTGTTCTGTTATCCCACAGGAACTTCTGGCTCACGGTGTTTCAAACCTAGCCTCTTCTTTGTTCACCTGTTTCCCCAGTTCAGCCACTCTGGCTACAACTAACATTTTGGAGAGTACTGGTGGACACACACAGGTACTTAGAGAATGTCTTATTTGGCACATTTCTTTTTGCTGCTTAAATACATCAGAAACAAACAGCAGATTGGGCAGTGGTCGGTCCGTGCCATCCTCAGCGAAATATCGCTCCAAGTCCTGCTGCGGTCACCAGAAATGTTGCAGAAAATCAAAGGACTCAGACTTCGAGATCAAGAGAAGCTTTATTTTGGCCAAAGGTTCAGGCAAACCATCTAACATCTGAACAACGTTCTGATTAAGACACACATTCTTATAGTCTTCAAAAGCAGCAAAACACGGAAATATGTTAGATCATTCCTATTGGCTAGACCCCTTATTGCTGGACAGAGAAGCTGATTATATCTTGCGTCTGAGACACAGACATCATGCAGGAAATACTAGTTTCATATTGACTTATGTGGTTTTAGCTCTGCGCTTTGACTCAGAGGGGAGAAAGCTAGCTAACTCTGTGGTTTGACAGTTTGAACTCAGAAAATGTCTCTTACAATAGCTAGGTGGAGGGACCTTTAGAGGTCATCCAATCCAACCCTTTTTCATTTCACTCTTCTCACTTTATGTCCTACTTTAATATGAACCTCTCAGCTTTGGTATTTGATCAGCCAGATAGACATTTAGGGAATGCAGAAATCTACCTGTATGGATACATCATTTCAAAATGAATAATCCTCTGTTCAAGATTAATCTGGATAATGATCCCAATTTAGCTAGAGTTCTGTAATTTAGAGGCCAACAAGTGCTTTAGGGATAAAAGATAGAAATGAGGCCAAGAAAAGAACAATACCCTCCTGTCTTTGTTTATTTTTTCAAAAAAATTAAAGCAAAAAAAATTATTTACATTGGTTTAAGGACCGCTTTACTAATTTCTCTAGAACAAGGAGATGGTGGAGAGCAAACAGAGTTTTAGATCCTTGGATCTGTGGCTTCTTCCTTCATGATTTTGGTCCAATCTATACCTTACCACTTTCTCCTCCTACTTAATGTTAAAGTTTCCAATATGGGGGGGGGATGATATCAGTGTTTTTTTTTTAATTTTATTTATATGCCGCCCTTCTCCGGAGACTCAGGGCAGCTTACAACGCGCTAAGCAATAGCCTTCATACTTTTGTATATTTATACAAAGTCAGTTTATTGCCCCCACAAACTGGGTCCTCAATTTACCTATCTTAGAAAGGATGGAAGGTTGAGTCAACCTTGAGCCTGGTGAGATTCGAACCTGCAATAATTGCAGGCAGCTGGTGTTAATAACAGGGTGCTTTAGACCACTGTACTACCAATTCTACTTACCATTGTAAGCCGCCCTTCTCCAGAGACTCAGGGCGGCTTACAATGCGTTAAGCAATAGCCTTCATACTTTTGTATATTTTATACAAAGTCAGCTTATTGCCCCCACAAACCGGATCCTCATTTTACCCACCTTAGAAAGGATGGAAGGCTGAGTCAACCTTGAGCCTGGTGAGAATTGAACTCGCAGTAATTGCAGGCAGCTGGATGTTAAATGCTGCCTTAGTAGGAGGCATTAGCCTCCTACGCCACTCAGGCGCATGAGTTTGGGGAAGAGAAAGAATTTTAACTAGACTTTCCTATCCAAAGTGCTTTCCTGCCAATGTTAGAGGGAGAAATATGTCCCGTGCTTTCTGGAGATGGTATCCTAGTATGCCATCTGGGAAGCCCAAGGATTGCTTTGTATTAGCATAATGGTGAATAAAGGTCTGTTTATCTTCTTGCTCTTGGGCACTACGCAATACAAAGAATACTCTTTTTGTTTGCTTGGTTCCCAATAAACCTATTGTCTTTCTGTTAGTCTGCCATGACTTAATCAGCCTTTCTTACCCACAGCTTTCTGGACTCTTCACCAGTGCCGTTGTCCTGATTGTTTTAATATGGATTGGACCGCTCTTTCATTATTTACCAAAGGTGAGCTAGATGCAAAACCCAAAGAATGATGTTTTTTAAAAAACTACTCCTCAAACAAGAATAGGTCATGGGTATCTATTTTAAGTGTCTGTTGTACGTATAATTTGGATAGCTTTGATAAATGATTGTGGATTGAGGCTGCTGGGTTTCTTTAATAAGTGTTTTATTTATTGGATTAGTTTTGGTTAATCCGGCCTAAGCAATACTTAGGAATGGTAACTGCCAGTGAAGTTCTCAAGAGGGCCATTGTGCCTTTAACAAGAAGCTTCCTCCTTGTGACCTTGGCCTTGCCTTGCTACCTTTTCAATGCAGCTTTGGAATTTCTAATCAACTGTCCCTTGATTGTCCTTGAGTCAATCAGTTCTTGGGCGTGGGTAGGTCCTAAGGACTAATTTCCTTCCAGTAATGGTTTACTTTGAGAAATAGCACTGTTTCAGAATTTTTTTTAAAAAAAGGAAAAAAGGAGAAGACAGAAAACCATTAGCGACTAAACAGTCATTTTCAGGAAATAGGAGCATTTAAGGATACGTTCAATGGAAATTCAGTAAATGTTGCATCTTCGCTGAACAAAAACTAATTACATGAAACTAAAGCTATGAGAAAGAATTTATTGAAGTAAAAATACAGTACATATTTGGGAGAGGCAGATGCGGAATGAGGCTAGTTTTTTTCAAAAAAATATACTAGAATTTTAAGCACAGGCATGGGGTATGTTACCACCATTTAGATTTTGCATCCAGCTGTAGAAGAGTGTTTTTAATAATGCTAAAATGGCACAGTATAGAAGCCCATTCTTACAGATACTAGTTGGATTGATGTGAACATGGCAGCTCTTAAAAATCTAGTCTGGCACATGGTTAGACATACCTATCATTGGATTTAGGTTTATCTAAGTATCTGTAGCTTGTCTTGTACATATTCTAAAGCTTTGACCCAAGATGTAGTAGTTCAATATCCATACCAGGCAATTTAGGATGCCAAAAGGTGAGAAACTGGTATAGTTACCAAACACTGTTATCATCTGTGATTACAACAATAAACCTATGTATGTATATATTTAGTAGGGATATGTTGTCTTTGAACTCTTTTATATGAGGTCCCCATTATTACATCATTCATTCTAGATGCTAGTGAATTTCTATTGAGGCTTTAAAATATTTCTCCTTAGCAGGAAAGAAAAACATCTGGAAAAGCTAATCTATATATATCTATATATATATATAAATGGTTCTCTGTGTGTGTGTGTGTGTGTGTGTGTTCCAGCATAATTCTGGAACGCCTTGAATAATTTCAACCAAACTTGGTACACAGATGACTTACTCTCTGGAAAGAAATACTATGGGGGTAAGGCACCCCTAACACCCCTCGGGGTGTGTGTTCTGTTAAGATACAGCCTGTTGTGCCTTAAAATGGTGTCTACTGTACTGTCTTAAAATGGCTTCTACTGTGCAGCACAGTGGAGTTGCCATGGTAAGGGCTTTACAGTACTCCACAAGGGGATTCCCTCTGGTAAGGGGGAAAAACCTTATATAGGATTAGGATAAATAAATACCCGGACAATGCCTACTTATCAGCTACTGAAAGATAAACAAGAAGATGTCAATGGGGGCTCCTTTGAGCAAGGGAAAGTCTACTCTCATTGAGGGAAAAGACAACAAGAGTAGTTACTCTAGATTAAGATCTGTGTTTTTAGACAGACACATTAAGTTATTTTCTGGTTAAATGAATATTTTTTGTTATCTATTTTTCCGTAATCATGTTTTGGTTCATTAAAATAATAATTTTCTATGCTCCTGCTTACTGAAGTCTACTTTAGGTTCATAAGTACCATATACCGGTAAACACTGCAGCCAACATATCTATCAACCTGAAAATAAAAAAGGAAGGAGATATCTTTATTGATTGATTGATTGATTGATTGCCCCCACAAACCGGGTCCTAATTTTACCCACCTTAGAAAGGATGGAAGGCTGAATCAACCTTGAGCCTGGTGAGAATTGAACATGCAGTAATTGCAGGCAGCTGGATGTTAAATGCTGCCTTAGTAGGAGGCATTAGCCTCCTACGCCACTCAGGCTCCTTTTGTCCTTTTGTCCTAGGAAGGACCAAACCCCTAATTTGTATTGGTGGTGGGAACTTATTAATGAAGGAGGTAATTGCTGCACCAAGAAGACCCTGGGTGGGATTGGGAAGGAGGAATTTTTGTCAGGTAACCAAGTGGAGAGATGAGGTTTGAGCAGGAGAAGAAAGGTCCATCCCGCTAGCCAATCTTGACCTGTTTTGAAAAGACAAGGTCTCTTTATGTGATTCCTGGTTTCTTTTTTCTTTTTGTGTTAGGCTGTCCTAGCTTGTATCAATGTCACCAGCCTTCGACAGATGTTTCTGCAGTTCCGGGACTTACCTGAGCTGTGGCGGGTCAGCCATGTGGACTTTGTAAGTGGCAATAGCACCTGGGAATGTCCTAATTCTGACACCTAGCTATTAAAAATGAAGCCTTATATTGTAGATCAGGGGCGTCAAATTCGATTTCATTGAGGGCTGCATCAGAGTTGTATTTGACCTTAGAGAGCCGGGGTGGGTGTGGCCAAGGTGGGCATGGCCAGCATGATGTGACTTCTGTTGGGGGGTGCCTGTGGTGGGCTGAGCACTTTGGCAGCAAAAACGGGCTCTCAAGCTCCATTTTTGGCTGTGACGGCCTCCTGCAACCCTCTGCCAGTGAAAACAGAGCTTGGGGGAGGGGATTACACGCAGCCCTCACAAGCTCCATTTTCAGCTGGGATGGCCTCCTGCAACCCTCTGCCAGTGAAAACAGAGCTTGGGGGAGGGGATTACACGCAGCCCTCACAAGCTCCATTTTCAGCTGGGATGGCCTCCTGCAACCCTTTGCCAGTGAAAACAGAGGTTGCGGGGGCCCACACACAGTCCTCACAAGCTCCATTTTCAGCTAGGACAGCCTCCTGCAACCCTCTGCCACTGAAAACAAAGCTTGGGTGTGGGTGGGGAGTCACACGCAGCCCTCACAAGCTCCATTTTCAGCTGGGACAGCCTCCTGCAATCTTTTGCCACTGAAAACAGAGCTCCTGAGGGCTGCGCACGGCCTTCCCGAGCGCCATTTTCACTGGCAGAAGCACCACGGGTCGGTCATTCACTATTTCCAGGATGGCCCCACGGGCCAAATCTAAACTCCCCACGGACTGGATTCTGCCCCTGGGCCTTGAGTTTGACACCCCTGCTGTAAATGTTCTTTCTCCTATAACTGTTGATATAAGTGCTCAGCACGTGCATTTGGAATCTGTTATTGCTTTTGTCGTTGAACTGCATCTGTTATCCTGACATTCATTTAAATTATGATGTGGTGAAGGCCATTCCTAATTTAAAGATGTGATAGGGTGGAATGGGATGGTCTCCACTGACCTCTTTGGAACCTCTCTGTGCTGGTTCAGAATTGGGTGGCTCTATTACTATCTTTCTCAATTCTCTTACAGGCTGTGTGGATGGTCACGTGGCTTTCCGTGGTTATGCTCAGTGTGGACTTTGGCCTGGCAGTGGGGGTCGTGTTCTCCATGATGACCGTTGTATGCCGCACACAGAGGTAACTGTTTTACCTCTGTGTAATAGTAGTAGTGGTCCTTCCTTTGCTACGTTCTATTGCTGAATGCTGGATTAAAGCCCAGCTGTTGGGATCCAAGGCTCCCTTGTTAAGTGTGCCAAAAAGATAGTTCTTGAAAGGGGATCATTAAAATTAAGGCAGATTTTCTGCCCCACCTCTTGTCCTCAGCCATAGGCCAGGGTTAAGTCCTTCTTACATCCATGTAAATATGCAGAGTACCCTCTTAAGAATGTATCCTTTTGAAATGCTATCTCTGCCTTGCCCCCAATGGCCATCAAAATATTATCCGCATCAGTGGTAGGATTCAAATTTTTTTACTACCAGTGCTATGGGCTTGGCTTGGTGGATACTGTAAAATCTCCATTCCCTCCCCACTTCAGGGGAAGGATACTGCAAAATCCCCATTTCTTCCCGATCAGCTAGGACTCAGGAGGCAGAAAATAGATGGGGGCGGGGCCAGTCAGAGGTGGTATTTACCGGTTCTCCGAACTACTCAAAATTTCCGCTACCGGTTCTTCACAACTGGTCAGAACCTGCTGAATACCACCTCTGATCTGCATGCTTCTTGGGGAATAAGCTGTTCTACCCGATGTAATACAACTTTACTCTGTATGCCTTTATTTATTTATTTATTCATTCATTGGTTCATTCATTTTACAGGGCTGAATGTTCTGTGCTGGGCAGAGCAGCCGATACAGAAATCTACAAGCCTGTGAAGTACAATAACAAGGTAAAAGTGGTGGAAATTGTTCTTACTTACCTGGCTGGGAGAAAATCTCTTTGAACTCTCAACAGGACTAATTCCTGTGCTTGATATGTGTAGAAGCTGCCTTAATATTAGGATCATCTTGCTTTGGAACAAGATGAAGTTATTTTATTCTTAATAAAGGTGGGAAAAAAAACTCTTTGAATGAGAACAGGTTGTTATAATGTTCTAATTTTAGAAGTTCAGAGATCTTCCAGAAATGTAATTTTATTGCATCGACCACTTAACAAGGGCGTTTAATTTTTAAGGAAGAAGGATGCTCGTGTTACAATGCAGACTCTGAAATCTAGTCTGTAACAGGAGCAGGGCAAAGATTTGATGATGTTATCCATTTAGTTGTGTCCAATTCTTGGCGATTCTATGGTCGAGCTCTCTCCACATCTTCTGATCTTGCAATGCTTCTTTGAGTTTTTCTATGTCTGGCTGGTGTCAGCTTTGATAGTGTCCAGCCATCGTGTTGTTTGGCGACCTGGTTTTTTTTTTTTACTACGAACTCTTCCCAATATAATTGCTTTTTCCAGTGAATTCCCTTGCATGACAAGGTCATGATAAATTTGGATTAATTAATTAATTTGCACGACATGGCCATGATTAATTCCCTTCAATATGTACCTTTTAGAAATGTTGAGTTATATCCTTCAGTCCTCTTAATTCATTCCTTTGGGTAGCTCCCTGCTCACAGTTGACTATGGATGATGCAGGGGTGAAATTCAGCAGGTTCTGACAAGTTCTGGAGAACCGGTGGGAATGGAGATTTTGCAATATCCTTCCCCTGGAGTGGAGTGAGAATGGAGATTTTGTAGTATCCTTCCCTTGCCATGCCCTCCAAGCCACACCACACCCACCAAGCCACTCCCACAGAACCAGTAATAAAAAAAATTGAATTTCACCACTGGGATGATGGGATTTGTAGCTTAAATTATTTGGTAGATGTCAGATGGGAGAAGTCTGCCATATACCGTCCCAAACCCAGTGAATATATATTCATATTCATCTATGATACTATGGTTCTATTCCATTTGTTCTGTTTCTTCTTCTTAGTGCTTTGAGATCCCAGGTGTGAAGATCTTAAGTTACCAGGCCCCCATCTACTATGGGAACCGCGGTTTTTTTAAAGATATTGTCAGCAAGCTTGTGGGGTTACAGCAAGACTGGGAACATCCTGAGGAGTCACAGTTTAACAGCAGGATCAAAATGGACATCACTACAGTGGTAAGACTCCTGGTAAAAGATTGGAGTGATGGTGGGGAGACCAAATATTGTGAGTTCAGTTTAGAGCAAATCAAGTTCACCCACAGGTGGTGAAGTGTTCATGGAAGTACAAGTTAGCTAGAGGAAAAGATACTATTTAAGCTTTTTTTTTTAACTGAATACCTGATCCTAGAGTTTTGGATGACCTCAAGCCTGATGATGTTAAACTAAAGTGCTTTTATTTCACCTGCATTCAGATAGATTAGATTAAATTAAATTAGATTAGTTGGATTAGATTAGATTAGATTAGATTAGATCAGATCAGATCAGATCAGATCAGATCAGATAGAGGTTCAAGATTTTTATTGATGTCTTTTATTGATATCATTTTAAAGCGGATGTTAAGAGTTTTCTTTTGTCTCTTTCACATTTCCTTACTTAAACCAGAGCAAGACTGGGTTGGATTATAATTATCATTAAAAAGCAAAAAAACAAAACAAAACATATTACAATGTCTTCTGTCCCATCTGAGACAACTGGATTGATTCTGGTGCTCAGAAATGGACAGTTTTGCCATTCAGCTCAGAGGAACAACCAGGGGTCAGGGGTTATTTGTGTGTGTGTGTGTGTGTGTGTGTGTGTGTGTGTGTCAAAAAAATCAAGATGGTGGCCACACCTCTTTATTTTATTTTTATTTATTTATTTATTTATTTATTTATTTATTTAATTTGTATACCGCCCTTCTCCAGCTGGACTCAGGGCGGTGAACAGCCAAAATAAAAACAGAGCATACAAAATTAAGAGACAATTTAAAATAATTAAATAATTTTGGCCCACAATTTAAAACAACCAAGTTAAAACCAATTTACAATTTAAAACCAGAACAATAGGGTCAAGCCAGGCCGGCTAGATGAAATAAATGTGTTTTCAGGGCTCGACGGAAAGCCCGGAGGTCAGGTATCATGCGTATCTCTTTGATCAAAACCGCACCTTTTCTACACGCATTATGTACATATCTACATCTACATCTACATATGTAAAAAGGGATGGAGTCTTGATTACAAAATTGTGGCCACCATCTTTATTCCATTATAAAAGAGTGAATTCTGTATAGTACTTCTTATATATGTGAAGATCTAAGTGGGGCATTAGTCAAGATGCTGGCTATGTTTCACCCTGTGGGGTAAGTCAAAGCAGTTGTTCAAGTTAAACTTAATTTTGAGAATTGTTTTTGTATGATAGCTACATTCCAACCCCTCCCCCCCAAAATAATCTTCAAAAGATCCTTGGTGGAAAACAGTCACATCATATGAATAACTGACCCCCCCCTTCTTAGATGTAAAGTAGCATTCTTTCAGTTTGTAAATGAAAATTAATTGTTGGGTTTTCACCTTTTTCTTTAGGACAGCAGTGTTTGTGTCTTGGAAAAGAAGCTTAGCTCAGGTAACCAAAGGTTAATTCCTTTTTGTTCTTGGGCAATTTTCATGTGGAAATATACATGCTAAGTCCCATGGTGGAAAATCTGCTGTACCGTTTCCTCAGTCCTACAGAGGATACTACATTCCATAATATTCCTTGCTTTCTAATACTTCACAGCTAATACAATTTGCTAAAGTGGCCTTCCCTAATTTTGGGTCTCCGGAATTGTTGAATTTCAATCCCCATCCTGCTGTGGGTTATGCCAATTGAAGCCCATCCCATGTGGGAACACCAAGCTGAACTCTCTTTGTGCTGGTGTGCAGTTATTAGACATGGCTTGTTAGGATGATTCTCTTCTATGCTGGCTGTTTTACAGAAGAAATGTATGCGTGTGTCCAGAATTTCATGTTAGTTTTTTCTCTGCTGGTGTAAAACCATCTGGAGAAAAAAAAAGTGGTCCTGGATGAGTGCAGGGTAGCACATGGCAGCTGTTAGACTGAATCTGTGGAACTGCAGTGGTTGAGAGAGGTTGATATGGGTTCTGTCTTATCTACTTCTCCAGGCTTAGATGTACAGGCTGTGATTTTTGACTGCAGTGGAATATCCTTTGTGGATTCATCCGGCGCCCGGCTCCTTATCCAGGTATCAAAATGCAAATAGGTGTGTTTGTGTCTGTGCAGTGGGGAATAAGGGTTAAAAAATAGTAAGGCTGGAGAAATACAAGAGTCAAAAACAGTTTGTGTTGAGACCAAATCAAGATTAACACTTAGAATATCTCTCCAGATGAACTTTTCTTAACTGGAGCCCAAGGGGTCTGCTGCACCAAGAACAGTAATTGCAGATCTCCAAAAATTAAAAGTACAGATGTATCTTGGCCTCTTCCCTTTTCAATCTTTACATTAATTCCCTGATTGATCTTCTGCATAACCCAGACTTCCATCCTCCCAGTTTAGCACAATGCAAAATTCCGATACTTCTGTATGCTAATGATGCCACTACTATTACCCAAACCCCTATTGGACTCAAGAGAGCTATTTCGGCAACATTAAAATACTGTAGACAAAATAATCTGACCCTCAATTTCGATAACTCAAAAATCCTAGTTTTTGCTGAAAGAGCTACTCTGTTTCCCTGAAAATAAGACCTCCCCAGATAATAAACCCAATCGGGCTTTTGAGCACATGCGCTAAAATAAGCCCCCTCCAAAAAAATAAGCCCTCCCCGAAAATATTTAAATTCATGCACAGCTAGTCCCAGCCATTTCCTCTGGTTGGGGTTAGGGAGACAGAACTGGAAATCAGATAAGATGGCAAGAGGAACCCCGTCCTGTTCCACATGCCCCAAAATGATAAGACCTCCTTGAAAATAAGACCAAGCGCTTATTTCGGGGTTCAAAAAAATATAAAGGTCTTATTTTTGGGGAAATACGGTATTAAATACTCTTGGAGAATAGAAGGACACAATCTAGAACAGGTCAATACATTCAATACATTGGGGTGGTTTTCCATACGAAAGGTATTTGAAAGGCACATCTGGACTACACCATGCAATCAGCCCTTAGGTTCTCAATCTATAAAAAACTTTTTTTTATACAGGCAGAGGACAATTAGTCTCCGTAGCCTTAAAACTCTTTGAGGCTAAAACACTGATGCAAATTCTCTACGGGGCACAAATAGGATTTTTTTTTTTGAAGAAAGCTTTTGTTTGTATGGTCTTTAGAAACCATACAAACAAAATTGCTGCAATCTATTTTAGCTGCACCTAGCAGGACATCAAATGCCCAGTTGAGACATGAGACAGGAATGCCTCAAATTCAGGTAAGGGCCTGGAAGATGATGATAATTGACTGATTGAAAATTCAATTCTTCCCAGAGGGTCTTGACCCCTTTAGTTCTGATAGACAACTTTCCCTCTCCCAGGAAACAGGCAATAAAGCATAAGCTGGCTTTCTGTGGACTTTCCCCACTAGACTACGATCAAGGCAAGCAAGTGGTTACCAATAGAATAAGAGATATGGAGTCCCAGCTAGAATTTACAGGATATCTCTCCACAGAAGAAATCGGATTACATGGGGTGTGTGGGAACCGGCAAGGTATCTGAAAGGCCTGACTTTTCCTAAGAGTAGAATAGCATTTTTTAGAGCCAGACTTAATATCCTCCCTTCAGCATTCCTGCAGGGCAAGTATGATAAAACCCCAATAGCTGAGCGAAGGTGTACATGTGGCAATGGGGAAGGTGAAGTTATCTCATGTCCTATTGCGTTGCAAGTTCTACAGGGACATCAGATCAGCGTACATTCTCCTCTATTAGAGAGATCTCTAGGCGGATCAGATAACTTCTACGTGAACCATCACCTTTAAGGATTCAAATCCAGCCACCACTCGTGCAGTAGGAAAATTTTGTGCTGCTGCAATGGTAATAAGGAAAAAAACAACTGAAGAGCCTTATTCCATATTACTACTTTGCTTTTCCAATAATTTCTAGGGAATGCATTTATTTTAACGTTCAACTTTTGTGCTGATCTGTGACCATAATAAAGATCGATTCTGATTCTGAAAAGTACAGATAGTTTAAGATGACTAGAACCCAGGGGTGAAATCCAGCAGGTTCTGACAGATTCTGGAGAACCGGTAGTGGACATTTTGAGTAGTTCGGAGAACCAGCAAATACCACCTCTGGCTGGCCCCTGAGTGGGGTGGGAATGGAGATTTTGCAGTATCCTTCCCCCTGAAGTGGGGGAGGGAATGGAGATTTTGTAGTATCCTTCCCCTGCCATGCCCACCAAGCTACGCCCACCAAGCCACGTCCACAGAACCGGTAGTAAAAAAATATGAATTTCACCACTGCTAGAACCTCACCTGACCCTATGGAAGTTCACTAAATCTTATGTTGCGATCCCTGAAATACCTTGAGATTTCCTGATTTCTTGATACTTCAGACTTTTGGGGAAAGGCAGGACTGATTCTGCCTGCAACATTGGGGGTGGGGGTTTGACCCCGGGCATTGGAGCAATTCATGATTCTCCTCCTTTAAAGAGGAATCTCTTTTCACCAAGGTCAAATCTCCCTAGGCCTAGGGCATTTTGTCACAGGCTGTGTGAAAGGAATGGATGGGCTCTGATAAAAAATGGACAAGGCTGCCCCATCTCTCTTTTTCTGGCCCTCCCCAAATGTGTTCCATTCCATTCGTCTGTTCTTCCAGAGCTGGAGACTGCTAAAGAAACAAATTCAGTGGTGGGCTTCAAAATTTTTTACTACCGGTTCTGTGGGTGTGGCTTGGTGGGCGTGGCTTGGTGGGCATGGCAGGGGAAGGATACTGTAAAATCTCCATTCCCTCCCCACTCCAGGGGAAGGATACTGCAAAATCCCCATTCTCTCCTGATCAGCTGGGACTCGGGAGGCAGAGAATAGATGGGGGCGGGGCCAGTCAGAATTTTTACTACCGGTTCTCCAAACTACTCAAAATTTCTGCTACTGGTTCTCCAGAACTGGTCAGAACCTGTGAAAACTACCTCTGGACAAATTCCTTTGGCCAGAGGTCCTGTTGAATCAGAGGGACCTCTTCAAAAGAAACGCGGACTCCCCAGTGTTGGTAGTTCTACTCCACCGCTCAACTACTAAACTCCGTATTTGATCCAAGTTCTTTGGTTTGAGCTCAGCCGCAAGTAAAGAAGACAATGAAGGGCTCTCCCTCCCTTCTAAAGACAACAGAACTTCTGTTACATTGGGAGTCTCTCGACATTTGGCTGCTGGACACATCTGGAGTTGTAATTAAAAGTTGACAGAAGTTTTGAGAACATGCTGTCAGTACTCCTAAACAATGGCTGTTATGGGGGGGGAGGAGGGGGCTCTCCTCCAAATGGCAGCCATAGGGAATATGACCAATTACAAAGCCAATATCCTGGGGTGCCTCATGTTCCAGATTTTAAGTAATTCTCCTGCAGAATACTCCCTTCTACAGCCATTTCCTTTTCGTCTTTTTCTGTGCAAGCAAGCAGATTTTCCTAACCGCTCTGAACTGCATCTGCCCATCATTTTCATCTTCTAAGAAACAGAGGCCTTTTTGAAATTTAAAGTAATAATGCAGGCTGGTCCTTGGCTTTGCACTACACCAGCATCTCACTATTTGAATTGAATGATGTAGAACAGGGGTCTCCAACAGTGGTGAAATCCAAATTTTTTTACTACCGGTTCTGTGGGCGTGGCTTGGTGGGTGTGGCAGGGGAAGGATACTGCAAAATCCCCATTCCCTCCCCACTCCTGGGGGAAGGATATTGCAAAATCTCCATTCCCACCCCACTCTGGGGCCAGCCAGAGGTGGTATTTGCCAGTTCTCCGAACTGCTCAAAATTTCCACTACAGGTTCTCTAGAACCTGTCAGAACCTGCTGGATTTCACCCCGGTCTCCAACCTTGGCAACTTTAAGACCTGTGGACATCAATTTCCAGAATTCCTCAGTCAGCTTTGCTGACTGAAGAATTCTGGGAGTTGAAGTCCACAGGTCTTAAAGTTGCCAAGGTTGGAGACCCCTGATTGTAGAAAGTCAGATGAGGTAAGGATCTGGTCAATAAGTCAGGGTTTTGTCTGCAGACACACTGGGCCCGCAAACATCCAGAATTAGATCATGATTTTCCACCAAAGAGAAATCTGTTTTCAATACAGTGAAAAGGTTGGGTTTTTTTTAAAAAAAAAGCCATTTGCTTGTCACTGCAAACAGCATTGCCTCCCACATCTACATTGTGCGGGGTCAGTTTAAATAATGTTCTTCTCCCCTTCACGCTGCCCTTTAAAAAGGATTATAATTCATCAGGGCCTAAATAGGTTGTTTTTAAAATGTGATATTAACAAATGAACTAGAGTCGTGCCGTTTTGTACTGAATTGGAAAAACAGCTGCTCCCAGTATAATAGACTCCTTATAATAGACTATGGGGTGGAACACAAACTGTGCCTCCTCCTTGTGCCAGAATTAATAAAAGATCATTGTGTATCAGGGATCTTGGCCGTCAGATTGGTGCTACGGTGTACCTGTGGTGGCTGGAAGCCCTCACATAAGCTTCTTTACAAATGTTTCCTTGCCTTTTAGGTGTGTGTGGAATGTCAAAAAGCCGGCATACAGATACATTTGTCTGCCTGTAATGGTGAGTGAAGTAAGATGTGACATCAATCTTCCTATTATTTTAGTTCATTGTTCCTCAGTCTTCAGAGGAGGCATTAGACTAGAACGTCAGTGGTCTCTAATTGAAATTCCTTCTGGGAGCTTTAGTTCAAAGCTAGCATGCAGGAAAAAGCTAGCCTAATTTACTTACTTTCTTTTTTTTTTCCAAAATCTAAATGTTAAGAAGTTGTCTATTTCCTCAGGAAAGGGTATACATTTTTCAATTGGTGCGATTGGCCCACTTCACTTGTTCCTTAAAAACAAAATCAAGAGGACCACCGTCAATTCCCTCAACGGGAAGCCCAAGAAGTATATGTATAATCCTACATGTACAAGAGAAATCCTATACATTTCCTCCATGGATAGATTCTCACATACAAAGAAGAATATAGGTGATGGAGCCATTTATCTGATGCAGACCCAGAAATCTATGGCAACAAATCTATGGATTTGTTTCCAACAAATCACCTAACTTGGCATCAAAGCCAAGGAAATGAGCTGAAGATTATTTGAGTGATTGCATCACCATTTTATTATATCTGGATTTTTTTTTCTGAAAAAAACCCAGCCATTTATTTATTTATTGTTTATTTATTTATCGGTTTGGTTTATATGCCACCCTTCTCTGGAGACTCAGGGTGTCTTACAATGAGTTAAGCAATAGCCTTCATACTTTTGTATATAGCTGCTTAGTAAGGCTTTCGGTCCCCCCAAGTGGTGTTCTTTTTTTTACAAAGTCAGCTTATTGCCCCCACAATCCAGGTCCTCATTTTACCTACCTCGGAAGGATGGAAGGCTGAGTCAACCTTGAGCCTGGTGAGATTTGAACTTGCAGTAATGGCAGGCAGCTGGCAGCTAAGTGCCATTTAACAGCACTTTAATCCGCTGCTCCACCAAGGCTCATTGTGATTATGGGTGATTCAAACCAAGATTCACAGACGCCAGTTTTGGAGAAGGGTGTCATGTGGTAGATGCCCATCAGTGGTGGGTTGCCCCCCGGTTCGGACCAGTTCTATAGAACCGGTAGTAAAACTGGCGGGAGGCTCCGCCCACTGACCCTGATATCATCAGAAGTGATCTGCACAGAAGCAAGGTGCGTTCGCGAGCAAAGCGAGCGCACACGCAATCCTGTTGCGAACCGGTAGTAAAGGTAAGTAGAATCCACCCCGATGCCCATCTCTAGATCTGTGGTTTACTTATGTTGAATCATCCCTCCCTCTCCTTACATCCTTTTAAATAAATTTTGTAAGAAGGCCGCCTGAACAAGCAGTTTCACTTCAATAGGGTCCAGAAACATCCAAGGGATCTGATGCGTCTGTCAGAAGTGAAAACAGCAGCCACACGTGCCACTGCAAAGCAAGCTCCGCCCCTTTTGTATGCTCAAGCCCCACCCCACGCATGTAGTTCTTGGCTTACAGTGGCAATTGGGACAGGATTTGCCATCGCTAAGCACAGCAGTCATAATGGGTGACGTGTGATGTTACATAGCAATCCTAGCACCTTAGCTGCTGTCGTTAAGGAAGGCGGGCACCTGTTTTCAACTTCCTGCCAGCTTCCCCATTGACTTCTTGTGGGGGAGAAGGGGTTCTTGATAACTGACATGCAACAGGATTTTCTCGCTGCCCTCCTGAATAGAATGCTGGAACAACAATAAGCTCAAGTTGTTTCCAACTGGTTTATGAGAGATTGGACCTTGGAAAGAGCGGTGATGCAGAAGTGCTTCAAGTTGACCTGAAGGATCAGTTTACTCACCCATGTAATTACAGTATCGGACTTTTTCCAAGATCCCATGATTTGTGGATCAGGGTCATGTACAGATTCTGTTGTGTTCCGGAGGCAGGAAGAGACCATCCCTCGTGTGAAGGAACCGTGCCCATGCAAGCCATCTCTTGTTGAGCCCCACAGGTGGCATGAGACCTGAGTGACTTCTATTTTCTTCTTATCCACCTAGCCAACGTCCTACAGACCTTGAGCTTTTGTGGCCTCATGCATCATCTCACCCCTCAGCAGATTTTTGTCACCGTTCATGACGCCGTTTCCTACCTCCAGCAAGCCACGGTAAGGGTCCGAGAGTCAGCAGAGAAAACAAGGAAGCCTCTTTTCCTCTTGGTTTCTGTTCAGGCTGTTGGGTGGGGAGGCATGGGCGAGGAAGGGGAGCATGGCTGGGCACCTGTAGCCCAGCTCTCAAAACAGCACATCACTGTCATTTAGTGTCCCACCCATGAGATAAATCTGTAAATACAAGCAATTTAGCCTAATCTTATTTTCTATATTTGGAGTCTTGTGTTTAGTGAGAAGAGTTTTACTTGACGCAATCCTCACTCCTACCCCACAGCTCTGGTGAACTAGCCATATTTGCTCCTTCAAAGGCTGTTTAGATGTACAGGTAGTCCTCAGGTTACAACCATAATTGAGCCCAAAATTTTTGTTGTTAAGTGAAGCATTTGTTAAGTGAGTTTTGCCCTGTTTTATGACATTTCTTGCCACGGTTATTAAGTGAGTCATTGCATTTGTTAAGTTAGTGACGTGGTGGTTAAGTGAATCCGGCTTCCCCATGGACTTTTGTTTGTCAGAAGGTTGCAAAAGGGGATCACATAGCTCCCAGCGACCGGTAAGATCCCACAGAGTTGGTCTCCTCCATGTCCCGTCAGCTAAACAATGCCGGCTGGCGGGCCCACAGGGGAGGGCCTTCTCTGTGGCTGCCCCAGCTCTCTGGAACCAGTTACCTCCTGAGGTCCGGACCAGCCCCACCCTATTGGCCTTCCGAAAAGTGGTGAAGACCTGGCTTTTCCGGCAGGCCTGGGGCCGTTGATCTCGCTCTTACGATTTAGTGAGATCCGGCCATGAATGGTGTGAATGGATTTTAATGTTTTAATTTTTAAATGTTTTTATAATGGTTTTCTAAATGCATTGTAAGCCACCCTGAGTCTCCAGAGAAAGGCGGCATATAAATTGAACTAATAAATAATAATAATAAATACATAAATCACACGATCCCAGGACACTGCCACCGTCATAAATATGAACCAGTTGCCAAACATCTGAATTTTGATCATGTGACCACAGGGATGCTACACTGGTGTACAATGGGCGTAAGTGTCAAAAACGGTCATAAGTCACTTTCTTCAGTGCCGTTGTAACTTCGAACGGCCACTAAATGAGCTGCTGTTAAGTCAAGGACTACCTGTACCACAATCATTATTTCCAGATGTAGAAAGTTCAGATCACCATCAGAATCCAACTGCTACTCTTAGCAGGGACTGCATCCACTGACTGGCGGGAATCTTTGCACTTCCCCGAGTAGGCTTGAGGCACAGAGTTCTCTGTGGAGATTCTCAGTCATCCAGGTCATGGTTGTCCCACAAGTGCTTTTTTCAAGAGGTCAGTTGCCTCTTGAAAAAAGCACCCTTGAGGCATAGAGCTTAACAACTAATGTGAGCTGGGAAGGTATACAGTAGTTTTTTTTATATGGCACAGTGCCTCATGGATAACTCCAATTTGGTTTTTGCTCAGGACAACGTGGAACAGAAGGATCCCACCATCTGGGTATAACTTTTCTTCCCGCCAAGGTTAAAAGACAATGAGATCTACCAGGACAAAGCCATCTGAGACCACAGAGATTTGGGAAAGGGCAGCAGGCTGCCAACGAGACCACGTTTCTCCTGCTACTAGAAGGCTGGATTGTCAGGAATGGACTGACAAGGAAAGAGCAGCCTGGCAAGAAGAGCTCTTAGATTTAGCAGTTCTTCCCCTGCTACAACTTCCATGGCCTGCAGAGTCCACATCTGAAGTGTCAGGATTACTTCGTGCACTCACCTCTCTTGGTTCCTTTCTTCTTGAACCCTTACCAGAAAATTTTTAGAACACAGCAGCTACACAAAATTGTATTTTTAAAAAACAACCCTTTATTACTTTCCTGGGGGGGAGGGGGGGAATTGAAGTCACCACAGAATAAGCCATGGAAGCCAAAAGGAAGAGAGCCTAGGAAAGAATGCCCAATGGGGATTACAGAAAAGCTTGATTGCCAGAAATGAAAGGAAGCCAACTTTGTCAAAGTACCGTATTTTTCGGAGTATAAGACGGACCTTTTTACCCCCCAAAAAGAGGGTGAAAATCTGGGTGCGTCTTACAGTCCAAATGTAGCCCCGCCCAGCCTCTGAAACGGAGGTTTGAGAGGCTGAAAAAAGCCTCAGAAATGGAGGTTTCAGAGGCTGAAAAAAAAGCAAGGTGCAGAGCTCACAACCAACAAACCTGTTGCTAAAGTTTACCTCTGGGAACAGCTGATTGGGGGTATTCCGGGAGGCTGATCTACCCACCAATCAGCTTTTTTCTTATTTTCCTCCCCAAAAACTAAGGTGCGTCTTATACTCCGGTGCGTCTTATAGTCTGAAAAATACAGTACTCTTTTATACTGGGGCATCTCCTTTTTCCTTTTCTTTGCCAGAGAGATCCTCTCAGACCAGAATTGCTGTTGGAACTGGTAGAACCAAAGGGTATAGATGCATTAACAGCTTTTGATTCACTAGAGAGGTTCAGCCAACATGCTAAACGTGGTTAATGAATTGATTCACATTTTGGATTCAGTGTATACCTGCCCTAGGACCCAAGCTACATTCCTCAGCTTGCATTTCTCATTAGTGGGTGGGTATACAGTATTTGCAGATAACCCACAGGTTATTGTGATCACTCAGAACCGAGACACCACTCCTTGGGTAAGGTTATTGATTAGTGTTTGCAACTGGAGATCTCCATCTTACTCAAAAGGGACAGGACCAGTGGTGGGATTCAGCCAGTTCGCACCACTTCGGGAGAACCGGTTGTTAACTTTCTGAGCAGTTTGGTGAACTGGTTGTTGGAAGAAATCATTAGGGCAGAGAACCGGTTGTTAAATTACTGGAATCCCACCACTGGACAGGACCCATTTTATACTTCAGCAGCATCAACTACTATAGCTAAGGTTTTCTTGGACTGCACCAGCTCAGAGTTGCATGCTGATTATGCATCCATCCCTGAACAATAAATATGTAAATAAACAAAACAAGCTTTTGAACTTTTATCAAAATTAGCATTTCAGGCAGGGGAGCAACCATTTCATTATCACATGGAATTTGTTTCCTACTTACTTTGGGTGTGTGTGGGTGTGTGTGTAAAAATGCAATGTCATTTTTAAAAAGCATTTAAGTGTATTTAATTTATTACTGTATTGTTCTGGTGGTGTGAGGAGGATTTAATTCCAATTAAAATCGTACTTAAAGTCTTATTGTGCTTAGTACAGCTTATTCCCATATGAGCATGAATATGATTGCTGCTGTACCTATGGCTTCTAAGCCATACCAGGGATGAAATGTACTGATGGTGGCGGGTGGTTCGGAGAACCAGTAGCAAAAATCCCTGCCCACCCCCCATGCCCAGCTGAGCCGCACGATCATCAGAGGCTTTTTTTTAAAACTTTTAAAAGCATTTTTTCTACAACCTCTTCCAATGAAAAAATGCTTTTAAAAGTAAAAAAAAAGCCTCTGATGATCGCGCGGCTCAGCTGGGATCATCAGAGGCTTTTCAAAGCATTTTTTTCTGCAACTTCTTGGCCGAAGAGGTGGTAAAAAAATGCTTTGAAAAGTCTCTGCCGTTCCCAGCTGAGTTCCCTGATCGGCAGAGAGGCATTTTTTAAAGAGCCTCTCTGGCGATCTCAGCTGAGTTCTTGATTGGCAGAGAGGCTTTTCAAAGCATTAGAAAAAATCTTTGAAAAGTTTTTTTTTAAAAAAAAGTTGGCCACGCCCACCCAGTCACATTACCCACCACCACCACCAAGCCCCACCCACAGAACCGGTAGTAACAGATTTTACATTTCACCCCTGAGCCATACCCAATTCATATCTTATGTCCAACAACTGTATCCTACACAAATATTTTTACATTTTTCATCGGGCAACTCAGAGGAAAGAAGAGTTTGTCCTTTTTGCAGCAACAATTTTGTGAATCAGTCTGTATGAATTCCTATACCACTTGTGCTACGGAGATTTTGAAATTTACCATACCTCACTGGTTAAAAGTGCACCCGTACCTTAACCTGTGAGGCTGGTACTTAACTAATTTTATCTTAATGAAATCAACAGCCCAGCTGCCAGGAAGAAGGGCACACATAGGCAGAAGGAAGAATGGTGCCTGAGTGGTTTACAGCCTCTTGGGTTACGTACGATATGAGCCAACCCCATGCAATGGAACTATTGTGTAGGACCTTTTCCCAGCCCTGATTAGTGTTGTTGTTGTTGTTTAAAAAAACCCTCCCTAATAAATAATAGTTTTAGGAAAAGCAGTGGTGTAAAAGGTTCCATGGTTGGCACTAAAAAGCCACAGACCTGGGATGGAAAAGTTTAAGGAATGAGAAGAAGCTTTGGAAATGGATTCTGTCTAAAGTTTTTTTAAAAAATATTGTCCATCTGTCATGGACAATCTTTCTACTTCACTGTCTACTTCTCCTTTCTATCCCCATAGAAAATAAGCTGCCCCCTCCAATGTCCATGCACATCTGGCCATTTTTGCCGTAAGCCTGGGAGCGCCTTGAGTCTGGAGCGCAGCCAGGAGTTCTGTGGCTTTTTAAGGCTGCTCTGTTGCAATGCACACCTCAAGGCTTCCCCCTGGTGGTGGCTTTCCATCATTAGTCTTTGGCACTTCCAAATATCCCAGAACGATGTCCCATTTGAGGTTGGAGGGAGCCTGGGACAGAGGGGCTGAACTTGAAAACCTTGGCATAAAAATTGTGACGCTAGAGAAAGGCCCCCCCCCCCCCCCCCCCCCATTTCAGGTTCATCCACCTCTGATCCTGTCCCCTTCTGTAGTTTAAATTAAAGGGAGGTAAAGGATGCTGGGATATTGGCAGAGTTTGCAAGTTTTTGACATGATCTATAGGTATGCGCAACTCCAAACTTAGAAGGGGAGTTCGGTGTGACAGAGGCAGATGGCTGCCCTCAACCAGGAGACGGATAAAGACCCAGGCTTCATGGGGCAGCCGCTTGCAGAAGCACTCCCCGTGGAATATGGTTCAGTTCAGATGCAAAATATGACAAAATGACAAGCAGACAAAATCCCCCTTTCATCAACAAGGTCTGAAAGATGGCTTGTCCAATTAATTCTGCTACAACACAGTTGTTGTTGTTGTTGTTGTTTTAAGCAGCGTGAAGTTCATCTCTCAAGTTGCTCTTCAGGCCTGAGAATGTAGAAGCTTCCCTGAGTTCTGGGCATTTGGCTAGTGGACAGGGCAAGCTTGTTTGCCAAGAGCTGTGGCTAGCTGCCAGAGCAGGCTGTCCGAGACTCCATTCACCTGAGGGCTTAGCCAGTTGTCAAGGGTGAGGCTCAGCACCCTCTTACTGAAGACTAATTACCTGTCATACATTTGAAATGGTTCTTGAAGTAGAAAAAGTTTTGTCTGATATTCACTGTGTCATCCGATGAGTTGGGATAGCGGAACTTGGCATATTGCTTCTCGCTTACCGATTTTAGCCACGGTAGCTTGATCTTAGAGGCATGGTCTACTATCACATTGGAGCAGGAACCGACATGCAGAATACCCAGGCCATCGATGAAGAACTCTGCAGTTAGAAAAACCCAGAACAAAGGACAAAAATTAGCATAAGCCTATGACTCTTCAACAGACAATCCTTCTGTGCATGCTTTTTTTTAAAACCTTCCTGTTGAGTTGAGCAGAAGTTTATTTATTTTTATTTATTTTATTTGGCTTATATGCCGCCCTATCTCACAATGGACTCAGGGCAGCTCACAACAATAAAACACAAGCCACAATATAAAATAAGACTAAAATCTAAAAAATTTAAAATTAACCCTTAAAACCCCATCATCAGTCCAGGTCGAGGGATTTGAAAAGCCAAGTTTTCAATTCACGGCGGAAGGTGCGAAGGTCAGGCACTAATCGGAGCTCCAAGGGGAATTGATTCCAGAGGGTGGGTGCACCCACCGAGGAAGCTCTACCCCTGGGGGCCGCCAGCCGCCACTGTCTAGTTGTTACGGGCCAATTAACACTTTGAATAAAATAAATAAGAACTTACTGCAGATCCTGTTGGCACTCACAAATCTGGCTTAAGCATCTGTTAAGATTACCACGTTTCTCAAACTCGACTACTTTAGTTGTGTGGAACTCCCAGAATTTTCCAGGCAACACTGAGTTGAAGTCCACACATCTTCAATTTGTGGGAGGTTGAGAAACACTGGATCACAACATCAAAGGAAACCCAAGTTTTGATTGATTGTGTGATTTGGATTCTCTTACAGGTAGTCCTTGACTTACAACCACAATTGAAGCCAAAATTTCTGTTGTTAAGTGAGACATCAGTTAAGTGCGTTTTGCTCCATTTTACAACCTTGCTTCCCTCAGTTGTTGAGTGAATCACTGCAGTTGATAAATTAGTAACCTGGTAGTTCAGTGAATCTGGCTTCCCCATTGACTTTGCATGTCAGAAAGTTGCAAAAGTGGAGGATACAGCAATGGTCATAAGGATGAATCAGTTGCTAAGCGTCTGAATTTTGATCACATGATCCTGGGGATGCTGGAAAGGTCGTAACTGTGAAAAACGGTCATAAGTCACTTTTTTCAGTGCCGTCGTAACTTTGAATGGTCACTAAACAAACTGTTGCAAGTCGAGGACTACCTGTATTATCTTCCATATAGGAAACAAAAGCTATTTTATGTTCTATTCTAGACACGGGTCCAACCTGAGAGTCTCCCATGTTGGCACCATCACTCACCAAGGTGGGCAAAACGGTTGAGGCGTGGGTCAAAGCCAACTTGCAGCACCTTCTCTGTATGTGCTAAGAAGAAATTGATTACTCCATCAGTGACTACACAATCAGGGAAACCTTCAATGGTGTGGTGATAGCCCTGGCGGATTCGCAGGCAATCTCCCTCCTCAGTACCAGATTGCACACTGATCCGTTGGCGGTACGTAGTGGTAAAGCCTGTAATCTCCCGTACGGCTCCACCCACCTGCGGAAAACAAACCATAATGTTGAGGTTGGATCAGTGGTGGTATTCAGCAGGTTCTGATCAGTTCTGGAGAATCGGTAGTGGAAATTTTAAGTAGTTCAGAGAAACAGTAAATACTACCTCTGACTGGCCCCGCCCCCATCTATTCTCTGCCTCCCCAGTCCCAGCTGATCAGGAGAGAATGGGGATTTTGCAGTAACCTTCCCCTGGAATGGGGAGGGAATGGAGATTTTACAGTATCCTTTCCCTGCCACGCCCACCAAGCCACGCCCACCATGTGATGCCACGCCCACCAAGCCACACCCACAGAACTGGTAGTAAAAAAAAATTGAATCCCACCACTGGGTTGGATGGTGTGCACCTGTATGTGCCTGTGAAGGGGGTTCGGCCTGCGGGGGGGAGGGGGGGTTCTTGGGGGAAGGTTATTTCATTACTCTTATCTTTTTAATTTTGTTTTAATGCCCATTTTTGTTTCGCTTTTATTTATTTATTAAATGTTTATGCCGCCTCTCTCCCCTATAAGGTGAGTCTGGGTGGCTTAGAAGTTATAAAATAAGTCAAAAATAATTAAAATGTTAAGAACTACATAGGTTATGATTTCAAAACTATCCTGAAGCCAGGACCAAGAGATGAACAGGATAGATAGGGGTGAGGTCTTCTGACCTCATTACGTTTTTAGTTATTTTAACTTAGATTTTGTAAGCTGCCTGGAGTCTGCTGGAGTAGGTGGCTATAACAGGTTTAGTGAAATATTGATTTATTTAAATTAATAAATACCTTTCAACAACTTAAGCCACAATCAAGAACTGGAGATTTAAACAACGCTACATCCAAAAATAATGTGTGATAGACTTTTTGCAAATTTAAGAAGGGAATGAGCCCCTCTTTTTAGTTTCTTTATCAACTCAAAATTGATTCACTTCATTTTATGGGATACAAAGATGTTCAAATCACAGCCATGGATTAAGTCTGCCTTCACATTTCTAAACCAACTATGAGATCTTTAACTCCCAGACAGCATGGTGAAATAAACGATCCAGAGCCTGGTGGCGTAGTAGACTAAAGCACTGTTATTAAGATTAGCTGCCTGCAATTACTGCAAGTTCAAATCTCACCAGGCTCAAGGTTGACTCAGCCTTCCATCCTTTCTAAGGTAGGTAAAATGAGGACCCAGATTGTGGGGGCAATAAGCTGACTTTGTATAAATATACAAAAGTATGAAGGCTATTGCTTAACGCATTGTAAGCCGCCCTGAGTCTCCGGAGAAGGGCGGCATATAAATCATTTAAAAAAAAAAAAAGCAATCACGGGGCAGGAACTCACCAAATCCAGGGAAGTTTTCTCAAGGACATCTACAAGCTTTTCCACTTTGGTGCGGGGTGTGAAAATGAAGTCATCATCCACCCACAGAACATATTTAGTGGTCACCTGGGAGACGGCAAGATTCCTACCAGCAAACCAGCCCTAGAAAGTTAGGGTAGAGAGGAAAAAGAAGATTGAAAAGGCTATTTATCGGGTTATTAATACATTTTCAATTTATGCACACAAGTGCTTGGTGAACAGCGTATTTGTCTGGGTCAATTTGCTTATATAATAATACTTTTCTAACTCTTAAAGTCTAACTGTGTCATGCAACCATTTGTAAAACAAATCCCGTGTTTGAAAATGCTCTGTATCTTCCCTTTCTTTTATTTTCTTTTGAAATTTTTTTTTATTTCTTATACACATATTGTAAATGTACATTCTCCTATCCATAATATATCCATTCTCCTATCCACAATATATCCATGTACATATTTTTCTAAAAAAAGCATAAAAATAACACATTTTAGTTACATTCAGGGTTGCTCTTCTACCCTTTCTTTTCCCTCATTTTACAACAAACCTTCTTCTCCTTCTTTCTTTCTCTTCCCTACCTCCTCTCCTTCTTTCTTCCTTCCTCCTCTCCTTCGTCTTCCCTACTTCCCCTTCCTTTCTCCCACTCCTCCCCTCTTTTCCCCCTTTCTAGCCTTCTCTCCTCTTTTCCCCATCCTTTCTTCCTCCCCTTTCCCCTTTCTTCCATTCCTCTCTCCCTTTCTTTTATCTTTAATGTCAATGTAGAAGATGTAATTAAAATTTATTTTTAGATTGTGCAGAAATGGACAGAAAAGACTATTTATGAGGATCGCTACTGACGATCCTTTTGCCAAATAACTGGATTGTCACTAGCTCCTCTTGCTTGGCCACAAAGCACTGAAAATTGTTACCTTATCATTTCATACCTCAAACTTCGCCACCTGTGCCTTAACAATGCTTTTATAATCCCGAGTTCTGTCTTATCTTTTTCTGTCTAACCTTTTCAAAGCACTCTGATCAGTATCATCCATTTCAATTTTGCATCATCAACTGAATAACTAAGTAAACTTCTACGGAGCTCCAGATTTACTCCTGCAATCCACATGAGATTCCTACCTATCACCTTCCTTTCGCCCATACCCTGGTTTAATATGAATCCCACCCCTTTTTAGCAATGAAGATATTGGATAATGCAAGAAAATAAGAAAACAACCAAGCTCAGAGAGCACCAAGGACTTCATAATTATGGTCTTAACCAGTTCGGCCTTGATCTTTGTCCTACAAATACAAGGCAAATTTTATCATAGACTCAGCGGTCTGGATCTCTTCAGCTACGCGATTGTCAAATTTTCCACGCTTCGCTTTCAGGAACCTCCTGAGAAATCAACTCAATGAACTGCTCTTGGATGACTAGAAATATGCATGAATCTATACTGAAAAAGGTGGGTGGGAAATTCAGCTCCTTACTCATCCTAACTTTGATCATCAGTAAATTGAAAAAAAAAAAATCCTGTTCAATCCATGGTAACAAATTCCACATCACAGAAATGTTTCTCAGCACAAGAGGGCAATGGAGTGAGCTCCTTTTAGCAGAGGTTCCTTAAGCCCTTTCCTTACTCACCAAACCTCTGGGACGAAATCCTTCCCAAACTTACACTGCTCTTAAGAACCTGGCCTACGTTAGGCCGGAGGACTTGCCTAGAACAGGGGTGTCAAACTCGATTTCACTGAGGGCTACATCAGGGTTGTGTTTGACCTTGGGGTGCCAGGCTGGGCGTGGCCAGGCTGGGCATGGCCAGCTCGACATAATTCGTGTCAGGGGCGCCTTTGGTGGCCCAAGCGCTCTACCAGCGAAAACAGGCTCCCAAACTCTATTTTTGGCTGAGATAGCCTCCTGCAACCCTCTGCCAGCAAAAACGGAGCTCGGGAGGGCCGTCCGCGGCCCTCCCGAGCTCTGTTTTCACTAGCAGAGGCACCGCAGCCTGGTCCTTCGCTGTTTCCAGGGCGACCCCGGAGGGCAGATCTAAGCATCCTGCGGGCCAAATCCATCCCCCCCGGGCCTTGAATTTGACACCCCATGCCCTAGAACATCTCCCACCTTGCCAAAGGGCATGAAGTACTGCTCAATGTGAGGCCCCTCCATGTGTTCGATATCCCGGCTATCGTCTGCAATGATGATGGTCACAGTGGGGTAGAACTTGCGGATGCTGTCAATCAACACTCGCAGTTTGTCATAGCGTAAGAAGGTTTTGGTAGCTATGGTGACCAGGGCACTGATGTTGTAGGTTCCTGAGGAGAGACAAAATGGGAAAGTTAGCAAGAGGGTTTGGCTGAAGGAGGATTTGGCAGGATGTTTCAGAAGTGAGCAAAAATTGCACTCTTCACCATGTTCATTTCTCAGACTAAAAGAAAGATGGACTACCTCTTCCCAGTTTAATTTTGCTGCGCCTTACGCTTTTCATAATTCCACCTTTCTTACAAGAGGCAGATCATAAGCTGCTTAGAATATTCTGGCTGAAGTAGTACCAAAATCTGATAATAAATAAATACATAAATCACAAAAGCTCAAGCAATTAATAGTTAGTGTTGAATAACAACCATAGCAAGGACACTCCAGACGTCACTTAGCTCCTGGAAAGATTGTTCCACCGATAGCCAAGCAAAGCACCACAATCTTCCTCTGGTGCAGTGTTTAGACTGGGTGCTAGAGAGCAAGAAATACTTTGGAAACTCTCATCCTAAACACAATATCCCTTACTATACTCAGTTCACTAATAAGTGCCTACAAATGGGTGCCTAGAATGGCAATGGGTAAAGGCAAGCCTCTCTGGGCACTTTCAATAAAGGAAAATATTTCTAGCTCAGAGTTGAAATGAGGGGTCCTTGGCGCTCTCTGAGCTTGGTTGTGGGTTGTTGTTTTTTTTGCAGACGTTTCATTACCAAACTAGGTAACATAATCAGTGCTAACTGTGATATTACTTAATTTGGGTAATAAGACATTTGCAAGAAAACAATCAATCTCCGAGAGTATAAAGGAGCCCTCATTTTTCTGATTTCTCTTTTGGTCTGTTTTAAAAGACCACAGCATAACCCTGGAGAAAGCGGACTTGGAAAGGGATGAGTGTACCTGTTTCCACCTGCACATACCCATTTTCCAAATTCTCAGGTGAGATCCAGCAGGGACTACTTTCCACATGAAATCTTGGACAACTACTGCTGTCCATTGGGTGCGCTCACCTTCACTAGCTCCTCCCGTGGATGATCCTGGATAGTAGAGCTTGGGAGTAGGTCTATGGCGGATGCGAATGCTGAAAGATGCACGATGCTCATCAGTAGAAAACTGCACTGGAAAACAGAGGAAGAAACCAAATACTAGTCTTGGATGTGACTTTCCTACCCTGGTGCCCTTTAGATATGTTGGACTTCCATGCCCATCATCTCTTATGCTGAAATGACAGGTTAGCATATCTGGAGGACAACAGGCTGAGTGACAGGAAGAGGAAGCTAGCAATAATGAAAACGCTCCTAAGCTTGGGAGTTAATAATTCTTACTTGTTTGCATGTCCTTAAGGCACTTGTGGTTGGCTTAGTTTGAGTTTAGCAAACTATACACCACAGTTTAGGCTTTCATGTGAATCAGCCACTAAGGCAATGAACTACAGGTAGTCCTCAGCTTACAACAGTTTGCTTAGTGACTGAAGTTACAATGGCACTGAAGAAAGTGACTTATGACCATTTTTCACATTTACGACTGTTGCAGCCACCCCGTGGTCACATGATCAAAATTTAGATGCTGGGCTACTGATTCACATTTATGACAGTTGCTGTGTCGCAGAGTCATGTGATCTGACCTTCGGACAAGCGAAGTCCGCGGGGAAACCATTTTCACTTGACAACTGTGTTACTAATTTAAGAACTGCAGTGATTCACTTAACAAAGGTGGCAAGAAAAGTTGTAAAATGGGGGGGGGGAACTCACTTAACACATTTCTCACTTAGCAACAGAAACTTTGGGCTCAATTGTGGTCGTACATTGAGGACTACCTGCATAGTTTAAAATTCCGGCTCAGCATTGTACAAACATGGGCATTGTATATAATGCATTAACCTGTTGTGGCCCGCCAGCGGCCTGCGTGGATTGTTGCTGATCCCGACGACAAGGAAGCTGGTGTGGTGTCGCGCCAGCAGCCTGTGCAACCGGTTTTCGAGTCAGACAGTGAGGAGGCTGGAGAAGATGTGGTGCCAAAGGAAGAGATTCAGCTAGGGCCTTTAGAACCTCCAGAGGCTCCTTCAAGTGAAGAGGATGAAGTGGAGGAACCTCTTCTCAATGCACGAGCACGCAGAGCTGCCAAAAGGCAGGAGTGGTTACTCAGGAGGAGGTCTCCTCGAAAGTAAGGCTTGGGGCTAATTGGCCACTCACTGGTGATTGAATATGGATTTTCTTTGCTTCTGGGCTAATTGCCAACTCTTGTAAGACTTTATCTAATCTGTGGAATTTCTGGCAAGTTGTTAAGGACGTTTTATTAACAGCCTGCATTTGCAAAAGATTGTGTTTGTAGTAAACGGAGTTGTTCGGAGCTTTGTGTGTGCTACATTCCTTGGGATCCGTAGCTGGGGCAGAACATAACCTTGCATAACATTATGCACTATGTAGGGCATATTTTAAAAACTCTTGCGAGGTTATAACTTAGCAAAGTTAAGAGATGGGAAACTTCAGATCAACATAAGGTTGTTCTCCTAAACACTTATAGCTTTGCTGCTCCAAGATGTAAGCTTAGATGGCTTTACAGGTAGTCCAGGGGTGGGTTCTACTTACCTTTACTACTGGTTCGCAACAGGAGTGCGTGTGCTTCTGTGCATACGCAGATCATCCATGATGACGTCTGGGCGGGTGGGCGGAGCCTCTTGCCACTTTTATTACCGGTTCGCAAGAACTGGACCAAACTGGGAGCAACCCACCACTGAGGTTGTCAGATATTGCCTATGTATGATGCACCAGGGACCAGAAGGGTTTAAGTCTTTACAGACATCACATGTGACTGTATCAGCCAATGAACTCTCTTATTGGACTCTTACCAAGATCTTCCCTGCTTCTTCCCATCTATCTCAGCAAGACAACACGTGAACTTGTTGCAATTCGTCGGGTTCCCTCCTCGACCCGTAGGATTCCCGCAGGAATGAATTGCTTGGATGTTAGAGACCCTCGCAAGGGTGCGTACCTAGGTACGGACTAGCCCCCTAAGGAAGACACAGGACACCATGGTTTCCTCGAGGTGAGAGAGCGAGCACAGTGGAGACTACGCACCTCTCTTTTATTAGGCAAGATTGTGGTTTTCAAGAAGCAGTCTACATGTGATACAGGTTTAGCCATACATATTATGATATACATATATGGTTATATGTGAGCTGCAAAGACAGCAAAGGTGGCATATGTGTGCAAGCTTTTGTTTTCCATGTCAGTCTATTTTTGCCCTGACAGTCTGCGGTTTGCCCTTTTAGCTTACCGCAGGCAGGAAGCATATTTCAGTTCCTATAACAATAAAGCATATCTTTGTCACCATCTCATATGTGTAGGTGCTAGCATGTTTCACTTTTAGCACAGGGTTCTTCTTTGCACAAGGTCCAACTCATAAGAGTCTGCTTGTACGTGCAGAAGCCCAAGATCACAATGGTTGCAGCAGAACTTATCTCTCCTCTCAACATCTGAGTCATACAGTTAGGGTAACAAATGCAACAGGACATCCTGTTCATTATTGTATATTTGTAAATAATAAATAACTTTTTGAACCTGAAGCTGTATTGACCAAATAACTTCCTCATAGAACCGAATGAGCACGACCATCAATATATATCTGACAAATGGTAGCAGACGATGGAAAATTATTGCTCCGGTCTATGAATTTTTTGTAAATTTTTAAAATCATAGAACGTTTTTCCTAACATGGAATCCTTGAACCTGAATGAATTATCTTTACAAGAGATTGATGCATTAACCGTATCCTTAACAACACAGCACCAATTATTAACCAAAAGACAAAAAAAACTTTCTATTGAAGCTACACAGCAAGTACAAACCTCTTTACAAAAGGACCCAACTTTTTTTCCTTCTCTTCACTCAAATACCGAAAGAACAGAACCACGCTTACAAAAACCTTGCTTCGATCTCCATTCTACTCCACCTCATGACTCTCATCAAGGACTTCAACCTTCTGAATCCCTTGTATGTTCCAACCCTCCAACGTCAGACCAATTTTTGTTTTCTCAAGCTTCTCCAAAACAGCATTTATATCACGCTTTACATGCGACAGGCCTGCTAAATGCAGGCTGGACTCCTCAAAGAACTCTTGAATTGTTAAACACCCTTTCAACCTCACCAGACCTGGTAAGCGACAATTTTTTGTTTCAACCCATTGATTCCCAGACTGAACTTTTAAACACCCATTTTATTACAAATCCTCCCTCTCCACCTATTGACTTTATTGCTTCCAAAATGGCTTCCACCTTGCCCGAAAGCATGGCTTCAAAAATGGCCAACAAAATGGCCGCCCCCATACCCCACCATGCGGTCCACAAATGCCCAACAATTTATATGGCCACACTTTAAACAAAATGACATCTACCACTTCAGACCACAAGGTCTCAACCAGCCCCCTTACCCCCATACATCCTACTACCCACCCCACAACTGGAGATATTCAGACTGATTCCCTACCTTCTTCATCCAGAGCACCAAATTCGAATCCTCTCAATTTCTTTTTCAATTTTCAGAACTTTTCTATTTTTGCCGCCACTGCAGATCTCCCCATCTACACCACTGCAGCTGTAGTAGCTGCAAATATTTCTACTGATACCAATATTGTTTCCCATGTAAAAAGATCTTTCTCAGTCTTTGCAGCTGCTGCCTTGCTCCCCCCCTTATCGCTGAAGATGCCACCACCGTTGCTGCTGCCACCGCCTCCAATATCACAGATGCCCCGTCCAAACAACAAATTCACACGATTTTTGCAGCCTTTGCATCAAAAGCCAACCTACCTTCTACCGCAGCCGATGCCATCGCAGCAGCTCTTCCGAATCAAACTACAACCACCACCTCCATTATTCCTCCTATCGTCGAATCACCTACAACATCTTCTCTCACGCCAAATGATTCCAATCAACAATCTGACGTTCAATTACCTATCTCTGCCAACAGTAACTCATTTCAGCCTTCTATTACTGTAAACTGTAATGATTTAAATATTGAAACTAATAATTCCTTGTCTTTATGTACTAATGTAAATTTATCTTTAGAAATTGAAACTGTTTTGCAACATTTTAAACAACATGGCCCATTACCTTTATCACCAAACTTCAAAAAATTACAAACCTCAGGTAATAATTTCCCTACTTGGGAACATGAAACTCATTTACATCTTTTAAGAGAAGGCACATTTCTTATTATTGAATCTCCCCCTAACAAACCTTGGTCATTTGACTTAACTTTTCTTCATAATAGCGTTTATGCTACTCTTATGTCAACTTTAGAAAGTGATATTGCTCATTCTATACCTACAGGTTTTACTGCATAAGAAGTATGGCAATACCTACAAAAACATTACAACACACCCTCACCTGCAACTATCGCTACTCTTGCTGGTGACTTTTATAGCACCATATATAAACCTGGCACATCTATGGCCAAACACCTTTTCCACCTCGAATCCATGCGAAAACAACTGATTCAACGCAATCATCCTGTACCTGAAACTGCCATGATTAGTGTCATTTTTAATTCTATTAAACACATTCCTGGTTGGTCAGGATTCATAAATAGTCTCCACTCCTTACCCCCCCACATGTACACCATCGCCGAAATCAAATCCAAATTAATAGATGAAGATAGGAGACGATCTAATGCTTATAAACATACATCTCAACCTCTCTATGATAGAAGACTCTACCATACTGATAGATACCCTACTCCTTTTGACCACCCCTTTTACCCTAAACATGATTCCCATCCTTCACATTCTTCACACAAACCGTTCTACCAAAACTGGCAGAACCACCCCTCTCAATATCAAAATAATTTTAATTATTGTAACTATAGAGGACGTTATCATACCTACAACTCCCATCCTTCACACGGTGATAACACCACCCACACTCATGATACAAGGGGATACACCCCTACAGACAAGACTAACAAAAGATATCATACTATCAAAGAACATACTGAACCTAAAAGATCCATGCACACTGAATTTTACATTAGAAAGGGTCCCACACACAAAGATTATAAAGACAGAAGGGGACAACATACTGAACAATCTACATATTCTAACTCCGAATCCCAAACACTTGGCATCTTTCCCAACACCCAACAATGCCTGCGTGACACCACGCACCTATGGGTCATTGATTCTGGAAGCATACACCATACCACCAATGACAAATCCATATTATATGATATTCTCCCAACCAATATTTCTATTACAGCAGCAAATGTAATTGCTGTACTTCCAATACAGTTGAATATGAAGGATCTATCTTTATACCTGGTATAGGGGAAATTAGTCGAGTGCTCTATACACCTACCTTTGGCCACAATATTTTGAGTACTTCAAAATTAGGTAAAATCGGTTTTACAGTATCTCTTGATGACCAACACGGTTTTATAAAATCCAAACATGATAACACTATTATTGCCAATATTTCTGTCATTAATGATTTACCTTTTCTTATTCCAGATTCCTTTACATTTTCCTCACCCACGACTCAACTACCTCAATCCTCATCGAGACCTGACCCTGACAATCATCCCGACCGTACCCCTGCCACCCACCACGAAGGTACCACACCTCACCATATCAATACACATGACACTTCTGACTCACATAACGACCAACACACCACACCACACCTCTCTCCAACTTCACCAATGTCACAAAACCAACGAACCTCGAAAACAAAAATTCAAACTCATATAGGTGAACCTTTACATGATAATTGTGCCCATTTATTACACAGACGTTTAGCACATGCCAGTACTGTTGCTGTAGACAATACTCAAAATTTTTCCCAAGGCATCTGCACTAAGAATTGCTCTATCCAACTTGACTGTGAGATTTGTAAAGCTACAAAATCAAAGGCAGCCCCAATTCCCCACACCAGCACTAGATGATCAAAACACATATATTACACTCTCATACAAAACCAACACAACATCAAATTAAAGAAAATTCAAACAGATTGTGGAGCCGAATTCACATCTGTACAATTTCAAAACTGGATTGACTCCAAAGGCATTATACATTACAAAACTTCTCCTTTTACCCCCCAGCAGAATGGGATTTGTGAAAGAAAAAATGGAGTATTACAGACCATGATGCGCAGCGTCATGTTAGATGCTGATGCACCCCCTAGCTATTGGGCAGAAGCCCTTGCATATGTCAATTACACTTTTAACCGCACATGGAATAGGGTTATTAACCAAACGCCCTATTTTCTTATATATGGCACTCAACCATACCTCACACATCTTCACGTTTTTGGCTGCTTTGCATATGTCAATATCTCCAAACCACTCAGACGGAAGGGGAATGAGGTGTCCAAAAAATTACGTTTCATAGGATATGCACCAGGTTCGAAAGCATATCGATTCATAAAAAACAACACAGTAATAATTTCCCGTTCAGCCACATTCATAGAAAACCACAACTGGACCAAGATACACTCAAATGACTCATACGTATTAACCCAAGAAACAAATACATCAGATACACCACAGAAAATTCAACATGTACAAACAACAACACCAAAAGTTACACCATGAACAAACAACACAGATACACAACTACCAATCAGAAAATCCAAACGAATTACACAAGGCATCCCACCTAAAAGATTTGACATGAACAATGTGAAACAGACAAACCAAATACCCATCACTTCAAAAAATTTTAAACACATGCTCCAATTACCGGAATCAGAACAATTAAAATGGTGGGAAGCTATGTCCAAAGAAATGGACTGTTTAATAAATTTAAAAGTATTCACAAAAACAACACCTCCACAACACAAACACCCAATTGGCACTCGATGGGTTTACAAAATTAAAACACTCCCTGACAACACATATCTATACAAAGCACGCCTCGTAGCCCAAGGTTTTGCCCAACACTTTCCCGAAGATTACGATGAAATTTACTCCCCCACAGTAAAACCAGAAAGCGTAAAAATGGCACTGACTTCAGCCATTATCTCAAATCAAGAAGTCTATCAATTTGATGTCCAAACCGCATACCTCCATGCACCATTAGAGGAGGAAATTTATGACAATGGGGCACCAGGGTTCCAAGTTGAATTCGGCAAAACATGGAGGCTACACAAAGGGTTATACAGCTTAAAACAATCGGGTAAGCTCTGGTTTGACTGCCTTACCAAAACTTTAAAATCAATGGGGTATAATCAAATTCAATCTGACCAGTGCGTAATGACAAAACCTTATGAAGGGGGGGAAAAATTATTTTAATCTATGTTATATTGGGCCCAACGAACAATCCAGCGAACAATTTAAGGGAACAAACAAATTAAGAGAACATGTTAATTTAAAGACCTTAGGTCATATAGACCAATATCTGGGTGTACAAATTTTTAAAACTGATAGAGGTTTTTGCTTCTCACAAAAGGATAAGATTGAAGACCTGCTACAAAGATGTGGCATGGAAAACTGCAACCCCACAGATACACCCATGCGCACTGACTATAATAAAATTGCTTATCTAGACAGTAACAAGCATCATGATAAAACTCAATATCAATCCATCATAGGATCATTCCTTTATATCAGCAGATGGAGTAGACCCGATATATCATTAAGTACAAATCTCTTATCTAGACAAGTAGATGTGCCTAAAGAACAACATTGGGTTGCTATGAAAAGGTTACTCAGATATTTGCATAATACAAAAGATATGGTCTTATTATTAGAACCTGATGAAGGGGTCACCCCAAAACTTACCTGTTATTCAGATGCCGATTGGGCAGGGGATGAAAAATCAAGAAAAAGCACATCAGGCTTTATATACTTCCTAAATGGTTGCCCCATAGATTGGCACGTTTGTCGCCAAAACTTCATTGCTAATTCCATGGCCGAAGCTGAATATGCCAGTGCTTCTGACGCTTGCACACTTCTCACATGGATATACGAATTAGTTTCAGACATTTGGGCACAACCTTCACTACCTATCACTCTCCATGAGGACAATGAGTCCGTCATAGCCTCTTCGGTCAGGGATGATGTCAGCTTCAGATCTCGCCATATTGATATACGTTATAAAAATGTGAGAGACCTAGTTAAAAAGGGTTTTGTTGAATTTGTTCATTGCGATACCAAAGATCAAATTGCCGATTTCTTAACTAAACCTGTACCTTGTGAAACACATTGGAACCACTGCAAATCAGTTGGACTGTACTTATAATTTTTTTTTTATACTTGTGTTTATTATTATCTTTGAGCACTGTTCCATCACACTTGGCAATAGAAGGGGTCTGTCAGATATTGCCTACGTATGATGCCCCAGGGACCAGAAGGGGTTAAGTCTTTATAGACATCACATGTGACTGTATCAGCCAATGAACTCTCTTATTGGACTCTTACCCAGAAATCAATTGGATATCTTCCCTGCTTCTTCCCATCTATCTCAGCAAGACAACACGTGAACTTATCTCTCCTCTCATCATCTGAGTCATACAGTTAGGGTAACAAATGCAACAGGACACCCTGTTCATTATTGTATATTTGTAAATAATAAAATAACTTTTTGAACCTGAAGCTGTATTGACCAAATAACTTCCTCATAGAACCGAATGAGCACGACCATCAATATATATCTGACAGAGGTAGCCCTCAATTTATGACTACAATTGAGCCCCAAACATATGTTGCTAAGTGAAACATTTGTTAAGTGAGCCTTGCCCCATTTGTGCCTTTTCTTGGCACCTTTGTTAAGCGAATCGCTGCAGTTGTTCAATTGGTAACGCGGATGTTAAGTGAATCAGATTTCCCCATAGACTTTGCTTGTCAGAAGGTTGCAGAAGGTGATCGCATGAACCCCCCCCCCCCCGGACACTGCAACCATCATAAATGCGAATCAGTGGTCAAGCATCCAAATGTAAATCATATGACCATGGAGATGCCGTAATGGCCTTAAGTGTGAAAAATGGTCACAAGAACTTTTTTCAGTGCTGTTGTAACTTCGAACAGTCAGTAAGCAAATTGTTGTAAGTCGAGGACAACATAAATAACAACAGAATTAGCAAAAGGGGGATTAGGGTATTGGTGACTATTAGTCACAAAGCCCAGGTACCATTCTCAGATCAATAGCAATAGCACTTAGACTTATATACTGCTTCACAATGCTTTACAGAACCTCTCTAAGCGGTTTACAGAATCAGCCTATTACCCCCAACATTCTGGGTCCTCATTTTACCGACCTCGGAAGGATGGAAGGCTGAGTCAACCTTGAACTGGTGAGACTCAAACTCACGAATTGCAGGCAGCCAGCAGGCAGCAGAATTAGCCTGCAGTACAGCATTCTAACCACTGCGCCCGCCACGGCTCTTACTGTATTAATTGTTACTTCTGTGAAGAGAACCTTTTGGTCCCACGATGGAATAAGCTGATCTAGATGGGCCATTGATCTGTTACTACAGGAGCGGATCCTGTGAGGGTTTTCGAAAAATTCGCTGTGTCATACACTATCACAAGTCCCTCTGTTCTCTTTCCTAGATAGTGACTTGACTTAGAAAGATCAAGTTGGAAGACAAATCCAGGGGTAAAAACCTGAAGGATTGCTGAGAGGCAATGCCTGGGTTTGAAAGGATCATTCTCAGCACATTCCTTCTGTTCTTCCAGTGAGGGCTTTGCCAGAGAAGGACAAGGCGGGCGTTAGGCAGCAGAGTGCCTCCTTTCAAAAGAGCTGAAGGCCATAAAATAGAAGGAAATTTGCAGCACAAGGCCTAACATCCTCCTCCCCCTCACAGTAAAACGCCTGCCAAGAGACGGGAAGAATAGCTTAATTCTGCAGAACCGCAGACTATTTCTCTGGTATGCCAAAAATCCAACAGAGTGGGAATTCTCCTGGACAAAAAGCTTTACCAAGGAAAAGCTATTAGTTATAGTTATTCAGTTAACTTAGCAATTTTTTCCACTGGGAAAGCACCGGGAAAAACCCCCAGATCTGCATCTTTGTTCAGAAAAACAAAATCCTGTCAAATTCAGTCCAGTTCTACACATAAATCTGGTGGAAAACCACTTCATTATTTAACAGATTAACAGAGTTGGAAGGGACCTTGTAGGTCATCTAGTCCAACCCCGCCCCCACCGCCCAAGCAGGAGACACTACACCATTTCTGACAGATGGCAGTCCAGTCTCTTCTTGAAAGCTTCCAATGATGAAGTTCCCACTTCATCTGAAGGCAACTGTTCCATTGGTTGTTTGCTCTCACTGTCAGAAAAACTCTCCTTATTTCTAGGTTGAATCTCTCCTTGTTCAGTTTCCATCCATTATTCCTTGTCTGGCCTTCAGGTGCTTTGGAAAATAGTTTGACACCCCCCTCCCCACTCTGTGGCAGCCCCTCAAATATTGGAACACTGCTATCATGTCTCCCCTGGTCCTTCTCTTCACTAGACTAGCCATGTTCAGTTCCTGCAACTGTTCATCGTATGTTTTAGCCTCCAGTCCCTTAATCATTTTGGCTGCTCTTCTCTGCACTCTTTCTAGAGTCTCAACATCTTTTTTATCGGATGGTGACAAAAACTAGATGCAGTATTCTAGGTGTGGTCTTACTAAGGCTTTATAGAGTGGTATTAGTACCTCACTTGATCTTGATTGTATCCCTCTATTAATGCAATTTAGGATTGTGTTGGCTTTTTTGCCTGCCGCTGCACACTGCTAGCTCATATTTAATTGGTTATCCACGAAAACTCCATGATCCCTCTCACAGTTACTTCTATTAAGCCTGGTTTCACCCAGTTTTTCTTGCCTAAGTGTAACACTTTACTTTTCTCTACATTGAATTTCATTTTGTTAGATAGGGCCCAGTGTTCAAGATCTGTCTGGATCTTGAGCCTATCATCTAGGGCCGTGATGCCGAACCTATGGCATGTGTGCCGGAAGCAGCATGCCAAGCCATCTCTCTGGGCACATGGAACCATCGCCCATTGCTCTTCTGGTTTCCAGCGCACCTGGTCTTCCGGTTTCTGGCGTGCATGCATGCGTGAAGACCAGATGCCCAGTGCACATGTTCACCCTGGAAACTGGATCATCATCTTCCCCTTTCAGTTTCTGGCCCTCCCGCACGTGAGAAGACCAGGTGGCCGATGCGCCAGAACCCGGAACAGCAAGGAGAGCAAAGCTGCCAGCCAGGACAGGTGGGCCACAGCTTCCCTCCCTTCCTGCCTGAGTCTGCTTCTTGCACAGCCTCAGCCCTCAGCCCATGGCATTGACGTGCATCTGTGGTCTAGAGTGCCTCACCAGCTCGGGTGCACGGCCACCCTGCTCTCTACTTCTGCCACTATGAGGGGGTGGCAGCGGTTCTCGTGCTGCTGTTTCTGGTCAGGATGATGGAGCAGCCAGGAGAAAAAGGAGGAGCCACCGTCGGGGAGGCGAGCTGCCTCAAAAGGGCTGGAGGAGAGCGCAGCATGGTGATGCCGCTGAGGGGTAAGAGCTGCACCGGCCAGGAAGCGACCAGGAAGGAAGGGCTGCGCTGGCTTGTTCTCAGTGGCGGGCTGGGTGGGGTGCACTTCATCCCAGCCAGAGTTGGGGCGAAGCCCTCCCGCCTGCTGGCCCCCTCCAACCTAAGCCATGGGAATGCCAACACCACTTACCTCCGAGGCCAGGAAAGAGTTTCTGGCTTTCCAGCAGAGGGAGGCGGCATTCCCTGCCCAACTTTCTCTCCCTGTCTGGGGGTATTGAACCAGGTCATCGTGGGGATGTCCCACCACCCTGATGGGGACCAGAGGGGCAGGCAGGAGGGTAGGCAGGGAGGCGTGAGGACCCCCAAAAGGCCAGGCAGAGCCAGCGCATGAGAACCAGACATCTGGTCTTTGTGTGCATAAGTCAGTTTCCCTTCTATTCCCTCATCTAAGTCATTTATGAAGATACTGAAGAGTACTGGGCCTAAAACAGAACCTTGTGGTACCCCACTGCTTACCTCCCTCCGCGGATTGCCACTGGTTTGCTGTCTGCGCATGCACAGTGCACGCCAAACGCGCGCTTTGCATGGAACAAGGAGGCTTAACAAGGTAAGTAGAACAGCAAGGGGAGGGAACAGCTGTGCCGTGTGATTTAGATTCGCTAGAAAGCAGGATTTCCTGCTTTCTAGTGAATGTAAATCACGCGGCACAGCTGATCGTCGGAAATACCAGTTCGGATGAACCAGTAGCTTTTTTTTTACAACAATTTTCCCAAACCTGTAGCTTTTATCACTACCGGTTCGCCTGAACCGGTGCAAACCAGTAGCATTTCACCCTTATGGCTTTCCTCTCTGACTTTGCTTGTCAGAAGCTCACTGGTGGTGATCACAGAACTCCAGGATAAGGCAGCTGTTATGCGTACATGTCAGTTGCCAAGCACCTGAATTTTAATCAAATGACCACGGGGATACTGCAACGGTCGTAAGTGTGAAAATCGGTCATAAATCACTTTTTTTCCGGTATCATTGTAACTTCAGTAAGGAAATGATTATAAGACAAGGATTACCTCTATGAGAATATTGTTCTTCTTAGTCATCTTCCTGGAATTTCTTTCTGTCCCATTTCACCCGGGCCTTGAATATGCTATTTCTATGAAAAGCTTGAACAAAATCCTAAAAAGCCACAAGTTTCAAGAAAGCAAATAACAGCCCTCTACATCTCCAAAACCCACATTCTACTTTCCAATTTAAGAGGAAGTTGATTACTATGTGGGATTGGAAAGGATCTCCACTTCAATCAAGTCTTTGACATTTTAGAGAGATGTTGTTTTGTTCTATCAGTTGCTAAGTTTACAAAAGACCTAATCACTTCTTTTTTAAAAAAAAACTTCCCACCAACAGCACTAGCAATTTTCAGCATGTTTTTGCAGAATTGGGATAGTGAAACTTTGGGGAACTTTCAGGGCAGCAAAAGGGGATTTCATTACTGCTTTCTCTATTATTCAAACCTTTCTCAAGAGGAAAAGACAGAACGTCCTGCCGCCCTGAATCGAATAGATTAAGATCGCAACGGGAACTGCTCAAACTGCAACAGAATTAAGATGGAAGCCAAAGAGATGTCCTAAAGTCTGTCTGTCTATTTTTTGATTATTTTGGGGAGGCATGAGGTCTCAGCGGTTAAAGATACTGAGCTTGTCAGCTGGAGACCTGACAACCTGCGTTTGAGCCCCTGTTCTGCGCAATAGGGTGAACTTCTGTTCTTGCCCCAGCTCCTGCTAACCTAGCAGTTCGAAAGCATGCAAGTAGATAAATAGGTACCACTTTGGTGGGAAAGTAACAGTGTTCCATGCCCCTCAGTGTATAGTCATGGTGGCCACATGACCACAGGAATGTCTTCAGACAACACTGGCTCCCCCAACTAAGAAACAAAGATGAGCCTAGAGTCTGATATGACTGAACAGGGGAAACCTACACCTTTACCTAGATTATCTTTATTCTGCTTTTATTATTTTTATAAATAACTCTACGTAGCAAACACACACACACACTACTCCTATTTTCCCCACAACAACAACCCTGTGAAGTGGGTTGGGCTGAGAGTGAGTAGCCCAAATCACCAAGCTGACTTTCATGTCTAAGGCGAGATTAGAACTCATGGTTTTCTGATTTCTAGATTGGTGCCTTAACCACCAGAACAAAGATTATTCATCAGCAGAGCAAGATTTGAATGCTGGATAGTTCACATTTTTTTCTTTCATCCTCAAAGTGGTGGAATCCATCGGTAAAGTTAAAACAACATCTAGGGGGAAAGTCATGGCAAATCATATAATTGCCTAGAAATAATATGATAGTAGACACATTTTTGCCCAGAAAACAACATAGTTCTGTCCATCTAGTGAAGTTTGCTTCGAAGAAGATTCTACCTTTACCACAATAGTCCCGTACTATGTATATTAAGACGGGGGCTCCTCAAGTGAAGGACTGACAACGAATACACCTGAGGGGGGAACATCGGAAGAATTGGCATGCCTCAACGTGTTTCTCTCCCCACCTTCAACAACCTCCTTTTCAATTTGCCCTCATTTGTCACAGTGATGTTTATGATCCGTGGTGGCGCAGTGGTTAGAATGCAGTACTGCAGGCCAATTCTGTTGACTGCCGACTGCCATTAGTGCAGCAGTTCGATCCTGAGCATCTCAAGGTTGACTCAGCCTTCCATCCTTCCAAGATCGGTAAAATGAGGACCCCGATTATTGGGGGCAATAGGCTGACTCTGTAAACCGCTTAGAGAGGGGCTATGAAGCACTGTGAAGCAGTATATAAATCTAAGTGCTATTGCTATTATAGTTCCCCTCTAGCGGTTTGCCCCATGGTTTATTGCTCTACTACTGATATTTGCAGTGGTAATGATTGCCCCCGTACCCACCTATATCTGCTGTATTAGGATGGTAGAGGGTGTTGGTATAGGTGACAAACTGCATTTGCCGATTTAGATTGTCCAGTTGGGATCCGGACAGGGAGAGGTGCATGCGTCCTTCCCCTTCCACTTTGACACCTTCTATCTCCGCAGCCACATCAAAAGTACCCATTGTTGCTGTCAAGTTGACCTGCCGGAAGAACAAATAACCAGGGGAGAAAAAAATAAAGACTGTAAGGGTCAGGAGAAGAAGGTCTGATTAAAAATCATACGTATGGCATTTTTTTTTCCCTAAAGAAAAAGGGTACCTTTCATCCTGACTTATCAAAATTAGGCAATCGGTTTCTCCTGGCCTTTCGGATGGGAATCTACACACATATTGGAATGCTCTGTTCCTTTTAACCCTCTCCACAAAAAAACCCTATACCCAGGGGTGAAATGTAAAATTTGTTACTACCGGTTCTGTGGGCGTGGTTTGTTGGGATGGGGGGGGATAATGTGACTGGGTGGGCGTGGCCAACTTTTTTTTTTTTAACTTTTAAAAGTATTTTTTCTAATGCTTTGAAAAGCCTCTGCCAATCAGGCAACTCAGCTGGGATTGTCAGAGACTTTTCAAAGCATTTTTTTAACCACCTCTTTGGCCAAGAGGTTGCAGAAAAAAATGCTTTGAAAAGCCTCTGATGATCCCAGCTGAGCCAGGCGATCATCAGAGGCTTTTTTTTTAACTTTTAAAAGCATTTTTTCATCGGAAGAGGTTGTAGAAAAAATGCTTTTAAAAGTAAAAAAAAAAAGCCTCTGATGATCGTGTGGCTCAGCTGGGCATGGGGGGGGGAGCCCGCAGGGATTTTTGCTACCGGTTCTCCGAACCATCCGCCACCATCACTACCGGATCGGGCGATCCGGTCCAAACCGGGAGCATTTCACCCCTGCCTACACCCCTTTGTGTACTTTTAGGTTTTTTAAAGAGTTTTTTGTTTTTATTTCTCATAAACATATTTAAATGTACAGTCTCTTATCCATTGTTAATACATATTATCTTTTAACTTTCATATTAGTTTATTCTTCATCTAAAAAAATTAGAGTATATTTGGGGCTACTCTTCTACCATTTCCTCTCCTTTATTTTGCAACAACTTTTCCTCTCCTTTTTCCCTTCCTTCTTCTATCCCTTTCTACTTTCTTCTTTCCTCCTCTCCTTCCCCTTCTCTCCTTCCCCTTCCCTTCACCCACTCCTCCCCTCTTCCTCCCTTTCTAACCCTCTTTCCTACTCTTATTTCCCCTCCCTTTCTTCCTCTCTTTTTCCCTCTCTTCTGTCCCTCTCTCTCCTTTCCTCTCTTCTCCTCTCCTATCCGTCCCTCTACTCCTCTCTCCATTCCCACTCCATTGTTGTTTTCATTTTCAATTCAATATATTTTCAAAACAGTATTCGAGCAACCCCAATTTGTGTACTTTTAGTAAACAAGCAACTTTTTTTTAAATTTATATTTATATGCCGCCCTTCTCCAGAGACTCAGGGCGGCTTACAATGTGTTAAGCAATAGCCTTCATACTTTTGTATATTTATACAAAGTCAGCTTATTGCCCCCACAAACTGGGTCCTCAATTTACCCACCTTAGAAAGGATGGAAGGCTGAGTCAACCTTGAGCCTGGTGAGATTAGAACTCGCAGTAATTGCAGGCAGCTGGATGTTAAATGCTGCCTTTAGTAGGAGGCATTAGCCTGCTACGCCACTCAGGCTCCTTTACACGCTTTTAAAGTTACACGCTTTTCAATACATTCGTTTTCTACTGCTCTTCTTATCTCAACCCTACACTTTAAAAATCTATCCAGGTTACACTGGCATCTAAGCAGAGCACCCAAGTATTTCCATGCCAATGGAAACCCAACCACAAGTGAAATTAAGTAATCATTGACAGCCCTTTCGATTTGATTGCCATCAAACTTTCTTTCCACGAAAATTGTTTCCTTCCAAAACATGCTTGTCAGGTCTGTTTTAAAAGAGGAAACATTCAAAGTGCAGGCCAAAGGGTTATGCCCTCATAAAGCAACCTTCATTTCTTGCTATGGTTCATGAATGTTACCCGCAATGAATAAAGCGGCAGCACGGTTAAGAGACCCACACCCTAAACCTGCCCTCCAATTTTTTTTTTTTAAATTTGATTTATATGCCGCCCTTCTCCGGAGACTCAGGGCGGCCTACAGTGCGTTAAGCAATAGCCTTCATACTTTTTTGTATATTTATACAAAGTCAGCTTATTGCCCCCACAATCTGGGTCCTCATTTCACCTACTTTAGAAAGGATGGAAGGCTGAGTCAACCTTGAGCCTGGTGGGATTTGAACTTGCAGTAATTGCAAGCAGCTGATCTTAATAACAGTGAATTAGTCCACTGCACCACCAGGACTGTGCATCAAGCACCACTGAGCCGTGTTGGCGGAGTGGTTAGAATGCAGTATTGCAGGCTAATTCTGCCAACTGCCAGCAGTTTGATCCTGACCGGCTCAAGGTTGACTCAGCCTTTCATCCTTCTGAAGCCAGTAAAATGAGGACCTAGATTATTGGGGATATATATGCTGACTCTGTAAACCACTTAGAGAGGGCTGTAAAGCATCGTGAAGTGGTATATAAGTCTAAGTGTTATTGCTATTGCTATCTTACCTGGTATAATGTTCTTTCGGCTGCTTGTAAGCCCAAGCCTATGGGGAAAAAGACACAGGGAGGTGAGATGTTTTTGCCATTCCACCTGCCATTATATTCATCACACACTCTTCCATGGGGAAAGACAGATTCTCCCCTCCCTCTTTTTGCTTCTTTTGACATTGAGAGAAAATAAAAGGCTTGCCTGGAATAAGAATGGTCCCGAGAGGGAGAACTTCTACACCTTGAACTGGAAATTCTAGTGGTGAGTTGGCTTGGACAATGATCAGCTGGTCAAGTGGAGACTGAGACCTGATGGAGATAAAGGAAGGCAGTTTGAGGTGCCAACATCTGGCTTTCATGTACTATCCAGCAAACATTAACAAGCACAAATAACTCCCGAGGAATGATAGCTATACATGCCAAGCATCTTGCCATGGTTACTTTAAAACACATTTGCTTAATACTTTCCTCTCCTGTTCTGGTCTTCAGTGGCTAATATCTAAGCCTGTTCACAAGAGGGGGAAATCCATTATTTGCATTATTTTCATGGCAGTCAATTTAGAACTTCAGGCCTCCCAGAACAAGTGTAGCAGGTGCTTTTTCAAAACTAAATCTCACACTGCTCACTGGGATTTACATTTCCTATACTGGGAAGATCAAACATTACATTCACTGTAATGCTTGGATTAGTATTTTGTAGTTTTGTTGGAACTTCTCATACTTGAAATACAATTTAATCGAGAAACACCTTGACTTCCCATGACTAGAAGGCACAAATAATTATAATCGTTTTTTTAAAGTACATGATGTTTAGGGAGACTAACAATCCACCAGTCTTTTATCTTATCAAATGATACTCTTTTCCTGTACATTGGGATAGTTATTTGTAACTTTGGATGTTTGTTTATTAATTGGAATTAATATGTTTTAACTTTGCATGCTGCCGCCCAGAGTCATGGCAAACCATTGTGAGATGGTCAGCTATATAGAGCCTATGAATGAACGAACGAACGTCTTGTATATATTTCCCATGCTTTCTCATCATACAGCTTCCTTTCCACCTTTCCTAATGTAGTTAGCTTAACTGAAGTATGTCAACAACTACAGAATGGCACCTAACAATTTTGTGGCCTATAACTACCGGTACATCCTTTATTATAAATGACAGTCCTTTATTTCAGAAAGCAGTCTTTCAGATTATTTTTCAAAAATTCCAATTTGCTTAGTTTGGACATTTAACTTTTTATCATACAAAACTACCATTTAATACAGTCTCTCACATTCACACGAAAAATATGGACACTTTCATATATTCTTTCTAAATAAATTTACACATGATCGGGTCATTGAGCCCAAAATTTCCATTGCTAAGCAAGACACTTATTAAGTGAGTTTTGTCCCACTTTATGACCTTTCTTGTCGCAGTTATTAAGTGAATCACTTTGCCGAGAGAACTACAGGAGCAATCCAGAAAGTCCCTGAGAACCGAACATGATTGAACATGTGTCATCTTCTCCAGATGGTATCCTTCAGATCCACTGAACACATCTTTCCCTACCATTGCTGAACATAATCAGAGTTCTGTTACAATCCATATTGAATACACCAGTCAGAGGCATTCTTAACAATATCTGATGTGAATTTTTCAATGATCAACTTCTGAAAATCCTGCTTTTGTTCTGTCAGATAATTTTACAAGCAGCAGTTTCCACCCTCCAAGTTTTGCTATATCTGGAAAGAGTCATGTTTGCATTATCTGCCTGGTAATAGTAACTTTCTGGTTGACAGATTTAGAACAGTAACTCATACATTTAAAACGGACAGAGAACATTTTATGTCAGTAAGCTACTTATTCTGTTGTTGTAATTCATGTACAAAGGTGCTTAAACATTTCTACACCCTTCTGAATTTTCTGCATAGATATGACTAACATATGATCTGTTCTCCATGCAAGTCTTAAAACTAGATAAAGAGAACCTAATTAAACACAAGCTAAGAGGTTGTATTGTGGTTAATGGCACTGCTGAGAAACCAGACTAGAAGCTAGAAGACCACATATTTTAAAAACAGAACCAGTGGATGATGTTGTGACACTGCACTACCAAGTCCCTCGCTCTCAGTCCCAGGAAACTAGGTAAGACCAAATCACTTCCGTAACCTTGCTAAAAAAAACCACAAGGATTTATCCAGGAATTAATTAAGAGTCACAACTTATTTGAAAGCACAAAAATGAATAAAATTGTATGGCAGTTTGATGTCTATGACGATGAAAGGTTGTCCATCTAATTCAGGGGTCCACAAACTAGGGCCCATGGGCTGCATATGGCCCACCAATAAAATGTATCCGGCTCACCCAATGGTGGGATTAAGCCACGCCCCTCACCTCCCAGCTATTCCTTGCATAGCTGGCTTTTCCCGGCCACCCTCATTGCCCTTCCTCCAGCCATCAGCCTTATATATACCTTATATATACCTTGCAGAATCTAGCTGCAATTCTGCGTACTTCTGCTCATCACTGCCCATGCACTTCTGCTCACCACTGCTCACAAAGGTAACGCCAAAGGGCGCGGATCAGCGGGTGGGCAGGGGAGGGTGAGCTGACGGAGGGGTGATATTGGCAGCGGGTAGACTGATGCGAACAGGGAGGGAGGGGAGTGTGCAGGAGATTGTGGCATTGAAGCTCTTCTCGGGTGTTTCCCAAAGCCAGCCTGGTCTGCAAGGAGAGCATGCGGGAGATCAGGGCATCAGAGCCCTTCCCGGGTGTTTCCCAAAGCCGGCCTGGCCTACGAGGGGAGCACGTGAGAGACTGCAGCATCTGAGTCCTTCCCGGGTGTTTCCCAAAGCCGGCCTGGCCTGCGAGGGGAGCGCACAGGAGATTGCTGACCAGACTAGTCCAGAAGCAGCGCATCCCCTGGTTATGGGCTGGATGTGAGGCCCAAGGTGGAAGGGAGGGTGAGCAGGCAGGCAGCCCTCGGGAGAGTGCTGCGCTGAGGCGTTGTGTGGTCTTGGTCCTCCCGCCCATCTCTGCTTCTGCAAGGCAGAAAGAAAGTCTTTGCCTGCACCCTCCTGGGGCCCTGGTCTTGATGCCAATTTGAGCACATCCTCTGCAGACCGCTAAGGGCCCAAGGCTCGTGGCAACAACAAGGCAGCCCATGCCTCCTGCTTTGAGTTCAGAGCTATAAGCTGTATCCAGGAAGCACTGCGGCAGAGAGGAGCCTCCAAAGTCAACCCTAGCTTTGCTGTCCATTGCAGTTTGGAATTTCAAATATGGCTGACAATGAGAGTTGTGTTGCAGCCAGCCTGGGCGCTAGATCGGTGCCCTGCGAACTCCTCATCTCTTGAGGAGCCTGGCCGCTCGTCAATTGCTGAGTCGCCTGGACACCCAGTGATTGGGATGAGGTCCTTCAGGCACTTAGTTTGGCTGCCTGTTTAGTAGCTCCAGCTGTATTTGAGATTCCTAGCTGCAATTTACTCATGAGCACTGTTGTCTGGGAGAGGCGGGGAGAAAGGCAAGGGGGTAGCACGGTCGAGGTTGCAGGAGCCAGGCACAGGCAGGCAGATTAGAAGCAGCTGGCAGATTGCTGGCTTGCTCAATCGGCTGCTTGCCACCTGGAGCATGCAGGCAGTGAACGAAACCTGTGTCATGGCCATTGCCACTGCCTCCTGCCTCTGCACATCGAGGAGGCCGAGCAGCAGGGGATAGAGCATGGACCTCCTGAGCTGCAGGAAGTGGCTGCCAGCAATGCCTTTAGGTGAAGATGTTGCGAGCAGGGAGGCTCGATCCCCTTCAGGAGCAGCGAAGGACTCGCTGCCCCTCTGACACCTACCAAGCCTCCTCCCACCACAAGCGCCTCTCTTCCTCCTCCTCACCAGAAGTGCCCGCATGCCCAGTGGGAAGGGGGAGCCCGGCAACTGGCTGGGCCCACTTTAATGGAGAGGCATCTTCACCAATCCAGCACAGCATGGAGGTCCAGCTGGCCAATTCCTAGCTGCAATGGACAGCAAAACTAGGGTTGACTCAAGCTGCTTCTCTCCATCACAGGACTTTCTGGATGCGGCTTACAGCTCGGAGCCTGAGTGGCGGGAGATGAGGGCTGCCTTGTGTTTTCAAGTTTTCAAGTGACAGAAGATGTGTTATTTTTGGGGAGACTGCGGGATTGCCCCACCTCCCCACTGGTCTTCAGCATGCGGCTCATCGGCCTCCCACCACCAATTCAGAGACCACTAGACTCCTAAACAACTGAAAAAAATGATCTAGTAAAAAGAAAAGTCATCCAAAAGAGCAACATGCAAACAAAAGCATATAAAACACCCCCAGGAGCAAAAACAAATTGAAGTTTAATTTGTGTGTATTGTTTAATGGACTGCTAAATCGGCAAAATGGATTGCTAAATTGGTCATGCCCGCCCAGTCACATGACCACCTAGCCATGCCCACCCAGTGATCCAGCCCCCCCCCCACAGTCTGAGGGACCGTGAATTGGCCCCCTGTTTAAAAAGTTTGAGGACCCCTGATCTAATCCGTGGATCAATTAATCCTCCCAAGCAAGCCTTTAAATCACAGATGTCCAATCTTGGCAACTTTAAGGTTTGTGGACTTCAATTCCCAGAATTCCCCAGCCAGAATGGGGAATTCTGGGAGTTGAAGTCCACAACTCTTCAAAGTTGCCAAGGTTGGACACCCCTGATTTAAACGCTCAAGGATAGCACTGAGTGCTACTGGAAAACCTCTTCAAGTAAAACAAAGGATTACTTTACCTTAAAAATAGAGGCGGTATCCTCACCAAGGTTCACTAAAGCTTTCTTCAAGTTGAACTCAATTCCCAATGTCCTCAGGGAAATATGCATATTATTTTCTTGACAACAATATAAGGAAGTGATTTGCCATTACCTACATTCAAAATGTAATTGATTTCTTTTTTTAAAAAAACTTCTTGGTTTACCCTTTATCAATTGCTAAACAATAATTCTCAACAGCCAATGAGAGATATTAAATTAGAATTTAGCAATAAATGTCAGGAAGATTATTAGGTTCCCCACAATTTTAATTTGCTCTGTCCCTTTTCACTGGTTCAAAGACTCTTTCATCATCTCCTGCAAGTTGAGAGGGGATCTGACTGGGAATGAGAGGCAACCATGTTTGTAAGGCATGCAACGGGTGTGGAAAGGATGGGGTCTGTTTGTGCTTTGTCTGGAGGCACAGGGAACTGGCAACCATCAGACAAACCCTGGTTCTATGAGCTGTTGCCATCTGCTGGCTGGGTGGAATGACTGTGCCTATCTCACTGTTTTCAATCGAAAATATTGCCACGCTGCGGAAAACAATTGATGAAAATTTCACAGCATGAACACTATGTTTACATGTCAAGCTGATCCTAGCTGAAAAGGTGGTACCCTTAAGCCTTGAGGCAACTGTCACCTAAAAAATTACATCAGAAATGACATCAATGCAAATTATGAATGCCCCTTATTTTCAGGACATGTTGCCTAGAATAGATCTATTCTTTAAGAAGCTTGCTGGCTTCCAATATGGGAGAAATGCAAATTCTTCATCTGTACTAGTTTCCTTTAAAAATGATTCATCTTATATAACTTACAAGCCATAGCCAGTGGTGGGATTCAACTAATTTAACAACCAGTTCTCTGCCCTAATGATTTCTTCCAACAACCACTTCACCAAACTGCTCAGAAAGTTAACAACCGGTTCTTCCGAAGTGGTGCGAACCGGCTGAATCCCACCACTGGCCATAGCCCACCACAGGCTTCTAATGGCTAGAAAAAAAGAGCAATAAGCAAGATGGCTTTTATAGTTTTAATGGACTCATCATGGAAAACCCTGTGAAGGAAGTCTGCCAAGCTGATTTGCATACGTTTATATGAAAACGTTAGCGAGAAAAATCTCTCTCTTATTTACCAATATTCTTTTCTGCTTGAGCTATAAAACCATCTATTCATACGTATTATTTAAAATTGCGACTCAACACATTCAGGCTAAAGACTTGGGCATTGAAAAGGAAAACCTTGAATCTTAGTATAGATCTTCTCTTTTCATGTCTGATACATTGACATAATCTAAAATCCGGAATGTTCATATTTTATGGGAGATTATGTCAAAAAGGTGCCTTTTCAAGGGGCAACTGGACTTTCTTGTTTTTCTTTGAAGACGTTTCGCTTCTCATCCAAGAAGCTTCTTGCGGATGACAAGCGAAATGTCTTCAAAAAACAACAACAAGGAAGTCCAGCTGTCTCTTGAAAAAGCATCCTTGGGATAACCATGACCTGGATGACTGAGAATCTCCATAGACATGATGTCAAGCACATTTATGCATGTAGATCATTTAGGTACCCTGGATTTTGTTCATTGATCATCTTGTTCATTATTAGTGGCGGCTTCATTTCATCAACTCTGTTCTTGACATTTCACTTGTCTCATAGAAGCCTTAATGGCCAAAATCAGCCTCTTGAGGTGCTTCATCCACAATGCTCGTGCAATCAAAGATTATATATTAAAGATTATGCCCAGCTCTGGCCATTACTCACCTCTGCTGATGACTGCGATATTCCTGTTCCCGTTTGCTGTTGATGTCCGCCAGGTCAGAAGGCTTGAAGGCTTTGGTAAATTCCAGAGAGTACTCCTGACCAAAGAGCTGTTTCTGAAAGGGCAGTTTCAAACTTGCTTGTGCCTCACATTTACAGGAATTTTTAGGGAGAAGCCTGCCAAAGGGATGAAGAGACAACACTAAACATTGCAGAAGAATGTTCTGATTGCTGTAGGTCATAGTCAGGCAATGTAGAGATGCACATCTTGCACAGCAAATGAGCAACCATTTATTCCTAAAGATAAAGGTAAAGGTTCCCCTCACACATATGTGCTAGTCGTTCCTGACTCTAGGGGGCGGTGCTCATCTCCATTTCAAAGCCAAAGAGCCAGCACTGTCCGAAGACGTCTCCGTGGTCATGTGGCCGGCGTGACTCAACGTCAAAGGTGCACGGAATGCTATTACCTTCCCACCAAAGGTGGTCCCTATTTTTCTATTTGCATTTTTTTTAATGTGCTTTTGAACTGCTAGGTTGGCAGAAGCTGGGACAAGTAACGGGAGCTCACCCGTTGCGCGGCACTAGGGATTCGAACCACTGAACTGCCAACCTTTTGATCGACAAGCTCAGCATCTTAGCCATTGAGCCACCACACCCTTGCTATTTATTCCTAAGAATGTTTATGTCTACAATTTAGAGTGCAAATAATTTAGAGTGTCTACAGACTTTCATTCCTAAGAATGTTTAAAAGTATTTACTTTTCCCATTAGATAGGCTGGACACTCTATGAAGAAGTGCCCTTGAAAAGGCATGAAGTCATGCTTAATATCCGAAGAACCGGGGAGAGGCAAAGATGGCTAGCAATGTTATCTACCATTCTGTATGCAACTGTAGCCCTTCATTAAAGGGAAAGACGGGCTTGGCACCCGTTCTAGTCTTTCAACTTTGGAATACTGTGCTCTCTGGTGAATGTGTCATTTGTTTCACCAATCCAAAGACTGATTGATAGGCCATAATTCTTCTTGCAATGTATATCATACATTTATTGGGACAGATTCAGCCATTCAAGCCCTACCCTGGTTGAAACAAGCACAAAGAATGCAAGATCTTCTCCAATACTTGCTAACTTAAGACAACAACTTTAACATAGAAGATCAACTGGCTGTATGATTTGTTAGAGTAAGCTGTTTGACTGCCAAGACTCCAGACCCTACATCAGGCCTAAATGCAGGTAGTCTTTGACTTACGTCCACAAGTGAGCCCAAACTTTATTTTGCTAAGTGAGAAATTTGTTAAGTGAGACTTGCCCCATTTTACGACTTTTCTTGCCACATTTGTTAAGTGAATCACTGCAGTTGTTAAATTAGTAACACCATTGTTAAGTGAATCTGACTTTCCTATTGACTTTTGCTTGCCAAAAGGTCACAAAAGAGAATCACATGATCCCAGGCTACTGCAACCGTCTTAAATATGAACCAGTTATCAAGCATCCGAACATAAATCACATGACTACGGGGATGCTGCAACAGTCATAAGTGTGAAAAATGGTCCTAAGTCACTTTTTTTCAGTGCCATTGTAACTTCAAATGGTCACTAAATAAACTGTTGCAAGTTGAAGACTAGCTATATGCAGAAGCGCCAGGGCTCTTCCATGATCAGATTCTCAATCCTCAGAGAAGGGGGCAGGAAGGGAAGAGGAGAAATAACAAATGGGGAAGGGCAGGCAGGAGAACGGAGAAAACAGAGCTGAACCTCTTGGCAGACGACGTTTGCAAATTTAAAAAAGAATGTAAAGCACACAATTATACAACATATTGCAAAATACAAAAAGGGGAAATGTACAATGTGAAATCAACCATTTTTTTTGTTTTTGTTTTAGGAAATAGGGACCACAGAGATGTAAAGGATTCTGCCTTACTCCAAAATCTCCTCTTTGATCCGGAGAGTAATGTGCGCATATTTCTTGTCAGGCACCAGCAGGTGATCGGGCAACAAGAACTTGGGCGGCTGATCAGGTCGATGTCGCAGATCCACCGTACTGTCAGGTTTGGGCGACCACACGTGAAGGTACAGGAAAGCCAGGGATGCTGTCAGCACTATCAGTGCACACACAGACTTTTGGACAGGACGCATCCTGGAGCACAGAGAGAAAGAGAGAGGGTAGATAGGACAGCGGCCTCCAACGTTTGGGGCACCAGGAACCGGTTCTGTGGAGAAAATCGTTTTTCAATAGAGTGGAGGGGGTGTGGCTTCATGTACTGCCTGCATCCTGCAGATGGGGCTTCATTTGTTTCCGTGACCCAGTTTCTGGCATGCCACAGCCTGGTACCCCTCCACTTTGAATCTCTTATTCGCCCTTTCCATCCAGGGTGATTTAAATCATGAAATCACTAGTAAAAAGGGTTGATTTAAATCAACTCAATTTAAATCACAATTTTTAAACAGCAACTGTCATCTCTGTCCTGCAGCAGCTCCACCTCTGACCCGCTGTTGACTCACCGACAGTCCCATTCACTTTAATGGGATGGCTGGTGATGCGGCAGTGACACAACAAGATGAGGGATGTGGCAGGCAGCAGGTGAGTGGATGCCTGCTATAACAGGCGCTGCCATGATGGATCTGAAATGACAGGTGCTCGTTAGTATTATATTTATAAGCTGCTTAGAAGGTTTCACTTTCATTTTTACTGCTTGCCCTTCCTCCTCACACTTAGAGCCTGGTGGTACAGATGCATTTCTCTTCAAACAATCATACGGTTTGTAGTGCACATAGATTTGCAAAACAATGGGATAAAGGAATATTCCTGAACTTTGCTTTACGATTTATCTCATGGCTACTGTGAAATTGGGTGAATGCATCAATGCAGTGCATATTATCTCAGCTTGCAGAGTTTGGATTCATTGAATGAGTTTACCAAAAATGTAAATATTGCAGAATCTACAGCCTCATGCCACATAACTAAGCTCCATTTCAGGCTGAATAAACTAAATTATTAATGTATCTTAAATTGAAAACTTATCTTTTGATAGATTTTTACTCCAAAAGCATTTTATTAAAATAAATTTGATAAAAATCTAAAAAATCCAATTTAAATTTTTAAAAATTCAATTAAAAAAAATTTTTTTTTAAAAAAACATCAATTTTTATCCACCCGGTTTTCATCAGAACCAAGGGAGAAAAAGGAACGATACCTAGCTATTCCAGTGTCCTGCTGATAACCCACCTGGCTTGGCCGTCCCTACAAAAGAGCCATTCCATTTGGTTATCTTCCCTATGTTCATCCCCATTGCTTGGGGAAAGAACTGTGATCTGAGATTGCCTCCACCCCAGTCCATTTTCTTTTCCATTTATGCCCAAGTAAATTACTGGTAGTTCAGAATTATTTTTCAGGTAATAGTAGGATAACAAAGCAAGGTAAGATGTAAATGAAGATTCAATCATCCAGGCCAAAAGTATCTTAAAAAGTAAGATATTTACATGCTACTTTTCTGTATGGTAAGAATTAGTTCTTTCCAACAACTACCTGACTTCTCTCTGCCTACCCAAATCTTCCTTTTGACTGAAGAAGTCACTTTTTAAAAAAAAATTTGATTTATATGCCGCCCTTCTCCGGAGACTCAGGGCGGCTTACAATGCGCTAAGCAATTGGATCAGGGGTGGGTTCTACTTACCTTTACTACCAGTTCGCAGCAGGGCCGTGTGTGTGTGCTCACTTCACTCGCGCACACACTCGCTCTTCTGTGCAAGCGCAGAAGCTTCTGCACATGCACAGAAGTGTTTTGATGACGTCAGGGTAAATGGGCATAGCCTCCCGCCAGTTTTACTACCAGTTCTATAGAACTGGTATGAACCGGGGGCATGGTGTGGCTTGGTGGGCGTGGCTTGGTGGGCGTGGCAGGGGAAGGATACTGCAAAATCTCCATTCCCTCCCCACTCTGGAGCCAGCCAGAGGTGGTATTTGCCGGTTCTCCAAACTACTCAAAATTTCCACTACAGGTTGTCTGAACTGCTCAAAATTTCTGCTACAGGTTCTCCAAAACCTGTCAGAACCTGCTGGATTTCACCCTGTATTCTTCCCATGGTTCACTCCACCTTTTAACTTTCCAGTATATATGCAACCATCAGCCTTGCAACTCTTGAACCCAAGACCCTTCAATGCCATATCTAAACAGATACTCCAATTCCTGGTTGACTGCTTCAGCCCATAAATGGCCTTGTTCAATTTATATACAGTGTTTGGCCTTTTGCTTTCATACCCTGGTGCTTGAACCATATAAATTTCTTCCTCTAAATCTGCATTGAGGAATGTTGTGGTTATATCAAAATGCCAAACTTTATGGCCACATGTCGCTGCCAACACTAGTGCCAAACTTATGCTTTCATTGTTCACCGTTGGTGTGAATACCTCATCATAGTGCACATTTTTCCTTTGTGAAAAACCTTGTGCCACTAATCTTGCTTTATATTGTACCTCACTGTTGGGTAGTACTTTCTTCTTGTACACCCACTTACATCCTACAGCTTTGCAACCTTGTGGCAAAGTCATAGATGTGAACATTTTATGTTCATCTATGGATTTCATTTCTTTGTCCATGGCTTCTTTCCACTTTACTTGTTTAATTTTGGGTAATGCCAATATTTCCTGATAGTTTCTTGGCTCATACCACACATTACACACTTTAACCTTACTAGCAGAATACATGTCAGATGGAATCCCCTTGTTACATCGCTCTGACCTGCCTGTTTCCTGTGTTTCAACCCTCTCTTGCTTCATATCTGAGTCATCATCTTCTCCCGACTCTTTTTCTTGCTCTCTTTCAGTTTCTCCTCCCTGAATTCTGACACCATCACTAAGTGAGTTACCATCACTAAGTGGATCATTCCATAAATTTGCATCAATTCTGTTACAAATTTTGCTCTGCAAAGTTAGCAGACCTGGAAATGACTATTCTTTTGCTTCCATCGCTAAAGCGATAGATCTTTGAACCAGGCTCATAGCTTGTAAACCTGAGTTTTCTAGCCTTTGGTTGACCTTTTCTCCCAATTGCTTTTGGAATATGCACCCATGCATTGCTTCCAAAAACCCTTAAATGTGCCAGAGATGGCTTTCTCCCATATAGCACAGCATATGGAGTATTATTAATTGAGGAACTCCACAGCCTATTGATTAAATAATTTGCAATCAACATGGCTTCACCCCAATATGACCTGCTCAGACCAGAATCCTCCAGCAGTGAATCCTTCATTGTTTGTAAGACACCATTCTGCCTCTCAACCATGCCATTCTCAGCTTCTATGTATGGATTTGTGCGTCTGTGCGAGTTTATTCCCAACTGTCCCAATCATTGTTGAAAACCTGTTGACATGAATTCTGAACCTCTGTCAGTTTACAACTGACATACCTGTTGTTTATACCTTCTTTCTACAAAGCTTACCCATTGCTTAAATTTCTGTAGCACTTCTATTTTACTCTTTAGTAAATAGCAGAAACCAAATCTGCTGTAGTCATCAACAATAACCAGCGCATACTTTGCTCCTCCAAAACTGGCTTGCATTGGCCCATAGGAAATCCTGCTTTCTAGCGAATCTAAATCATGCAGCACAGCTGTCCCCCCGTTCTACTTACCTTGTTAAGCATCTTTTTTCCACATGAAACATGCGTTTGGCACGCACTGTGCATGAGCATGTGCACATCATGCATTTAGCATGCACAGCGCATGCACGGGCAGCAAACTGGTGGCAAATCACGGAGGATTTCACTATTGCCTTATACCCTTTTAAGTTCAACCCTTCTTCAAACTGTTGCATATTTTGTAAAACTCTGAAGCTGGCATGGCCAAGCTTTCTATGCAAGAGATGAACACATGAATCATGTTGTGCCATATTTCCAAATGTTTGGGCACATTGAACCTTTTGTCCCTGCAACACATAAAGATTATCCTACTTTATGCCCTGTGCACATACATTCCCATTTCTCTTTCTGAGACATTTCCCATTTACAAATGTGTATCAAACCCTTTTTGGTCTAGACTAGAGACACTCAGTAAATTATGCTTTATTTCAGGCGCACACAATATGTTGCTAAACTTTTCCTTTAGATATGGAATCACCACACTGCCTTTTCCAATGACTTTAGCCTTCTGGCCATTTGCCAAGGCTATTGCATCTCCTCCAGCTTGATCCATTCTGAAAAACAATTTAGAATTATTAACAATTGTTTGACTAGCTCCACTGCCTATTAACCAGTTGTCTCTGCTATTATAACAGCTAACGTTTTCAACAGTAGCCTGTCCATCTGATGTATCCTTTCTTTGTAAACAGTCTTTCTTCAAATGAGTCATCACCACAGATGAGACACCGCTGTTCTGTTTCTTTCTTTGTAGAAAATCTTTGCTGAGCTGTAATCTGGTCTCTGCAGACATGGTCTCTGCAGACATGGTATCTGTTGTTGTTCTCTCTCTGCTCCTTGGGCCCCCACCTCAGGAATTTCTCCTCATGGCTTTTCTAAAATGGATTTTGTTTTCTTCTGAAATCAAACAGGCTTTAAGAGCTTCCATTCTCAAGTCCTGTTCCGGTTTGCACTAAAAAACAGCTGAAACAATGTCCCACATTTCATCAAGACTATTTAACACCAACAGTACCTTCTGAGATTCGGGGATCTGCATGCCATGCTGTTCCAATTCAATAAATAAAGTTTGCATTCACAGCAAATGCTTCTCCACATGTTCCTTTGGTAACAGTCTGGCTCTATACAATTGTCTTGATAATTGCTCAATACTGCACGCTGACGCACTCACATGCACACTTCTTAATTTCAGCCAAACCTCCTTTGCAGTTTTAAAATTAGCTACATTCAGGAATTGTTCATCTTCTAAACTTAAGATGATATAGGCCAGTGATGTGGCCACCAGCACGGATCGTGGTTGATCCCGACAAGGAGGCTGGTGTGGGGTCATGCCAGCAGCCTGCGCAGCTGGCGCTTGCGTCGGACAGCAAAGAGGGTGAAGAGGATGTGGTGCCAGAGGCAGAGACTCAGCCTGGGCCTTCAGAACCTCCAGAGGCTCCTTCAAGTGGAGAGAGCAAAGTGGAGGAGCCTCTCCTCAATACTCGAGCACGCAGGGCTGCCAAAAGGCAGGAGTGGCTATTCAGGAGGAGGTTTCCTCGAGAGTAAGGTTTGAGAATAATTGGCCACTCCCTTAGCCTATTTAAGTCGTACGCAGTTAGTAATTTCTTGCTGGAAACAACGTGTAATTATTACAGAGCATTTTTGAAGAGTGAGTGTCTTATTGTATCTTGTCTTCTGGGCTGGTTGCCAACCTTTGCTGGACTTTGCTAATTCTTAGTACGTTATAACTTTGATAAGGACCGTTGGTGTGTGTCACAATCCTTGGGAATCCAGAGCTGGGGCAGTGCCTTATCATGCTGCCTTTGATCTGCTGCTGCTAATGGTGCCTGGGGTGGATTAATAACAATATTCCTGAGCTCCTTAGCCCTTTGCAGCCCAAATAATATAATTCTTCTGTCCCGATCAAGGAAGAGAGCTCTCCTTGAATTCAATAGTCATCCTGCCAGCCTTCTCTGCCTTGCTCCTTAACATAGGCAGTCCCTCAGCTTGATTACAGTTCACTTTTACTGTGTCTGGTGTGCTCTGGGCCCATAACCTGTTAGAGTTTGCAGCAATCCAACCAGCACACAAGTAAATAACTCAGCAGGATTCATTTATGTAAGAAACTTCTTTTACAATATCTTACAGCAGAAGCCAGAACCAGAACTCAGAATGCAGAAGTACAGAATCAGTAATCACTGAAGCACAGAAGTAATATTCACAGAAGCAGTATAATACAGAGGCACTCATATATTTACAGATCAGTGAGCCTAAGTCACACCCAAGCTCTGAAACATCTGGGTCACCAAACACTCCCCATTGGCTGACCTGTTACCATGTCTACCCAATTCATGAAGTCTCACATACTGACAAGATTGTGTATATACATTTTTTTATTTTATTTTGGGAGGGTGGATGCCAGCAGAGTCAAGTTAAGTATTTTCTGAATGTTTGACACATTGAGCCCAAAAGGTTCACTATTCTGCCCTAGCCAGATCCAGCACATTTTCGAACTTCATTTTTCTTTTGCAACCAAGAAGTTACGTTGTGAATAGACAGAAAGACGGAATACCAAGAAGTTTTATATAATTTTTTTTCCTGGCTGATTCCAGCTCATTTTTAAACACAATCTTTCTTTTGATCACTTCTCCCCACATACCTAGTCTGTCCTAGAGATTAGTAGAAGTCTGTAAGAATTTTTGACTTGCTTAACAATGTACAACAAATGTGTTTTGCTGTAGAAGGCAAATGATCCCCCCTGTCCTTCTGATTCTCAGAACTAATTCCAAGACTCAGAATTTATTTTTTTAAAATTATATTCTTGTACACTTGGCTCTATTTAACCATCAGACTCCAATAAAACAATAACTATGCATTTCTATGCAAATCACAGAATTTTGAAACCTGCTTTCTCTCTCAATAAAGTTCTTGACTTTTTTAAAACAAACAAACAATCAAACTTATTTTTGACGGTGAAATATAACCACTACATTATGAAAAGGGGGAAAAAATCAATAATCATACAGTGAGGAAAAAGACTTTAGATATGTTATGATGATTAAGATAAACAAACACAGCAGTAAAAGAAAAAAAGAATTACATACTAGTCATAAGTATGGATTAATTCTATTCTTGGAAATATACCACTCTTTTCAGAACCAAACACTTTTCAAAAATAGACAGTAGATTCCTATCTTAAATCAAGTCCATAAAATCAGAAGAATCGTTTTTTCTTTATAATTTATATAAAATTATTCCCTTGGCTATAGTCCAGGTTCAATGGCACCAAACGTCATCTGATGACAAATTCCATGTTTTGGGAATATAGATTATTACATAAAGATCCTTAACAAAAAAGCACCTTTCCATGATCTGGATGATTGAGAATCTCTATTGACATGTATAGTATAGATACTTTTTCAGTACTGATCAGATGGATTGTTAGAGCTGGATGAGATGAATGCTGTTAAAATAATAAAATTTTATGTTATGAATGATGTCCCTATTTATCTTGATATTAATGTGTATTTGCAGAGGAATTCCAGGGTTAGACTCCATTAGATGAAAAAAGTAATGAGAATGGATTTTTAATAGTCAGCTAAAACCCCTTAAATATTCTTGACCTAAATGAGGTTTTGTTATGATGATAGCAGCTCTCACGTACCAGATTTTCAACTACGATATAATTAGGCATTTATTTTAAAGGGTGTATTCATTTGGAATGAGAATTTTTATGAATATTTCTTTTTTTGCACCTACCTGGAGAGTGAATGATTTTAGGATCCAGTATGTTGTCTTTCCTGCCATCTATAAAAGCTGCTAGGCACATTTAGTCATTAATTGGTAAGTGATTAGGTTTGATCTGGAATGTGACACTGCAATTTTGAAAAGAAAAGTTTCAAAAGGCAACTGGAATTTCTTGTCCATAGAAAGTCAAAACAAGAAAATCCAGTTGCTTTTTGAAAATCACCTTTGGGACAGTATCTATACAAAGTCTGGTTTTCATGCCTATCTAGGTAGCTGCCTTTCTTTACCCCACTCCAATCTGTGGGTGGAACTGGACATACAGATAGCCGAATGATGCTACTGATACCCAACTCCCTCACTTTGCTTTAAAATAACTCGGATGCAATATTCTAACAACCAGCCTCATAAAATGAAGACAATCACTCCTCTCAGCCATCTTAAACCCAGACCTCCACTCCAGATAATGATGAGAAAGGGGAAGCTTATGCATTCTGTTGAAATCCCAGAGAGGAAGGACAGGCCAATAGCTCCAACTGATTACACAGAACTCCACCTGATGACTGATATATTGAATAATGTGGTACATAAACTGGAATTAGCTGTTCTATATTCACTGGATGCTGAAAATGCCTTTGACTGAATTTCAGTCTGGATTTATAAATTGTAGATTTAATTTATGAAGGGTTTTCTAGGAAGGAACAGGTTTCCATTACCTTTTGCTCACTGGATTTCAATTTGTTATTTTACCTAGTGACTAGAGTTATTACAAACGGATTTGACTCTTAACCTATAAAGTTACATTGTGGCACTGCTGATAGATTTATTTGTTGAATTTATTTGCCTCCAACGGCAAAAAGGAAGAAATGAAAAGACTATAAACAGAAATATGTAAGACAATAGAACAATAAACAATGAAAAAGAGCACAATGAGATACATCAATGTCATAACCCCCCCCAAAAAACCCAAAACCACCCAGGGTTACAAAAAAAACCCACAACATCCTGTTTTTGAACTTAGATATTAAGAATGTGGTGGCACTGGACACTGAATATAAATGTTTATTATATGTTGATATTATGGCTACTCTGAATAAGTGTGCAATGTTATTAAAAACTCTACTGAAGTTGTAATACCGGTATGGTTTATACTCTGCTTACAAGAAACAAGTCTAATTTGCTCCCATTCCTGTAAGAGATATTACAATTTGTTCTGATTTTGTATGGGTGCGTATCTTTTTCAAATTATCAATTATCTTACACATGTATTCATTCCTGTACATATGTATAGATGTAATACAGTCCTTATCTAATTTCCCATCCAAACTAAATCTCTGAACATAAATCTTTGGAATTCTTTCTGTCATAACCTGAACTTGCGCAGTTCCTTCCTGAAACACCAGCCATCCTCCACTATTTCCTATGTGAAACCGACTCATTAGTTGAGAAGAATTTTCAACTTTTTTGATCGCGTTCATATATTTTCTGAAACAAAAGGGGTTCTGTTATTCCTTAGCGATCTTTTACAAAATGGCATTGAGTAAGTACTACTACTTCCTTCAAACATCCTGCTAAAGGCAGGTTAATTGTCCCAATCTTGCCTCCCAACTTTTCCAAAGTGGCCCCTTCGTTGTCCTTGATACGATGTTAAGAGTTAGACTACCCCTAAGAGTTTTCCCCAGGTGATCCCATAAAAAGAAGCTAGAAGAATACTCAGAGAAAAAAAAACAAACAGATGATGACCCTAGGACTTCTCCAACATAAAACATATTTCTGTTTCTCTGTCCTCCACTTTTTGCCTACCTGACTCTGGTGCCAAAAATGCTGAAGGCTTTCCTTGCTCTCATCCTGGGCAGCGATTCTTATCGTTTTGTTTTGTTTTTTAATCCACCTGCACAATCACCGTTACAATACTCAGAGACTGTCACGATGAAAGAGAAATGCCTGTTATTAATAAGCACTGGGTGGATCAGCAGCCAAGCAAGCTGCTAGGGAAATGCATACTACACTGTAGCAAAAGGTGGGGCTTATTAATGCTTTTAATCTGTAGCAGCACAGGGAAGACTCCACCCATACAACCCAGAAGATATTGTGAAATGAAACACATATGCAGTATACATCTAATAGGGTTGGGGGTTTTGTTTTGTTTTTTGCACCCCTGGGAAGGAATCCCCTCCCCCCCATTAATTATCTGAGCAGGTGGTTTAATTCCCACCGTGGCCTTCAGCCTTCTAAAGCAGCTTCAGGAGCACAGCCAATACAACAGGTGAAATTAACAGAGTGGAGCACAGTCATCTATCCAGCTGATTCGGAAAAGGATGACATTTGCCCCCCCCCAAAAAAGTTGCTATGACAACTTCATCCATCAAATTTCCTGTTGCATCGCATCCACAAATGTCTTTGTCTGTGTTAGAACCAGCACTGAAAAACATTCTGTTGCCGAGAAGAGTTTGGGCAGAAGACACCCCTTGTATTGCCAATGTGCACAAACATGCATTTAAAGCGGATAGATTTACTGCAGTTTTAGGCCGATAAGAGCAGATAGCAATTTGAGTCAAATGCCTAGCAAGAGAGCTTGCCTGAAGAAAGCTGAGCACAGCGCAATGAACCATACAATAATCCAATTATGTTCTAAGAGTCACAGGGTGCCAAATTAGAGAGTCAGCTAGTCAAGAATTATAAACAAGATGGAGACGCTAGAAAGTGAAAGGATATAACCTCTAAATTACATATGCCTTGCCCTTTGCGTAATGAGAAACCTCACTGAGGAACATTGCTCTGCTCTTCCTACGTCTGGGGTTTGGAAGTTGTTGCCTTGTCATCTGACTTTGTGGCAGGGTCTGCCACAAAGAGGAGGGGATCAACTTATTTTCCAAAGCACCAGAAGGCAGGACCAGAAACAATGGATGGAAACTAATCAAGGAAAGAAGCAACCTGGAATTAAGGAGAAACCTCCTAACGGCAAGGACAATTAACCAGTGGAACATCCTGCCTTCAGAAGTTGTGGGTGCTTCTTCCCTGGAGGTTTTTAAGAAGACTGGATAATCACTTGTCTGAAACGGTATAGGACAGTGATGGCGAACCTTTTAGACACCGAGCACCCAAACTGCGTGTGCGCGCATGCCCAAACTGAAAGATGCGCGCGCGCATGCATGGACTTGTTTTGTCGTTTGCAGGGAAACAGAAGCTCACAAAAGAAATGCCATGGAGATCTAACCTGGGGTGACGGCCCACGTGCCAGCAGAGAGGGCTCCGCATGCCACCTCTGGCACACGTGCTGTAGGTTCGCCATTACGGGTCTCCTCAGTGGTGAAATCCAATTTTTTTTTACTACCGGTTCTGTGGGCGTGGCTTGGTGGGCATGGTGTGGCTTGGTGGCCATGGCAGGGGAAGGATACTGCAAAATCTCCATTTTCACCCCACTCTGGGGCCAGCCAGAGGTGGCATTTGCCGGTTCTCCGAACTACTCAAAATTTCTGCTACCGGTTCTCTGAACTGCTCAAAATTTCCGCTACCAGTTCTCCAGAACCTGTCAGAAGCTGCTGGATTTCACCCCTGGGTCTCCTGCTTGAGCAGGGGATTAGAAGACCTCCAAGGTCCCTTCCAGTTGTATTCTGATTGATTGATTGATTGACTGAATGATTGACTGACATGTGCTAGCACTAAGAGAAGATTGATAAAATACAAAGTTTCCTTGTTTCTCTTTCTGTTATTTCAGGGTTCTCAAAGAAAAAAGAGAGACTGACATCCCAAACAATTCTATTATTTACCAATGTAATTTCATAATGGAGATACACTTCCCATTTGAGTAGAATTGTATGAGAGATTAAAATGGGGCAGTATTGATCCTTCCCATCATCGCTATATTGTCCCCATATTGAAAATGTAGACTGCTGAATAGGCACTTTCCCTGTGCCTATTTTTACTGCTATTATTAAATTATGCATTCCACTCTTCAGATTTTGACTCCTGAAAAAGGTATGTGAGAAGAAAGACTGCCTGCAAAATGCCCAGTCCTGAGCCTTTAAGGCTTTTTCCTAGCTAGTCCAGCAAGATGTGACAGCCAAGCAGAGTAACCATTACTGTGTTTGTGAGTAGGTGGTTTGTGTTAGTTTGAGAAATTCAAACAGCCCGAAGTAGCCCAAGGCAAATAGAAATGTTACTGTTCTCCAGTAATAGAGAAATAGTGGACACACAGGAGTTGAGAGTAGAATTGGGGGAAAAGTAAACAGTGCTGTCCTTTGAGTCCTTAAGGGCTTGTTGCCAAGAGGCCGGGTGAGGTTGTGTTGGTGTTGCCTTGAGCCTCAGGGTTGTTTTCCCAGCCTGAGTTTCTGAAGTCTAAAAATTTTGCTACTTGTGTACTGAAGAGCTGAGAGAAAAGGGAAGCACACATACATGTGCACAAAAATCCTGGGAGCAGAAATAAGCAGTGGGCACACATAAGATCTTGTCGTAAGTGGCCTCAAGGAATTTCTTGGGATACTTGTGGATGGGTGTACCTCATGGTCCAGAAAGGCCAAACACCAAGTACATGGGCAGAGATTTGATTAAAACGCAGACAAAAATAATAATAAAAAGATCTATTGGTGAGTCTTAGCTTGAGTTGCAAGAGATCCAACTGAAGGAAGCGACTGTACAAATTGCTGTAAATGACATTCTTCTCCCCACCGATAACGGACTTCCTACATTTTCCTTTTTTTAAATAACTTTAATAATTTTAATTCCTTCCTCAGGGAGCCAATGAAAACTTGGACTACCTTTTCTCTATAGTTCGATTCCGGGGGTGGGGAAGGAGAGATGGAGAAAAAGAGTTACTCCGTGCCCTTGCTTTGCTGGACAGGTAAAACAGGATGGGACTGCTTAGACAGTGGGCCTTCAGGCTGTTTTAGTAGTTTTCTCAAAAATTTAAAATTCTCGCCTCAGGTAAGAAAAGTTTTCCATAGCTGCATCACGTAAAGGCACCACTGATTGTGTTAACACAAAGTGTATTGGTCCGGTGTTAACCAGGAATGTCATACGTCTCACTCCCCAACTTCCATCAGGGTTTGGGGGAGATCAGTTAAGGGTCAAACCTATGTGTTAATTTTCAATGATTCTCGCCATTGGGTTCAGAGCGATCTGAAGTGCTGGCATTTGGGAGAAAGGTACTGGCAAAAGGCAGTATACCAATATCCAGAACCTTGTATCATTCAATGATCTACTCTGAAGCCAGGCATGGTTCTGCCTTGACTGCTGGCCTGAGCCTCAGCTGCATTCTGTTTTCCCAGTACAGAGTGGCCAATGAGTCAAACTAGAACAAGGACGGCAATTCTCAATGAACAGATTACAGATTAACAGAGTTGGAAGGGATCTTGTAAATTATCTAGTTCAATCCAAGTAGAAAACCCTACACCAGGGATGTCAAATTCATGGCCTACAGCCCGGAGACATCACACACTGGCCCCGCCCTTGCTATCAGAAAATTTCTCTTTATTTCCAGGTTGAATCTCTCCTTCAGTTTCCATCCATTATTCCTTGCCTGGCCTTCAAGTGCTTTGGAAAATAGTTTGAAATCCCCCCCCCCTCCTCTCTGTGGCAGCCCCTCAAATATTGGAACACTGCTATCATGTCTCCCCTGGTCCTTCTCTTCACTAGACTAGCCATGCCCAGTTCCTGCAACCGTCCATCGTATGCTGTAGCCTCAAGTCCCCTACTCATCTTGGTTGCTCTTCTCTGCACTCTTTCTAGAGTCTCAACTTCTTTTTTGTGGTGTGGTGACCAAAACCAGATGCAGAATTCTAGGTGTTATCTTACTAAGGCTTTATGGAATGGTATTAGTACCTCACTTGATCTTGATTGTATCCCTCTGTTAAAGCAATTTAGGATTGGCTTGGCTTTTTTGACTGCCGTCGCACACTGTTGGCTCATATTTCATTGGTTGTCCACTAAGACTTCAAGATCCCTCTCACAGTTACTGCTATTAAGCCTGGTTTCACCCAGTCTATATGTGTACTTTTGGTTTTTCTTGCCTAAGTGTAAGGCTTTACTTGTCTACATTGAATTTCATTTTGTTAGATAGGGCCCATTGTCCAAGTCTGTCAAGATCCATTTGGATCTTGAGCCTATCGTCTAGGTGGTTGGCCATTCCTGCCAGCTTAGTATTATCCGCAAATTTGGTAAGTTCCCCTTCTATTCCCTCATCTAAGTCATTTCTGAAGATATTGAAGAGTAGTAGGCCTAAAACGGAACCTTATGGTACCCCACTGATTACTTCCCTCTATGTAGACATAGTACTACTAAAGACTACGTGTTGAGTATTTTCAGCTGTTTATTTCTCCAGAAACAGAGAGATTCACAGTTGTTGAATCCAAGCATACTGTAAGAAAATTAGCTTAGTTCTTTATACAAAATGTTTCTTTGTTGTTTACAGCATGTTAATCTATTTGATTTCTTAGTGTTTACATTTGCTTGATTAAATTTGTCCCTTTTGGTACAAAATTACATTTGTTGTATTTAGTACTGGTAGTCTTTGACTCACAACTACAATTGAGCCCCAAATTTCTGTTGCTAATTCATTTTAGTGAATTTTGTCTCATTTTATGACCTTTCTTGCCACAAGTTAAGTTAGTAACACGGTTGTTAAGTGAATCTGGCTTCCCCATTGACTTTGCTTGTCAAAACGTGGTAAAAGGGGATCACATGACCCCGGGACACTGCAACCGTCATAAATATGGGTCCGTTACCAAACATCTGAATTTTCCATTATATGACCATGAGGCTGCTGCAATAGTCATAAGTATGAAAAACAGATTTTTTCCCCATTGCTGTTGTAACTAAACAAACTGTTGTAAGTTGAGGACTACTTGTACAAAGTGCCCAAACCTTTATGATCCTATTATTATAAGCAGTATCCTGCTGCAGGTCTAAATATCAGTTTCACAAGCAAAGAGAGAGGGAGTTTGGGCAATCCTGTCGGCAATTTTTAAGTTATTTTTATTTATTTCTATCCCACCTTTATTATTCTCCCAAAATTACTTCAGGCAGAAAACATACCCAACACTCCTTCCGCCTCCTATTTTTCCCACAACAACCACCCTGTGAGGCGAGTTGGGCTGAGAGCAGTGGTGGGATTCAAGTAATTTAACAACCGGTTCTCTGCCCTAATGATTTCTTCCAACAACCAGTTTGCCAAACTGTTCAGAAAGTTAACAACCAGTTCTCCCCAAGTGGTGCGAACTGGCTGAATCCCACCACTGGTTGAGAGAGAGCGACTGGCCCAAAGTTACCCAGCTGGCTTTCATGGCTAAGGCAGGACTTGAACCCATGACCTCCTGCTTTCTAGACTGGTGCCTTATCCACAATTTGTTCAACTGCTGACTGACTTGGTATTGAAAATCTTATTTAGGATTCCTTTCCTATAGAAGTTATCACTTTTGCTGTTACTCTCTCTAGGTTTTAAAGGAGTTTTTTCTCCATTTGAAGGATTCCGTTATTTTATTTTCTTCATCATTTTAAATACTTAAGCTATCACCAAGTTATCATTCGGTCTCTGGGTTTTTGGAGCCCAATAACGTGGGCATATATAAAAGAACTCGTGAGAAGGAAAAGTGAAAAGAGCACAGTCACCAGGAAATAAAAATTATCCTCTTCATCCTTCAACCTTACTTTACAAAGGGTGAGAAGGAGTGGATAATAGCCACTGTAAATCCCCTTGTTGATTTCTTCTTACTATAAACATAGTTCATACTATGTATGGGCAAAGAATGCTCAAATGTTGCTTGGGGTAACATATCAATGAGTTTTTCTTACTGCTGTAGAACTTGTAAAGCTACTGGGCAGGATATCAGCTGCATCGATCTGTTTGAGCCAAATGCCACATTGGCTCAAATGTCTATTAAAAATGCCCAAATTTCAGGCTGCAAAATGACTTGGGTTGATGCCCACATGGGAGGAGAGAATTCATTCTTGGGTAAAGAAGTCCTCCATAACGATGCAACAGAGAAAACAGATTGGCATCAACCCAGGGGTGAAATGCTCCCGGTTTGGACTGGATCGCCTGATCTGGTAGCAATGGAGGCAGGTGGTTCGGAGAACCAGTAGCAAAAATCCCTCCCCTCAACCCCATTGCTCAGCTGAGCCGTGCAATCATCAGAGGCTTTTTTAATTTTTAAAAGCATTTTTTCTACAACCTCTTTGGCCGAAAAAAATGCTTTTAAAAGTAAAAAAAAGCCTCTGATGATTGCGTGGCTCAGCTGGGATCATCAGAGGCTTTTTTTTTTTTTAAAAAAAAGAAAGCCCCTGCCAATCAGACAAGTCAGCTGGGATCGTCAGAGGTTTTAAAAAAAAAAAGAAAGCCCCTGCCGATCAGGCAAGTCAGCTGGGATCGGCAGAGGCTTTAAAAGCATTTTTTACAACCTCTTCAGCCGAAGAGGTTGTAGAAAAAATGGTTTTAAAAGTAAAAAAAAAAAAAAAAAGTTGGCCACGCCGCTCAGTCATATTATCCCACCATCACCAAGCCATGCCCACAGAACCGTTAGTAAACAAATTTTACATTTCATCACTGCATCAACCATTTACTCACTCTAACTGAAACCTTTGCCTGTTCCATCAAGGAGACCCCATTCTGAAAACTTTAGAAAGAGCAGACGTCTTGAATCAAATGCTATTCCTCTCCTAGAAAGAGGCAACTGATAACCCTAGGAATTCAATTCAGTACTGGAGTTTCCCATCTATCCTGTTAATCCTGTAACAATCATGCTAGTTTCAGGGATAAGCAAATCTGCAAGATGTTTGCCAATCTTCTGCTTCCAAACTAGCCACACCTGTTTGCAACACAGTCCCTTTCAGTAATCCCAAAATGGTTCCATACCAATTTGCACTCCAATTCAGTGGAGTCCAGTGAATTGGTCTGATGGTCCAGACAAACCCCCAAATAGTCAGAAAGCTAATGACTGACCTTCAGAGTCCCAATGACCAGATAACTGCAAATAACATAAATCCTGCCATTCCCCACCATTCAGTCAAAGCAGAAGAAGCTTCTTGGATGAGAAGCAAAATGTTTTCAAACAAAAAACTAAGAAAGTCCAGTTGCCTTTTGAAAACCTTTGCCTTTGGAACAACCATGACCTGGCTGATTTGAGAATCTCCATAGACGCTCTTCTAGCAATGTTCTCTCTTCCTTTTTCAGGAAGCAGGACCTGAAGGCAAAGAGATCAATAGTGTAAGCCTTTGGGAAAATGTTAACAGAGATAAAGTTTGAAAGGAGGGGGCGGGGGAAATCATAAGAATTTGGATCTTGTGAATCATCAACCAGATGCCCTCCCTTGTCACACAGGGAAATAAGGGAATGAGAGGATTACACACCTATTTTTTACAATACTTTCCAAGTGCTTTGCATACAATGCACATAATCTATAATTCTTTGGAAACCTGCAAGCTCTTAAGTAGAAATAAATGTAAAAGTGAAAAACCAACACAAAAGAATATTAGTTTTTGTATTCAAATCCTATTTTCATAATGATTCCCCATTCAAGAGAGTTGGTAGTTTATAGCATTGTTAAAGACAGTTTGGTTTAGTGGTTATGACACTGGGCTAGACAACAGGAGACAGTGAGTTCTAGTCCCACTTTAGGTATGAAAGTTGGTTGGGTGATTTTGGATCAGCCACTCTAGCTCAGCCTAACTCACCTGACAGAGTGGCTGTTGTGGGGAAAATAGGAGGCTGGAGGATTATTAGGTATCTTTGCCACATTTAGTTATTTATAAAAAATAATGTAGCCAAGAAATAAATAAAACAAATACACAAACAAATATTGTTGTGCAAACTCAAAATCTTCCTGGGCAGCAAGGCAACAGAAGAATAAAAATGGAAGGTCAACTAAATAGATGGTAGAGGAAAATATTATTTTGCATTTACTATATAACATTTGTAAAGCTTTGCATCTACTAATTCAACTACAGAAATACAAATAGTTCTTGACTTATGACCACAACTGAGCCCAAAATTTCTGTTACTAAGTGAGTAATTTGTTAAGTGAATTTTGCTTCATTTTATGACCTATCTTGCCACAGATGTTAGGTGAATCCCTGCAGTTGTTAAGTGAGTAACTTGAATGTTAAGTGGAACTGGCTTCCCTGTTGACTTTGCTTGTCAGAAGGTTGCAAAAGGTGATTGTATGACCCTGGGACACTGCAACCATCGTAAATATCAGTTGCCAACCCGGAGGCTCCAACTGGTGCAGAATGCGGCCGCGCGGGGGATTATGGGAGCGACAGGGCGCTCCCATGTGACTCCTCTCCTGCACGAGCTGCATTGGCTCCCGGTGGACTTCCGGGTGCGCTTCAAGGTGTTGGTGATCACCTTTAAAGCGCTCCATGGCTTAGGGCCGGGGTATTTACGGGACCACCTGCTGCCACCAATTGCCTCCCACCAGCCAGTTCGCTCCCACAGAGCGGGCCTCCTCAGGGTGCCGTCAGCCAGACAATGCCGGCTGGCGACCCCCAGGGGGAGAGCCTTGTGGTGGCACCTACCCTCTGGAACGATCTACCCCCAGAGATACAAGTGATCCCAGACCTCTGGAGTTTTCGTCGGGCCCTGAAAACACACCTTTTTCAGTTAGCTGGGCTGGCCTGACTTTATTTGGTTTTAAAATTTGACATGGATTTTAAATTGGAATTTTAATCTATATGGGCCAAATTTTATATAATTTATTTTAAATAATTAGTTTTAACTTTTTTGTATAATTGTTTTATTATGGCTGTTCACCGCCCTGAGTCCAAAAAGAGAAGGGCGGTATAAAAGTTTAATTAAATAAATAAAATAAATAAAAATCTGAATTTCGATCACGTGACCATGGGGATGCTGCAATGGTCATAAGTGTGAAAAATGGTCAGAAGTCACTTTTTTCAGTATTGTTGTAACTTTGAATGGTCACTAAATGAAATGTTGTTAGTGGGGAGACTACCTGTATTAATTCTGAGAGAACTAATGAGGATCAAATAACAAAATAAATATATTAAGGAGTTGAGAAAACGATCAAGGAAGCCATTTATGGATGGAAATGTTAAGGTTTTGAAAACCAAAGATGAAGAATTGAAAGAACAAAAGCCATTGTATGAATCAGTGTACAGATGTGTTGAAAAGCAAGACTAATTTGCATGGACAGAAGAGCATGGTGAAGTACTGTATGACGAATGATACTAATGTAGATTTAGCAATGTTTCATTTTTTTAAAATAATCCCCACCTTTGATTCTTTTGATTAAATTTTTTTGGTCCACGTAACATTGCTTTCCCCAAAAGAGAGAAATGTGAGGGGTATTATAGACTTTATTTTTTTCTTTACTATATGTGTTGACTTGGAAACAATTGTGGATTAATTTAAGATATTGTATGCTAAAAATATTAGGTAGAAATAGAACAATATACAACAGTTGATTTATATACTAATGGTATATAGAAAATAGATCTTATAAGTTTTGGATTGTACCTGCATTGTATTTACTGTAATTATAAGAGAGATAGAACGGAGCAGTGACTAAGGAAAATTTCTTTAAAACAGAGGATTAGATATCTATGGTACTCTGGAATATTTTTTTTCAGAAATTAAAAATGTCAAGCACATCCACAGTCATGAAAACTGTAAAGAAGACAACCCCAATAATAGCTTCCCCAGGAGGACAAAAGTTAATAACGGATATGCCAAGCACTGAGAAACCAGGATTAGCCCTGGTTGCATATTTTACAAAATATGCAAACTACATTGAACATGATCCAGGAAGTAATGATGAAAACACAGAAATCTATAAATAATAACCATGTAGAAATGAAAGGAAAACTATGTGAAGTAAAGAGAGATATAAAAAAACTAGATGATAGAATGGGAAAGTTTCAAGAAACAATAGCAAAAAACGAGCAAAAGATAACAATAGTAGAAACAAGAACAGAACGAACCAAAAAGAAATTGGAAGCAGTGGAGGAGAGATTAACAGCAGCGAATAAGAGTTTGAGGAAAACGATAATTCATTTGGAATTAGAGCAATCCTCTTTTTACTTAAGATTTCAGAACATAATAGAGAGCAAAGAAGAGGATCTCTACAAACTCATTACAGAATTGCTAGCAGAGCCGCTACAAATGAATAAACATGAATTACAAAACAACATTGATGAAGCATATCGCGTACCTACTAATTATGCGCGACGACACAAACTCCCTTGCGAAATCCACGTAAGGTTCACGAAAAAATCGGTGTGAGACAAAATTTATCGAAAAACAAGAGAAGATCAATTAACCTATAAAGGAAAGGAAATCATCATACATAAACAACTACCAAGAAGAATTTGAGACAAACGAAGGAGTTATCAATTTCTCTCCTCACAACTGATTAAACAAAGAATCATGTTCCGCTGGTTAGTCTCTGAAGGTATGTTAATATCCTGGCAGGACAAGAAAGTAAGAGTGGATACAGTCAACAATGCCCAGGAATTTTACGAGCAGTGTTTAGGAGAAGAAGCAGAGAGGAGCTAGAATCAAGGAGTCAAAAGCAGAAACAGACGGAGGAAAATGAAACGGATCAAGAACTGAGAGAGTCGACAGAAATAGAAAACCAAGAAAGAGAAGAAGTAAAGACAAGATGCCAAAAGGAGATAAAACCAAGAAGAGAAACAAGAGTGACCAACAAGTAATGTGATGGAGGAAGAGGTGAATTTAATCTGTCAATATAAACAGACTAAATTCACCTATAAAAAGAAGACAGACAATTACCAAACTGCAAAAATTAAATATGGCCATCATATGCCTGCAAGAGATGCATATACAAAAGACAAAAAGTCATATCCTGGAAGCCCTGAAATTAGGGAAACTATTATCAGCACTAGCCAAATCTAAAAAAAGGGGGAATTGCAGTTTACATAAAGGAGTGGCTAAAGCCCAAACAAATATTTGCAGTTAAAGAGGGAAGGACATTATAGATAGAAATTAATATAAAACAAAAAAGAGAATTAATTGCGGTTATATACGCACCAAATATAAACCAGAAAGAGTATTATAGTAAACTACATAAACAATTATTAAAATTAGAACTAGACAATATTTGTATATTACGAGATTTTAATGGAGTGGCAGATCCAAAGAAAGATTATAAAACAGGAAAGAAAAAAAAAACATGAAAGGAAAACACTATCAACCGTATTTTTTGAAATGGTCCATGAACTAAATTTAAAAGATGTATGGAGAGAAATTAATCTACAAAAGAATCAATATACTTTCTTTTCTAACCCCCACAAATTGTGGTCCAGGATAGATATGGCGTGGATGGACCCAGAAACAGCAAAAGAAATATCAGAAATAGAAATTACAATGAATACTTGGGTGGACCACAACCCGATAATAATTAAATAGAAAGGAGATATAAGGAAGAAAGGGAAATGGACCATGAACCAGAGGCTGGTGAAAGAAAAGAATTATATCCAATACGTAAAAAGAGAATTAAGAGTTTTTCCTAAAAGAAAACTGGAATGAACAAACAACTACTCAAAACTTATGGGATACATTGAAAGCTTATGTGAGGGGTATATCTATCGCGTATATAACACAAAGAAATAGAGACAAAAGGAAACAATATACAGGACTCCAAGGGAAATTGGAAAAATTAGAATTAAAATTACAGAAAGAACCACTAAACCAGGAAATCAACGAAGAGAAAGAAATAACTAAACACAAATTAAACCTAATTACACATGAAGAAGTAGCTCAAAAAAATCAGATTAGTTAGACAAAATTATTTTGAAAACCCTAATAATCTGGGAAGATGGCTAGCTTATAAATTAAAAAAAGAAAAAGAAAAGAAATTAATACATAATCTAGAGGATGAAGAAGAGACATTATACTTTCAGAAAGAAAATAAAATCTCACTGTTAAATGCTGACTATAAGATATTTATGGCTATTTTAGCAGAAAGAATTAAAATTATATTAAACAAAATTATTATTATTATATTATTATAATATATATATATATTATATAATATATTATAATTATATTAATAATAATAATATATATAATTATATTATATATTAATAATTTATATTATAATAATAATATATTATAATAATAAATATTATTAATTCGGACCAAAACGAATTTTTGCCCAACCGACAAAAATTACAAAAATGTACAATCTTCTATTAAAATATAGAATGGAAGAAGAAACGGTAAAAGAAACGATGATCAGTTGGACAAAAAATCTCGGACATAATATAGAATTAGAAAAGTGGGACAAATTATGGGAAAGAAATTATAAATTTACAATGGCAATACCTTATAAAAAAAATTGTACAAAATGGACGTTGTCTTACCTGAAGGTCCTTTTTCTGGGCGCTGCGAACACTATCCATCAATGGGTTAATGCTTCAGCTTTGGCAAACAACTGAGTGTAGCTTTAAGAAAAGAACTTCCCTTTCCCGGCTGCCCCAGCCACACCCCCAATCCCATGATCCCCAGTCTGAGCGAGGGTGTAGCAAAAAAACCACTGACGAATGAGTAACAGTAACCATAACTTTAATAACCAACCAACTTCAACATGGCAAATTATATAAGGACACAGTCAGGCAGGAAGCCCAAGAAGGGTGGGTATGGATAGTGTTCGCAGCACCCAGAAATAGGACATTCAGGTAAGACAACGTCCATTTTCCTGTGTGCTGCTCTCACTATCCATCAATGGGATATACCCAAGCTCAAACCCCATGGGCGGGTGGCTGACTGCCCCCAGTGTCCCCATCCGCCACCACACGTTGGAGTACCCTGCGGCCAAAGGACGCCTCAGCTGAGTTAAAGGCGTCGATTTTGTAATGGCGAATGAATGGTGACAATGAAGACCAGGTCGCCGCTCTGCAAATGTCTGTTACGGATGCCTGCGTGGCCCAGGCTGCTGACGTAGCTGCACTGCGGGTAGAGTGTGGTAGGATCTTGCCAGGTAGTTGTCTGGAGTTCAGTTCATACGCTAACACGATGCTGGCCTTGATCCACCTGCTGACCGTAGATGCTGAGACCTTCTGGCCAAGGGAGGCCGGGTTGAAGGATACCAGCAGGGCCTCTGTGCGGCGGAACGATGCAGTTCTGTGTATGTATATCCGTAGAGCACAACGGACGTCGAGTGTATGCCAACGCTTCTCCCTGTGGTCCCGAGGTGATGGGCAGAAGTCCGGAAGGATGAGTTCTTGGGCCCTGTGGAACCACGAGTTCACTTTTGGGATGAAGGTGGGATCCAGCCGTAAGATCACCTAGGAATCTCGGAATATGCAGAGGTCCTTTCGGACCGAGAGGGCAGCTATTTCCGAGACTCTCCGAGCCGATGTGATGGCCAGGAGAAAGGTCAGCTTGAAGGACAAGTGTTTGAAGGTGACAGACCCCAACGGCTCAAAGGGGGGGCCTGTCAGAGCCCGTAGAACCAGGGTTAGGTCCCAAGAAGGGTAACGGTGCACCGTGGGAGGGTGCAAGTTCGTAGCGCCATGTAGGAAACTTTTGATGCGTGGATGGAGTGCCAGTGACTGGTAGGGCGCACATGCGATGACCGTGGACAGGGCCGCTGTTTGTCGCCTTAGTGTAGCGGGGGCCAGCCCCTTATCTAGCCCGGCTTGCAGGAACTGTAGAATGTCTTGTATTGTAGCCGATGTGGGGTCCACGTGCTGCAGTGAACCCCAACGACAGAAGGCCCGCCAGGATGCCTCATAGATGCGGGTCGTCGAAGGCCATCTAGCTGCCTGAATTGTATGGACAACCTCATCCGGTAAGTTGTCTTTCTTCAAAATGACCCGCTCGAGTGCCAGACGGCTAATTGGAGCCACTGAGGTTCTGGATGGGTCACCTCGCCCTGGCACAGCACGACCTGATGCGGTGGGATCACCCACGGTTGTTCTATTGAGAGAGCCATGAGGTCGGCAAACCACGGCCTTCTTGGCCAGTTTGGAGCTACGAGGAGTAGGTTGGCCTTCTCTGCTATCAACTTCCGTATGAGGTGTGGAATTAGCGGGATTGGAGGAAAGGCGTACAGAAGGCCCTCTGGCCACCTGCACCTGAGGGCGTCGTAATCCTCTGCCTGCAGAGTTGGGTACCGGGACACGAACCGCGGAAGCTGGGTGTTGCTTGGGGTCGCAAACATGTCCACCTTCGGGTAACCGAACCGCGCGATGAGTTCCCGGAAGAGACTGGTGTGGAGCTGCCACTCCGCTGGGTCGATTGTTTCTCGGCTGAGCCAGTCCGCTGTTACATTGGTCGCCCCTGATATGTGATCTGCCTTGATTGAGCGGAGATGCTTCTCTGCCCAGCTGAACAGAGCTTCGGACTCTAGCATGAGGAGACGCGACCTTGTGCCCCCCTCCCTGTTCACGTGCGCTTTGGCTGAAATGTTGTCCGTCCGGATCAGGACGTGTTGGCCTTGAAGCGCTGTCTGAAGGTGGCATAGGGCTAACCTGATTGCTCGGAGTTCCAGAAAGTTTATGCTGTGGCGTTGTTCTCTTCTGGACCACTGACCTTGTGCCACCAGGTTGTGAAGGTGAGCACCCCACCCCCGGAGACTTGCATCCATGGTGAGAGTCAGCCTCTCTGGGTCCAGAAACTCCGAGCCATTGAGGAGGGCTGGTGAGGACCACCACCTGAGGGACAGCCGTACCTGGTGGGTGATGCTGACTAGACGCTTCGAGTTGGCTTTCCCCGCCCGTTGGAAGGGGAGGAGGAACCATTGGAGTGGTCTCGAGTGTCTGCGTGCCCACGGTACGATGCCGAAGCAGGAGACCATCTTCCCCAGGAGGCATGATAGCTGAATAAGGGGGACCCTTCTCCTTGAGATAATCTGCCGGATCAACTGTCGAATGCTCTTGACCCTGTCCGGTGAGAGGAAAACTTGTCCTTTGATCGAATCTATCTCTGCCCCGAGATGAAGAATTCTGGTGGATGGTTGGAGATGGCTTTTCTCGAAATTGATCGTGAAGCCGTGGGATTGGAACATCTGCAGGACCAAATCCAGATCTCTGATAGCCTGGCTGTGGGACGACGAGAGGATCAGAATGTCGTCTAAATAGCAGAGGACCCGCACCGGAATGGCCCGTAATCTGGCTGCCACCACCACTACCAGTTTGGTAAAGGTGCGGGGTGCTGAGGAAAGTCCGAAGGGCATCGCCCTGTATTGGAAGTGCCGGTCCCCATACTCGAATCTGAGAAATTTCCGATGATCTGGGTGAATGGGGACGTGTAGATAGGCCTCCTGAAGGTCTACTGACTGGAGCAGATCTCCCTGCCGCACACCTGTTAAGATGGATTTGAGTGAGTGCATCTTGAACCTGTGGTATTGTACCGACCGGTTCAGTTGCTTCAGGTTCAGGATGGCCCTCCAACCCCCGGAGTTTTTGGGGACCAGAAACAGACTTGAGTAGAAACCCGAACCTTGGTGATCCTGCGGGACTGGTTCTATGGCCCTGACCTCCAGGAGGTGGGTCAGTTCCCGTGCCATTAGGACTTGTAGTTCGTCGGATTGTGGTATCGGGCACCTCACGAAGCAATGAGGTGGCGGCCCCGAAAATTCGATGGATAGTCCCGAAGAGGTGGTGCGCCGCACCCACAAGTCTGAAGTTGATTGGGCCCATCGTTGGTGGAAGAGGAGCAGTCTTCCCCCTATGGGGCTCTCGGTTTTGGCGTCACTTTCCCCTCCTGTTGGTCTTGAATCCGGCCCCACGGAAAGGCCACTTGGTCTGTTGGTTCCTGCCTCGATCTCGAAACTCTTGTTTGTCATGTGATCGGTTGCCTCCTTGGTAATTTGAGCGTTGTGGAAAGGACCCCCTGGGTCCTGTGCTGGTCTGAAAGGACTGCTGTTGAGGATAAGGTGAGTATCTCCTCTCCTGGCAACGATAGGACAAGGGGAGCACCTTCCTTTTGTCCTTGTCTTCCACCAGGACAGGTTCTAGGGCCCATCCAAAGAGATCCGGTGCCTTGTACGGTGCTGCGGCCAGTTTCCACTTAGCCTTTAGATCAGCTTTCCAGGGACATAGCCAAAAGAGTCTTCTAACCGTAACAGTGGAAGCAAGAGCTCTCGAAGCGAATTTTGCCGAGTTTAGAGAGGCATCAGATGCATATTCCGTGGCCGCTATTATTTTATTTATGTCTTGCTGCAGCCTGGTGTCTTCTGGAGGAAGCCTTTCCTGCATCTGATGCAGCCAGATGAGCGCCGTTCTGTTGAAAAAGGACGTGGCCGTGGATGTCCTGATTGCCCAGGTCACTGCCTGGTGAGCTTTGCGAAAGGCCCACTCCGTCCTCTTGTCCTCCGCTCTAAGGTTGTCCAGAGCGTCCGCGGAAATGACCGAAGCTGATTGGAGAGACGCCACCAGCTGGTCTACTGCTGGGAGGGTCAACAGATCCTCCAGTTCAGGAGCTGAGCAGTATAGCCTTCTGTCTAGACTACTGGGTGTAGTTAAGGATGCTGGTTGCCCCCAGGGGTTTTGAATTACATCGGCAAACAATTGCGGGCAAGGTATGTAGTCCTTTTCAGGCTTGGTTGACTTGAAAAGGGCATCGTGAGGCCCCACCGTTGATGGCGCAGTTGAGCTGACCTCGCCCGGCACCCCCAAGTTGGTCGTGAGGTGAGCTTTATGAAGAAGCGACTTGAAGAGTGCCGGCTTGAAGAGGCCCGTGAACTGGGGAGTGTCAGGCATCAGGCCCTCGTCCTCTGAAAACTCCGCGTCCTCAGGCCCCTCTTCTGCTTGGTCTGACTCTTCAGAGGAGGAGTCTTGTGGCTGAGGAACCAGATTCTGGGTTAGAGGCTGGTGATGCCTACCCTGAGGTGGACAGGTATATTGAGGCAGCTGTGCTGTCTGCTGCCAGTTTGCCGCTAGGAAAGATGATAAGGCTGATGAAAACATGGCTTGGAAGTCCATTTGCATGGGCAGCAGTGGCCCCCCCTGTGCTCCTGAGCTAGAAGTTGTCGAGCCAAAGGGCGCCCCCAGCGGTGGGAGAACAGGCCTGGCCGGAGACGATAGGGGAGGCTGGATTGAAGGAGAGGCTGTCTTAGCCCGGACCGGTGTCACTGGAGTCTGGGCTATTTGGGCTGGACTAGCAATTGCTACCTCTAGGTCCCCTGGATTGGGGAGAGCCGGGTTGGAGGTGCCTGGTTCCCAATTCAGGGATTCAGCCAGCTTCTTTTGCGCCTTGGCGTACTGCCACTCGAGCGCATTATGGCATCTCAGAGCGTCCTTATCTTGGCCAGATGGATTTTTGTCTGGCTTTGACTTGACACTGGAATTGTCAGGCCTTTTCCGATCTTTCTTTTTCGACAATTTGGCTCCCCTGTGTGGGGGGGTCAATTCCAGCTCCAGGTCAGATGAGAGGGAATCCGACATGCTTAGTCCTGGTCGCAACTGTGCCTCTGGTCGAATATGCCGTCGCTGAGAGCCCGAAGGTCTCACCAGCTGGCTGGTCTTGGTTGCCTAGGTGCTGGCTCCCAAATTAGTTGTCCAAAATGGCGGCCCGAGGGTCCGTCAAGATGGCGGGCGCCACATGGCATGAGGATTTGTGCGGCCCCAGGTGAGCTGCGGACTTGTACTGGCGGCCCGAAGGTCCTACCAGCTGCTGCGCTGCGCTAACGCTAGCCCTTTCTGTAGCGTAGCGTGAAAGGCAGAGCTGACCAGGCTCCCCCTCCGCGGCTGCTCGCCGCTTCCTGGACGTTTCCAGGCGTTCAGAGGTTGCCTCTCCGATCCAGAGCCCCGGTGGCTCTCTCGTGCTTTGCGCCTTTAAATCAAGCGGCTCCGCTAGCAAAGTCTGCAGCGTGGGCGTTGCGAAGCTCCGAGCCCGCTGCCCAGCTGATGAGCGCTATCAGCTCTTGCGGTGCCGATGTAGCAGAAAAAATGAAAAAAACCTTTTAAAGGGATCCCGAGGAAAAAATAATCAAAAATAAATCAAAAGCCTAGGCGCCCCTAGGAAAGGGAAGGAGAAACTACTAATAACTAAGGAAAAGAAAGCAAGAATACCTCAAGGTTGCAGGAGTTTTCAGATAACACTTCAGGTTTTGCCAGCAACTGAGCGAAGACTGGGGATCATGGGATTGGGGGTGTGGCTGGGGCAGCCGGGAAAGGGAAGTTCTTTTCTTAAAGCTACACTCAGTTGTTTGCCAAAGCTGAAGCATTAACCCATTGATGGATAGTGAGAGCAGTGCACAGGAAAATGTTCTATAAATAGCATTTGGCACCAGGAAGATTGGCCAAAATGTTTTCAAATCTATCACCCAAATGTTGGAGATGTGGCCATAAATTAGGAACATACTACCACATGTGGTGGATGTGCCCTAAAATAAAAAAAAATGGTATTAGATTAAGAGCTGGTTGGAGAAAATCACATTACAACAAATAGAATTCAAACCAGAGCTCTTCCTATTAGGAATAATAGATACAAAAAAGAGAAATCTTCGCAATACCTAATACTTAACATACTAACAGCAGCAAGGATTAACATTGCACAAGGGTGGAAACAAAATAATATACCACCAGAGGAAATAGTGATTAGGAAAATTTTACAATGTGCAGAAATGGATAAAATGACAATGGAAATTAAGGAAAGAGAAGATTCGGACTATTATAGTATGTGGAACAAATTCTACAAATGGACAGAAAAAAGAAAACTAAATAAGAATTGGGAAATGTAAGTTAATATTGCTGAAATAAAGAATTATATGTTACTAATTATTGTTAACCTTATAGTATTGATTGTGTAAATAAATATAATGTAAATGTATGTATTGATTGTGTAAATAAATATAATGTAAATGTATGTATTCAGTAGAAGAATTGAACAAAAATAGACAATATGCATGTCGATACAGAAGGCTGTAAAAATAGCATATAATCAGGGGTGAAATGCTCCCAGTTCGGACCGGCTCGGGCGAGTAGGTAGCGATGGCGGCGGGCAGTTCGGAGAACCGGTAGCAAAAATCCCTGCCCCCGCCCCCCATGCCCAGCTGAGCTGCACGATCATCAGAGCCTTTTTTTTCCCTTTTAAATGGCTCTGACGATCCCAGCTCTGATGATCCCAGCTGAGTTGCCTGCCGATCAGGCAACTCAGCTGGGATCCTCAGAGCCTTTTGAAAGCATTTTTTAACATGGTTTTACATGTAAAAAATGGTTTTAAAAGTAAAAAAAAAAATTGGCCACGGCCACCCAGTCACATTACCCCCACCACCAAGCCATGCCCACAGAACCGGTAGTAACAAATTTTAGATTTCACCCCTGCATATAATGTATTGTTATGTTTTGTCATGTTTTTTACTGTTTTTGTCCTTGTTCTTTTTCCCCCCGTTTTTAAAAGTAAAAAGCTTAATAAAAACTATTTTTTTAAAAAAAGAAAAACTACAAGAACAAAACAGCTCCTAACGGAAAGAAAGAAGAACCCACCGCGACTGTGGAACATATTAGATCCTGTAGAGGAAAATATTATATGCAACCATTGGGCAACTACCTTTCTTATTTCAGGGAGGGAATAACTGAAAGAGAAATGTATGGGAACTAGCAAAGAAGCAAGAATATCCCAGTTTCTGGATATCCCTCATTTTTTAGTGGGCATTGCCAGGAAGAACATCTGGGCTAGTAAAGTAAAAGTAAAGGTTTTTTATGCTGTTTCAACATATTCTTGATAGAGAATTGTGCAAATATGCCTTCTCTTGTCCCTCAAAGAAAGAGGTGAAAGTATCCTCCTTCTGGCTAGAAGCCTGGAGAGAAGTAATTTTCAAAACAGGGGAAAGGTCTGAAAAGATCTCAGGAAACAGTGTTAACAGAGAGGGCAAATGCTTAGGGGGGAAATGGCAGTGGGAACAGAGGCTGGTTAGGGATCAAAGGGGCAGAAGCTGGGGTGAAATGTAAAATCTGTTACTACCGATTCTGTGGGCGTGGCTTGGTGGTGGTGGTGGGGTAATGTGACTGGGTGGGCGTGGCCAACTTTTTTTTTTTAACTTTTCAAAGCATTTTTTCTAATGCTTTGAAAAACCTCTCTGCCGATCAGGAACTCAGCTGGGATCGTCAGAGAGGCTCTTTTAAAAATGCCTCTCTGCCGATCAAAAATGCCTCTCTGCCGATCAGGAACTCAGCTAGGATCGTCAGAGACTTTTCAAAGCATTTTTTAAACCACCTCTTTGGCCAAGAGGTTGCAGAAAAAAATGCTTTGAAAAGCCTCTGATGATCCCAGCCGAGCAAGGCAATCATCAGAGGCTTTTTTTTTTACTTTTAAAAGCATTTTTTCATCAGAAGAGGTTGTAGAAAAAATGCTTTTAAAAGTTAAAAAAAAAGCCTCTGATGATCGTGCGGCTCAGCTGGGCATTGGGGGGGGGGGGCGTAGGGATTTTTGCTACCGGTTCTCCGAACCACCCGCCACCATCGCTACCGGATCGGGCGATCCGGTCCGAACCTGGAGCATTTCACCCCTGGGCAGAAGTCTGGCAGAGTTTCTCAAAACTCCTTGAAATACATCTCTTGCCAGACCCACACTTGATCTCACCTCCAAGAAAATGGATGGCAAAGTGTTACATATTTTACACCTTTTGAAGCCCTGGTGAGAAACTGCTAATGCTAGGGGAGAACTTTTATTGCTTGCATTCCAATACCTGTGTTCATTCTACACTTATTTAGCAAAGACTTGAGGCCGTTTCCTCAACTGGGTAGGCACATGATGAAGATTACAACACATGACCGAGGAGAAAAATGGGTACGGGAGCAATCAGGGTATGATGGAGGCTTAGGCTCTGCCCAACAGCTCATTTCCCCTCCCCATTATTTATTTTATTTATTAAATTTCTACACCATCCATCTCACCTAAGTGACCTTCACACTGCTATTAGAAGAACAGATGCTGAGCTCTAGCCAGGGTAACCTTATTGTTCAACTTTGCTAAGATCAGAGAGGACAGTCCAACAGGTAATTCTTCTGAAGAACACAAGAAGAGATGCCAGCAACATCATCTGAGCTTAAACAACAGTGTCAGGGGCTAAATGGGAATAGGTTCCAGGTAGTATTGATGCTCTCTCTCCTTTTCAGCACTAGTACAGAAGCAGCCTGACAAACCCAAGGAAAAAACAAGTGAATGGAAAACAAGAGAAGGTGTTATCAGCCCCAGAGGCCTTGAGCCAGAAAGACAAAGTGTGCCTGGTTAGTCAGTCACTGTAAGCCACATGCATTCCATACATGCCTATTCACAACAGAAACTTAAGCAATCAACTGATTGGGAAACATCTCAAGTCTTAGTTTATTGATTCAACCGGAAGTGTTGCGGCGAGACAGTCGGGGATTAGTGGGCTCTGATGAGCCCCGCAAAATCCCGGGCTGACGAACCACTGCAGAGGGGTCTTTGAACCGGATCTGTCCTATAGGGACAGGGAAGAAAGAGAGACACCTTGGAAGACCAAGAGGAACAGGCAAGTTCCTCGGAGGTCAGAGGAAATTCTCTCTGACTCTGCAGCGGGGGGCGGCAGCCATTACAACCGCCAGTAAGCTGGGGCAACCAGACCAAGCACTGTGCAGGAGCAGAGAATTGAGCAGAATATTGATGCCAGGTGAGTGACATCTAACATAGGCAGAAAGAAAGAAATGACTTATGACTTTCCCAGTCATAACCGCAATATTCTGGCTCTCCATTCCCCCGGGGATCCCCTTCCTCACCTCAGCAGCCCCCCTCCTCCCCGGCAGCAAGGCATCCCACTCGTACCGAACCAGGGGTCATATCTGAGCCCCCATCTGCTTCTGCTTGCACACTCAGCAGAGGGGACTCCATTCCCTGCCTCCGGCTCCCTCATTCTCCCTAATTCCAGCCACTCCAAACCCACTCCTTCCATTCTAAAAATAATTTAACTTTCAATCCATCCCAAACACACTCACACATACGCATCCACCCCAAGGTAGAATTAATATATCGAGCAACTTCAAAAATAGTCTAAGCTTCAAAGATGTCGAATGAAATTGAAGCAAGTCTGGGAGTGCTCTGGCATCTACTCTACTGATGGCTCGTGAGGAGCCACATATTGAGGTATCCCAGCAAACAATGAATGTCCTCCAGTCGCTGAGCCTTAGCCCTGTCCAATCATTTCCACAAGCCGACAGCCACTCCACCATCTTGCCTTGGGAGGCCTGATGCATTTCATGGAGGCCTCCGGTTTTTTTCTTCAGATGGTCCTCCTGGTTGAAGTCCTGTTTTCCTCTCCACTAGGACAGTCTAAGGGGCCACAACTTGACCCTATTTAAAAACGTTTACACGTGAATAAATTCTAGTTCTTTCTAAAGAATGTAAATGTCCTGGCGCTATAACAGCGGATAATAGGCGTGGGAAAGGATGGAAGAACATTAAGGCGAAAGTTATAAAGTGATAAAACCCAATCAGAAAATTGTTTTTTTGGATTTAAGTATTTGGAGAACTTTTTTAAAAAAATTAGAATTAAGAACACGAAAAAAATCCTTCTTTAATTTGGGAACTTTTAAGGGAGGAAGGTTAAAAAATGAAGAAAAACCTGTAATAGAAAGGACCGGTTAATGACTCTAAATTGAAACTAAATTGGAATGTAATGTGGAATTTGGACTAGGCAAATCTGGACTGAATTTTAAATTGATTTAGTGCATACAAAGGTGAAAAAGAAGAAGAAAAATTAAATAAGTAAAAACTGTTTAAAGTAGACTGCAAACAAAATTGATACTTTTTAAGCTTGTTGATTGTAATAGTGGATTGTAGAGAGCCATCTTCAAGAGAAAGAAATTATTACAACACTGAATCTTTGTTTTGGAAAAAAAACTTGGGACTTTGAAAGGTATAACAGCATGTGAGAATTTTTAAGGAGGCTTCGTTTGTTCACAAGTGTTTTGGCTTTGAGGAAAAAAAGAGGATTACAACATAATTTCAATTGGAATAATATCAACCTAGAAAGAACAGAATGGTGCAGGAATTTAAGGAAATGATGAAAACGATGTACTTATCACTGAAAATGGAAATAAGGGAAATGATCACAATGTTGCATGGAAAATTGAAACCTGATGATCAAAAAATTGACTTAGGATACATTCAAGCTGACAAAGAAATAACTAATGAGAAGCAAGAAAAAGAGACTGACAATAAAGAAGACAAAGACAAGGAGATTGATTATGGAAAATTAAATGATTATGTGGGTAGTAATAAAAGGAGAACTTTAAAAATTACATTGGGATTAACAATGGAAGAAATAAAAAAAGAGGAAAGAAACAAAGAAAGAAAAGAGGTTGGCATAGAAAGAATATAAAAAACTTAAATGATTACACTGGGATTATCAGTGAGAACATAAGAAAAAGGGAAAAGGGATGGGAAAAAATGGGAAAGATACAGCAAAATAGAAGAGTTTGTGATCTTAAAAAACAAAATGATTATACTGGGATTAACAGTGGAAAGATAAGAAAAAGGGAAAAGAGAGTTCAGGATTTTAAAATACAAAAGAAAAGAAGGGGAAAGAAAAAGAAAACAAAATATAAAGATAGAAAAGGAAAAAGAAATAAAATGGACGTTGCTTACCTGAACGTCCCATTTATGTCCCCTGCGAAGACATTCCCCAATGGGTTGTTCCGCTTTTCTGATTTGATCTACTGAGTGCCAATCAAAATTCCTCTGTAGCTGGTCAGGCTGTCCTTCCTGCTTCCTCCTCAGTCTTTTTTGCGAAGGCGAGTAATGCAGATGAGAGGGCCTCAGACATGGAAAACACCGCAAAGGACACCAGCTGCAGAGGAAAGTAAAAACAAAGACCCCGCCCAAGGCCAGGAGAGGCGAGATCACAGGTGGGCTGGAATGTCTTCGCAGGGGACATAAATGGGACGTTCAGGTAAGCAAAGTCCCCTGCTCCCCTGCTCAGACATTCCCCAATGGGATATACCCAAGCTTAAGACCTTAGGGAGGGAATCGAAGCCTCCGCCTGGCCTTGGACAGGAATTACAGCTTGCAAAACACGTCTGCCAAATGCGGCATCAGCTGAAGCATAAATGTCTAAATGATAGTGCCGAACAAAAGACGAAATTGAGGACCAAGTGGCCACACGACAAATGTCCCCAATAGAAGCCTGGGTAGCCCAAGCCGCCGACATGGCAGCACTGCGTGTTGAATGAGGGAAAATATGACCTGGAACAGGATCACCCCTCAATTCGTAGGCTTTAGAGATACAGGCCTTGAGCCACCTGCCCACCATTGCTGATGAAACCTTAAGTACCAGTGAAGAGGGCAAAAACGAGACAAGAAGAGCCTCTGATTTACGAAAAGATGCAGTTCAATGGATATACTTTTTCAGCGCCCTGCAGACATCCAGGGTATGCCAACGTCTCTCTGCCGGATGCCTAGGATACGGGCAAAAATTTGGAAGTACGATATCCTGCATCCTGTGGAACTGAGAATTAACCTTTGGAATGAACGCAGGATCTAATCTAAGAACCACTCGGTCCGGGTAGAAAATGCAGAGATCGCTCCTGATGGAAAAAGCAGCAATCTCCGAAACACGACGGGCAGAAGTAATTGCCAGCAAAAAGGCTACCTTCAATGTAAGATACCGTAGAGAAACAGTACTGAGAGGTTCAAAAGGATCCGATGTCAATGCTTGCAGAACCAAAGAGAGATCCCAGCTAGGATACTGATGAATCGTCGGGGGCCGAAGATTAGAAACCCCAAGCAGAAAGGACCTAATCCTGGAATCCTGAGCCAAGGGCTGCTGGTTTTCACCTGGCAGAACTGTGACCAAGGCTGCAACCTGTCGATGAAGAGTAGATGTAGCGAGACCCTTCTCAAAGCCGGCATGAAGGAACTGCAAGACTTCCGGAACTGTCACCGATGTAGGGTCCACATGTTGTCGGGCACACCATTCTGCAAAAGCTCACCAGGAGGCATTGTAGATGCGGACCATCGATGGACATCTAGCCGCCTGGATGACCTCTCCCGACAGCAGGCCCCGAGTCAGTCGTATCCTCTCAAGCGCCAGATGGTTAGTTGAAGCCCTTCCGGCTCTGGATGCAGGACGGCGCCTTGAGACAGGGATATCCGATCGGACGGAATCCGCCACGGGTCTACGATGGACATGGACAACAGGTCTGCGAACCACGCCCGTCTGGGCCAATGAGGCGCCACTAGAAGAAGATCCGCCCGCTCCTTGATCAGTTTCCGGATATCCTTGGGGATGACTGGAATCAGAGGAAATGCATAGAGGAGACCCCGCGGCCACGGAGATCGCAAGGCGTTGTGACCTTCTGCGCCCCGAGTTGGAAACCGGGTGAAGAATCTTGGCAGTTGGGCGATGCCCGGGGTCGCAAACAGATCCACCACTGGAATCCCGAACTGATGGGAGAGTTCCTGGAAAAGAAGAGGATCCAATCTCCACTTGGAGTGATCCAGCTGACCCCGACTGAGCCAATCGGCTTCCTGATTCAACTTGCCGGAGATGTGCTCGGCCTGGAGGGATAGGACATGTTTCTCGGCCCACATCATCAATCGTTCCACCTCCTTCATCAACGACAGTTATCTGGTGCGCCCCCTGGCGATTGATGTGGGCCTTCGTGGTCATGTTGTCCGTCAAGATAAGAACATGCCGGTGTAGCAGTAGACATTGAAAATGAAGTAGCACTAGCCGCACCGCCCTCAGCTCCAACCAATTGATGCTGTGGTGCGACTCCACTGTGGACCATGTACCCTGGGCAAGCTGGGACTGAAGATGAGCTCCCCAGCTGCTGAGACTGGCATCTGTCATTAGGACAACGTGCTCCTGGTCCAGGAAAAGTGACCCCTGGCCGATGGCAGGTGAGAGCCACCAACGAAGCGAGAGACGGACCCTGGCTGGAACCCTCACTCTGGAAAGTTACTCCCCCTGTCCTTGACGTTGAAACGGAAGGAGAAACCACTGCAGGTGACGTAGATGAAACCGGGCCCAAGGGACAATGCCGATGCAGGAGATGAGTTTCCCGAGGAGCTGTGATAACAGGAGCACAGGTGACCGCTTCTGTGATAGAATCTGCATAACTAAGTCCCGAATGCTGACCTGACGGTCGGGAGAAAGATAAACTCGACCCTGGACAGAATCTATGACCGCTCCCAGATGTAAGATTCTGGTCGTGGGCCAAAGGTGGCTTTTGTCCCTGTTCAAAGTTAAACCGTGTTCCTGCAATGTTTGAATGACACGGAATCTGTCCAAGTCGGCTTGAGCAATCGAAGAGGAAAGAATTAAGATGTCGTCCAGATAGCAGACCAAGCAGACAGGCACCTCCCTGAGCGATGCCGCCAGGGCCGCCAGAACTTTCATGAATGTGCGCGGAGCCGAAGAAAGGCCAAATAGCATTGCTTTGTATTGAAAATGGTCAGTGTCAAGGGCAAAATGTAAGAACCACCTGTGGTTGGGTATGTATCAGAATATGAAGGTAAGCCTCCTTCAAGTCGATCGACTGCATAAGATCCCCTTGTCTGATGCACCCCAGCAGAGACTTGAGAGAGTGCATTTTGAAGCGGCGGTAGACGAGAAAGGTATTGAGACATTTCAGGTTGAGGATTCCTCGCCAGCTTCCCGAGGATTTTGGAACTAGAAAAAGAGTTGAGTAGAAGCCCGTCCCGACCTGATCCTGTGGAACACGATCTATGGCCTCTATTTGGAGGAGATGCTGAATTTCCAAGTTCAAGAGACGACGCTTGGCCGCCTGGGAAGGCCACGGGCGTTGCAAGAAGAAGGTTGGCGGGCTGGAAGAAAACTCTAGTAACAGGCCTTCGGACACCATGCGTGTAATCCAGACGTCTGACATGGTGGCCTCCCATTGGTGGTAATACGCCTGTAGTTTTCCTCCCCCGATGGGGGTAGCGAGAGGAGGCCGCTTGGAAGGGATGGCAGAAACTGGACTGGCGTCTACCCCGGTCCCAAAAGGAAGCCCAATCTGATGCTGGCTGGTAGGAGTAAGACTGAAATCTCTGGTAGGAAGGGCCCCCTGAACTTTGGTCACCTCGAAAGGACTGCTGCTGGTAAAGCGAAAAACGTCTCTCATGTCCCTGTTCTCTACAAGCACCGAGTCGAGGGATGTGCCAAACAGGGACGGACTCCTGTAAGACGCTGCAGTGAGACGCCACTTTGACTTCATGTCAGCCCTCCAGTTCCTCAACCATAGCAGGCGACGTGAGGAGACCGAAGAGGCCAAGGCGCGAGAGGCAAACTTGGCTGCATCCAGAGACGCATCCGCAGAATATTCCGCAGCCGCAACCAGCTTCGCCACATCTTGGTGAAGGCAAGCATTGTCAGGAGGCAACCTATCCTTTAACTGGTGTAACCACACCAGTGACGCTCTGTTAAAAAAGGAGGCCGAGGTCGCCGCTTGAATAGCTCAGGCCGCAGCCTCATGAGTCTTACGACAGGCCATCTCTGCTTTCTTATCCTCAAACTTCAACCCGTCACCAACCTCTCAGACGAGTACAGCCGATGAAGTAAGGGCAGCAACCGGCTCGTCCACCGCAGGCAGCTGTAGCAACTCATCTAATCTAGGCGAGGAACAATACAGCTTCTTGTCAAATGAATTTGGACCGCCTAGCGAAGTAGGATGATCCCATGGCTTCTGTATGACCTGAGCAAAAAGATCTGGACAAGGAACAAAGTCAGAATCTGCTCTGGGCATGAGAAATAAAGGATTGCTCACATTAGACTGAACCTGCAAGGTAGACTGCTGATCAAGGGTATCTTCCATATTGGGAGCAGCCTTCGCTTTATGTAACAGCTGCTTAAACAAAGACGGTTTAAATAAACCTGGAAAGGCTGGTTTGTCTGGTAACTCTTCCTCATCCCCTGACAATTCAAATTCCTCAATAAATTCCTCTTCTGTAGTCTGCTCCACCATCTGCTCAGAAGAAGTAGAAGCAGTAGAATGCTGCACCTGAACTGACGGTAACTGACAAGGAATATGAGCTGTGCACTCTGGTGGTAGCATATATCCGGTCTGTTGAAGACCCACCTGAAAAATACGAGAAATTGCCTGAGACACCATTGAATTAAAATCCAGAAATTGAGGAGGCAGAGCCCAAATCTCCTGTTGCAACCCAGCTGCCGTAGGCATGAATGTAGCTTCAGGCATAGGGCGAGGCAAGGGAACTGCCTGGTGAGAGGTCACTGGAACAGATGTACTTGGGTGCTCCCTTCGGGAAATAAGATCATGAGATACATGAATCACCTCGCCTTGAGAAATCACATATTGATCAACCTCTAGAACAGAGGGTTGAATGGGCCCACATGGAACCTGTGCAGGCCGAACCACCACCTCAGGGACAAGAGGCACCAGGGCTTCCTTTTGCGTCTTAGCAAAAACACGTTCCAAGGCATTATGCCTCCTCAAGGCATATTTGTCAGAAACAGGTGCAGGTTTGGCTTTAGAGGCCTTAGACTTTTTTCCTTTAGACCCCTTAGAAGGGGCAGGGCTAGGGGATTGATCCTGTTCCAGATCAGAAGACAGATCAACATCAGACATCATGCACAACTCAAGGTGAGATTATGTAGAGAAAGATATAAATATATATAGGCAACAGGTTAGTAGAAAAAAATTGAAAATTGAAGTAAAAAAGCAGACCACTCTGCCTTCCACAGTCTGTATAATTTGTGAAGAGAGATAGATAAGTATTATTATGAAATATAGATATAAAAATGATATTGTCCTTTTTTTTTTAGAAAAGAAAAAATTTTCAACAATAAAACATGTAACTGCAAAACAGTAATCCAAAGTCCACCTTATTCTCCTCTCTTTCTTTTCTTTTCTTTTTTTATATATATATATTCAGGCAGAAATGCTGAAATCAGCAGAAGGCAAACAAACGAAGTAAATACTTTCCTCTCTTGATCAGCAGCGCCAGATCATGCAGGAAGAACCAAACAGGTAAGGCAGACAGCGTCCCACCTGTGAGTCTTGGAAGGCGAAGGCAATCCCCCACGCAGGCCAAAACGCTCCAAGCAGCAAAACAAAAATGGCAGCAACAAAATGGCGGCCGCCAGTGTCTCCGCACTTCCCAAGAAGGCAAGGAGCCAGCCCGATAATGGCCACGATAGGTGGGGTGGGATCCCGCAGCCTCAGCGAGGCGCTTCCCAACAATAGCGAGTTTGCCAGCCGGCAGGGACTCTCGGCCGCTCGAGAAAAAACAATTAAATTCAATTTGGTGAGGGCTGCGGGGCGAGACAAGTTGCTGAGCCAGCAACGCTACGCCCGCGGCTACCAAGAGGTAATAATGAAAGCAAACGGCAAGCCCAGCCAAAGCAAGACACAAAAAAATAAAAATAAATAATGAGAGGCGATCGGAGCCCCGAAACGCCTACTCACGAGCCAGGACGGCACTCCCACGTCGCGCAGCCCTCACAGAAATAGAAAAAACGAAAACGCTAAAAATAAAACAATTTTAAAGAGTAAAATGACTTAAGAGAAAGGCACTCGAAGTCTGATACCATCAACTGAGCGAAAAAGACTGAGGAAGAAGCAGGAAGGACAGCCTGACCAGCTACAGAGGAATTTTGATTGGCACTCAATAGATCAAATCAGAAAAGCGGAACAACCCACTGAGGAATGTCTGAGCAAGGGATCAGGAAATGAGGAATATGGGGTAAATGAAATGAATACTAGAGAAAAGATGAATTGTATTTTTAAAGAAGTGATTTTAAACTATAGGATGTATGATGAATGTAATAATTGGAATATTTTTAATTAATGAAGGGGACTGTAATAACGAATATTCTTAATTACATATTTGGAATTTAACTAAATAAGAAAAGAAAGCTGAAATGATATTGGATTATGAATTAATTAGATATAATTAACTGGTTTTTATAAAAATGTTGAAGTGTATTATTTGGAACAGTTGATAAAGAAAAAATTATTTGAGATTGGAACAAGAGATTCTAAGAAAATAATTAGAAATTGTATTATGTTGTATGAGTTTAAATTTAGGGATAAGGGAGTAAGATTGATACTTAATTGATTTTTTATTGAATATGTTTAACTAATTAGTGAAATTATGATAAATGGATTACTTTTAAAATAAGAGATAAGAATATACACAATTGATGAAGTAATAGAATGGTAATAATGAATTATTTAAGTCAATATGAAGAAATGACAAAATGTAGGGATGTTTAAGAATTGAAAATAAGACCCAGAAATAATAAGTTTAATATATGAAATTGTAGTAGTTGGAATATTTGGGTTAAGATATATATTTAATTGGTTTCTATTAATATGTTGAATTGTATTATTTGAAATAATTGGTAAAAGAATCATTGGTGATTAGAATAAGAGAATTTAAGGAAATAATTGGGGATTGTACTATGTTATGTGAATTTAAATTTAGGGGTTCAAATTTTAAGGAGGGAAAAGAAAAATTGAGCCATAATAGGATGAGAAGTTAAGATGAAGGGTAATATTGGTTTCTTAAAATTAGAGAGAATAAATGCTATGAGAAAAATTGAACATATAAAAAAAAAATTATTTTATTTTTTTAAATTTGATTTATCTCCGGAGACTCAGGGCGGCTTACAATGCGTTAAGCAATAGCCTTCATGCTTTCGTATATTTATACAAAGTCAGCTTATTGCCCCCACAAACTGGGTCCTCAATTTACATACCTTAGAAAGGATGGAAGGCTGAGTCAACCTTGAGCCTTGGTGAGATTCGAACCTGCAATAATTGCAGGCAGCTGATTGTCACTGCGTTCTTGTATTTCCCAGCTGAGCTGTCATTTTTGGTCTAATAGGCTTACTGTAGTTTTGCCAAGTTTTGTTATCAGTATTAAGTGCGCAAGCGTGCATTCCTTTCTAGCCTCCATTATCCTTCTTCTTACCTCCTTTGTTCTCCTGCCAAGAGGTCAGGCAGGAACGCCGGCAAGATGTAGCCAATTAATTAGATAGTAAGAATTATCTTTATTTTTACTTTATAATAAAATTAGTTTTCTCTTAGAAATTCTTCGGGTTTTATTTTCTTAATGTATACATTCGAGGAAAAGCCTCGGTCCAAACCTCTAAACCAGGGTGCGATTATCCCAGAGCCAGGATGGGATCAATCAACTCCCTGACACTGATGTTAATAACAGGGCTTTAGACCACTGTACTATCCAAGGCTCTCAACCCACTGCTCAATCAGGAGACCCTATTTCAGACAGGTGGCTGTCCAGTCTCTTCTTAAAAACCTCCAGGGATGAAGCTCCCACAACTTCTGAAGGCAGGATATTCCCCTGCTTAATTGTCCTCGCCGTTAGGAAGTTTCTCCTTAATTCCAGGTTGCTTCTCTCCTTGATTAGTTTCCATCCGTTGTTTCTTGTTTTGCCTTCGGATGCTTTGGAAAATAAGTTGACCCCCTCTCCTTTGTGATAGCCCTTCAAATACTGGACCACTGCTATCATGTCACCCCTATTCCTTTTTTCTTCCAAGCTTGGCCTCAACAATTAATTGTGCCTGTGACTACAGTTTCAATGTCCCATACTCTTACTGGATACGGTAATTGTTTTGCTCCTCTATATTGGTACTTGATCCTATGCTTTGCCTTGTTATCTTGTTTATTCATCATTGATTTTTTTCTTGCCCCGTTTAACTCAAACTTTAACGTTCATCTGCACATTTTTTTTCCTGTGCTATGGTATTTATTCTTTTTTTTTCAAGGGACAGAGTCCATGCGATGGTTTGCAAGTAAATATTGGTTAATGGAAGCCAATTACAGTCTGTACATTTAGGATATAAAAGAACTTTTCTGGTTCCATGCAAAAGAAGTCTAAAACCTGTCCTGTAACACATTGCACCAAGTCATGGTTTATTAGCTATTCCGTCTATGCTGAGTACACCAAGATCTTCCTAATTGTACATTTGTTACAGCCACTGTTAACATAATGCACTATAAAGATATATTTATCATGAAGACTTCCATTTGGAATAAATTTAATACAAAGCCAAATCTGATACATAATTAATGTTAAACCTTTTGGGGGAGGCATTCTGCTCAGATCTCTTGCTTTTAAATAAACGCGTTAACAAAAGTTAAAATAACATTTTTTTTCTTTATCCACTTGTTCAAAATGAAATCACCTTAGATTTCCAGAGGTAATGATCCTTAAACACTCAGAGGATATTTTTGCATAAATAAGCTTAGATTTATACTTTACAAAATCAACTCAGTAACCCCGCTATCAAGCAAATTGGTGGAACTCATGCATTGTACCAAAACAAAACAAAAAACCCACAATGCATTTTAAAAGCATTCTGGCCATTGAATTAATAAGTTGTTGATCAATCAATATGTGGACTTATTTTTATCCTCTTTTAAGTAGTTAAAATCTACATTGGCTCATACCTCTTTTTAAGAATATTTAAAAAAAAGATTGCTTCCCCTCATTATTCCTATGAAAATACAGAACTTGACCATAAATGGCTATGCCTATGGTTTCCTAGATTAACAGTAGAATTAACCCTGAAATACGCAAATTTATATCTTTTTATATAATTAGTCAAAATACTGTGTCGTGTTTCTTGTTCTATGTTTTGTAAAAGATTTTTAAGATCTGAAGAAAAACCAGAGAATGGAACTAGATTGTATTTATTGTAAATATAATATTTTAGTAAGTAGCATTATTATTATTTATTAGAAACAAATACATCTGTTTTGGGGAAAGGGCCAGCCATACTGTAGTATATAGACCCATGCATATACAGGTACTATAGTCCTCGACTTACAACCACCATTGAGCCCAAAGTTTATGTTGCTAAGTGAGAAGTTTATTAAGTGAGTTTTGCCCCATTTCACGACTTTTCTTGCCACAATTGTTAAGTGAATCACTGCAGTTGTTAAGTTAGTAACACGGCTGTTAAGTGAATCTGGCCTCCCCATTGATTTTGCTTGTCAGAAAGTTGCAAAAGGGGATCACTTGACCCGGGGAGACTACAACCATCACAAACCTGAGACAGTTGTCAACCGTCTGAGTTTTGATCACGTGGCCATGGGGATGCTGCAACAGTCGTAAGTGTGAAAATCGGTCATAAGTCACTTTTTTTCAGTGCCATTGTAACTTTGAATGGTCACTAAATGAACTGTTGTAAGACAAGGATTACCTGTACAAAAATACAAATAGAGCATTGTGTTGTAGGTGCCATTCTTACAAAGGCTTTAATGGATGGCAGCAGTCCTATGTATGTGTGTTAACCATTAATTCAGATTTTATTTATCATTAATTCTGGTTCAGTTGGTGCATACGCCTGAAAAAAAATTATCTGTATTTTAGTCCTTCAAATGTTGAATATTTTTATGCTTTTCAAGCGTCTATGAAACTTTAAGGCTAAAAGACACAGTTCTTTAAGCTTAATCCTTTACTCAGAAAAAAGCTTAGTTTAAATGAAGGAACCAGAGAGAAAATTGCTAGTGTTTGTCTTTCTCTCCACTGTTGCAAGAATGGCAACTTACTTGCCTAAGACTCACAAGTAATCAGGTACCTATATACTCGAGTATAAGCCGACCCGAATATAAGCCAAGGTCCCCAATTTTACCACAAAAAACTGGGAAAACTTATTGACTCGAGTATAAGCTGGGGGTGGGAAATGCAGTGGCCACTGGTAAATTTCAAAATAAAAAAAGACTGGTCAAAAGTGCGAGGACCTGTCAGAAATCACTTTTTTCAGCCCTCTGGGTAGTCCTTTTGTGCATATGGACTACTCAGAGGGCTGAAAAAGTAATTTTTGACTGGTCCTCGCACTTGTGACCAGTCCTCGAACTTACGACTGTCCTCACATTTTACATTTTTGCCCTATCTTATCACCATGGTGAAGAGAAGCAGCTGTGAAATGAGTGACACGGTTGTTAAGAATGCTACAATGGGCATAAATGATTACCAGTCATAAGTGCAAAGACTGGTCAAAAGTGCGAGGACCTGTCAGAAATTACTTTTTTCAGCCCTCTGGGTAGTCCTTTTGTGCATATGCACTACTCAGAGGGCTGAAAAAGTAATTTTTGACTGGTCCTCGCACTTGTGACCAGTCCTCGAACTTACGACTGTCCTCATATTTTACATTTTTGCTCTATCTTATCACCATTTCTCTCTTCCCCTCTCTTTCTCATTCTTTCTCTCTCCCTCTTTCTCTCTCTCTCTCCCCCACTCTCTCTCTCATTCTCTTTCTCCCCCCCTTTCTCAAAGAGAGAGGTGGTAGGTTTGAGGAGAAAGATTGCTGTACAATAAAGAAGATGAAAGGGAAGAAAACCAACCCCAAACAAATATAAAGATATCAAGATAAAGAATGAATTGTTAAACTTTAAAGAATAAAAGAGAACAAATATGAATAAATAGCAATAATTAGAAACACACATACAAACATACAATGTATTTTCTTTGAGCAGAGTATTTGGCAGGTTCACAAATTTAAACAGTGTTTAGTCATTTCACTTAAATTTACAATTTCTAATTTCCTTTTTGCCATATTTATTCCTCATCTATTTTTTTAAAGAACCAATATTACCCTTCATCCTCATCTCTAATCTTAATCAAATTCAATTTTTCACTTCTATTCTATATTATACCCCTTCCCATTGTCATCTATTTTTATATCCATCCTCACATTGGTTAATTATGTAATATTACAGTTGTTCAGTACAAATTCAACATTTTAATATAAATCAATTAGTTATATAACTATCTTTTTTGTATATTAATCAATATGAACATGAATATTTCAATTATTTCCATGCAATCCAATTTCTTACAAATCAATTACTGGTAATTATATTTACCAATAATAATAAACCAAATAATTTCCCCCATATATTCTTCCAAACCACAACTTAACCATTTCTGCTTTCAACACAATATACAATTAATAGTATCTCAATTATTACAATTCCCTAGTTAAATAGAGCTTTTTCTTTTGTGTTTTAAAATCTTGAACTCTCCTCTTTTGCCATCTGCCATAAATTTCCCATTGTTTGCAGTACCTTTTTTGATGAGGAAAAAGAAAAGAAATCTGCCTTTCCAATGTGGCAAGCAAACAGCAAAGGCAACAACCTGCTTCAGTTTCAGTTTTGTTTTCAGCTTGAATTGCACAAGGAGAAAAAAAAATGTGCTCCAGCAGGACTCTTTGCAGCTAGAAAAAGACTCCTGCCCAAAACAGCTGAGAGCAAATCAGCTGAGAGTCGGGAGGCTGTTCAAATCAGCTTATGGTAATTAACCTATACTGAAGCTGAAAGGGGCTGTTTTTTCTATTTTTGCAGACACGAGTCTACTCATTTGTTTTCTTTTAAAAAGGCTTTTTTTTTCGTGACTCGAATATAAGCCGAGGAGGGCTTTTTCAGCCTGAAAAACATGCTGAAAAACTCAGCTTATATTCAAGTATATACGGTAATCTCCTATGAGTTAAACTCATAGGACACTCAGAGCACAACAATAATTGTCTCTCTTCTAGAAACTCAAGCAGCATTCTGGAATTAGTAGTAGTGGAGTCAAAGTTAAGGCTTGGGTAGAAAATATATTTTATTACTAACACAAGACACGCTTAGTAGAAAGTTAATCAGCTATTGCAGAACCTAGCAATCCATGCTGGGGTTCAAATCTTGCCTCTCTTTCTTCCATTTTTACATAATAATGAAATCCTTGCTGTTGTTGAGTGTGTGTGTGTTTTTTTAATCTAGATATGGAGGGGAGTTGCATCCTGTTTTGAACATGATCTGGTCTGATCTCCAATTCTTAGTTTCCAGCCTTGGCAGTTTCAGTTCTCCTTTTTTCATAGACATATCTAGGAAACTTTCATTATCTTCATCCAGATAACGGGTTTTTTTCAACTTCCCCATTTAGCTTGCAATGATGACTTTCTCCACTGGTTTCCCATTCAAATACCAAGCAGGTCTGTCTCTACTGAGGTGCTGTCATTTTGCCATTAAATAAACACAAGTTTCATGTGCCATGGAACCAGAATGAGTGGTTACATTATACGCAACTCTGCTTTACAAACACTGTCAAAAAGTTTCTTTGCTTACAAAAATCTGCCCTAAGTACCAAACATTAGATTAGAAATGGGGGAATACCCACTGAAGATCAGTGACAGTCACAGCCATCATGGAAACCTAAACCATCTGTCCAAACACCTTCCTTTTCATCAGCCAAAGCTGCAACCCGGAATTAAAAATCAGGCAGAGTGCCAGAGCTGTGGTTCCCTTTCTTGTTTACAAAATGGGGATAACACTCTGGTTAAGGCAGAGCCTGACATCCTCAAATGTCAATGCTAGGCCTATAGACAGAAGGGAGGCAAAGTGAATAGCCACTGTAATCAAGAAGTCAGGCAGGATTAGCAGACAATCCCTAGGATTCAGTGGCAGAGATCACAGATCAGAATTGCTTCCCTCCCTGGGCCATTCTTGGATGAGGCTTAGGTATCCCAGGAAAGAGGAAGCGGTGGCAACCAGATCTGCAGGGATGGGGGTGAGAGAGAAACACAACATGTTATTTTGACAGAGGGATACAGTGTCAAAGATTGGGGGGACAATAGGGAGGGAAGAAATGTCCACATGACTAGGATTTGTTTGCAAGGTCAAAATAGGCTTCTACAAAACTGGATAAGGAATTTGCAAATGGAGAAATAGATGAGAAAAGTATGACATCAAAAGAACATGAGCTTGGGATGCTGGAGGTATTCCTGGTTATGACCCTTTTGTTTTTGTTGCTGTTTTTGCCTAAGTTCTTCTTTGTGTGATGTGATTCTAGACCCTGACAGCTTTAGGTATTTTGCTCCCCCCGCCCCCCGGCCACACATCAAACGCAGAGCAACGCAAAACTTTCAGGGAAACTTTCCTAAATTTTGCTGTGAGAGGACTGAAAGAAACAAAAAACATTCTCTGGGAATGAACACACACACATTACACACACATAGACCACGGGGAAGTAAAATAGTTAAAATGCAACAGTAACGATCAGCAGCCATCTCTTGCTCATAAAGTGAAACCCTTCAGCAGAGAGTTCATTTAAGCTGTCCAAAAAGTAGGTGGGCACACTGGGGCTACAAAATGCCAAGGTAAAGAGACAAATTAACCAAGTATATAGGGGACTAAGGTTCAAATCTCTGCCCTCCCAAGCTTGTCAAGACCACAATAAAATTAGTACATGCCACAGATATCTAAATAAACTTCAAGCCTGGTGCCATATTACTAACCCTTATTTTCATGAGAAAACTAAAACGAATTGGAGGGAGGAGGAAAACCCCTACTCCTTTTTTTTTTTTAAATCTTACTATCAGTGAGCAATCACACTTGAAGCAATGCAAGAGACTCCCATCTCAAAGGTGCTTTTTTCAAGAGGCAACTGGACTTTCAGGAAACCAAGAAAGTCCATTGCTTCTTGAAAAAAGCACCTTTGGGACAACCATGACCTGGATGACTGAAGAATCCCCATAGACAAGAGACTCCTGTGCTCAGTGAACTGACAAAGCACCGTTTCCCACGCAGGAAAAGCAACCCTCAGATCCATTTGCACCACTTAAAAGATATACCGGCTGGTCTCACTCACCTCACAAGATATCCCAAGGAAATCGTAACAGATTTAAGGAAATATCACATACTCCCAGAAAGGCAGTAGAAAGAAAAAAAAAATCAGACAGGGTGCCAAGCTTGCATCCTGCCTTCAGCCCTTTCTTCTGCTTAATAAAACCAGTCTCACCTCCCTAAGTCTCTGCTCCTACAACGGATCTCTAGGGCCGACTCCCCCTTTGCGGGCGAGGGCCGCTTGCTAGATCCACATCTGGAAACACCTCCGATCCAAGCCTGGAAAGGATCCCTTGGCGAAGATTGATTACGATCTTCCACTTTCTTCTCTCCCCCTCCCGTCTGGTTTCCTCGAGCACCTGTGTCGGCGCCTCTGGAACGCTTAATTCCGTTAACAACAGGACGAGAAGCCGCATTGAAGGGAACAGGGAAAGGCGCAGCTTGAAAAAAAAGAGATCCTCCCCCGCTCCCTCAGCAGGGTTGCTTAACTCGATCAGGCAGGCAGCGGCAGTCCAGAAAAGATTACCTCATGGCTTTCCCATTAGTGAGAGGGAGAAAACACCTCCCGTAACCCCCCCTTGTGTGTGTGTGTGTGTGTGTGTGTGTGTGTGTGTGTGTGTGTGTGT
>WNWU01000036.1:3540648-3584935 GCA_012654045.1 Ptyas mucosa
TGTGTGTGTGTGTGTGTGTGTGTGTGTGTGTGTGTGTGTGTGTGTGTAACAAGCAAACAAAGAAGCCAAAGACTGCCCAAATCGCTCCATTTATACAGAAGATTCCGGATCCGGGGGGGGGGGGGGAAGGGCCGCGATCGCCCCCTCCCCCCCTTAATTGGGGACGGAGGCCCCGCCCCCTTTCTAGGTCCGCATCAAATGCTTTCCTCGGGATAAAATCCTTCCCACCCCTCCCTTCTCTGAAGCCATGCCCGGTCCACGCAGCGCATTCGCCCGCCTCCATCCCAGCCTTCCCACCCTCCCGCCCCGGCTCAGCTCTTAACCTAAGCCTTTTGCGGAGAGTCTCTCAGCCCTGGGGTGGGGGGGTGGACGACGGTACCTTGCTCCCTCTTATCTTCTTTTCTTCTTCTTCTTCTTCTTTTTTTTTTTCAGCGCTGCAGCATCGTTCTTCTCGCCGATCTCCCCTGTGCCATTTTGGTTTCTTGCATTTTGATTGCGGTTCTTCCCACCCGGTCTCAGTAGCCCGGCGGCTTTCCGGCTCTCTCTGCCTTTGGGCTGCCGGGCACGAACGATCTCCTAAGCGGTTCTTTAGGCATCTATGTAGGAAAACAAAAGCGACCGCGTTAAAAGCCGGCGGAGCAGCGAATGTCGGGCGCGGGAAGCCTCCTTTTAGCTTGGACCGAATACAGAAGAGAGGGAAACGGTGCGCGAGGCCCCTACTGGTGAGAGCTGGTACTTGACGCTTTTAAACAATCCTGCAGTGAGTTTAAAACACCCTGGTGGATTCAATGTCCCCTAGGTTTCTCCACCCCCACCCACCACTTCGGCCAAAAGGCAGCCTGGCCGAAAATGTAAAACCTGTTAAAATGCAGTAATTAAAAATACTGGTTTTTTTTTTAAATGATAAAGGACAAAGTGCTGTAAAGACAAACAAATAATCCCCTCAACAGTCAAACTATTTACTAAGTCTGCACTACTATTAATCTTCTCATGGTTCCCACCACCCATCTCCTTCCACTTATGACTGTATGACTGTAACTTTGTTGCTTGTATCCTTACGGTTTATATTGATACTGTTTCCTGATTGCTTATTTGTACCCTATGACTATCATTAAGTGTTGTACTTTATGATTCTTGATGAACGTATCTTTTCTTTTATGTGCGCTGAGACGTATGCACCTAGACAAATTCCTCGTGTGTCCAATCACACTTGGCCAATAAAAAATTCTACTGTTTATATCCCTTAGAAGCGGGTCAATGACTGAGTAGGCTGCTTCCTGGAAGATATGTCGTTTTAGTAAAAATGCATTATGGAACTGACAGTTTCCCAGTCTTCCCCAAACAATATTCTTCTGTGTGTCCAAGCCTGAGTGGATTGCATCATACCCAGAAGTATTTTCTTTTCTTTTGCCAAGCTGTGCTTGAATAAAAGTGCAAAGAAACAGTTCCAACAACATCTGGACTATTTGTACTATTAACCAGGCATTCAACACTTGCCTTTGGAAATTTACAGTGTAGAGTTTGAGCTTTCTAATGGAATTGCAGCACAATTAATATACAAGCTTGACGCTTCCAGTTTGGCACTGAAGAAATTATTGGCATATGCACTGTTGGAATATAAACCCTTCCACTCCCCACTATCCAGTCAAAGCTGAAGAAGCTTCTTGGATAAGAAGCGAAACATCTTCAAAAGAAAAAACAAGAAAGTCCAGTTGCTGCCTGAAAAAGCACCTTTGGGACAACCATGACCTGGATGACTGAGAATCTCTACAGACTGTCAGCTATACAATTTGGGATGAATACCCTTTGAATGGTGTCGGAGTAGGAATGGATTTCCAGAGAAAAAAACTGCAGACTACAGGAACCAGGAGCACTGCTCAGGTGACCCTGAGGACACAGATATATTATGGAATAAAGGAATTAAGAGACATCCCTTAGGGCAAACAGAATCAAATTTATTGCAATAAGGATCAGATAGGTATTGATACCTCAAGATCTGAACAACTTATGGTTCTGAAACCACAGTTCTTATACTCTTTCAAACAAAGGATTCTGTGAATTCAGCAGTTTTCAGGGTTACAAACATTGTTACATCAACTGACATTACTAAGTTTGTTACATTATCTTTAACAAACAGTCATAATTCTCAGATTCAAATTATCTCTTCTTGATACAAACTTTTAGTCTAGGTGGACACCCTTGATCTCTTTAACCTCCAGACTGTTTATCACCAAAATGTTTCTATCTCTTGACAACTGAGGGGCCTCTCCACATAATGTTTCTCTTTCAAAGGAATGTGGCTCTTTGTACTTTTCCAACCAGATACATTTGCTTCTCTCAAACAAACACATTTTCTTTCTTACAATACTGTGAATGAAGAGGGCCCTTCCATGGTCATCCAGCTGAACCCGCCTTATTTACATTATTCTCTATATTATTCCATATTAGATAAACCTCCAAGTGCTTCAAGGACCCTTTAAAAGGATGCAGTTTACCAGCTGTCTGCAAGGAACATAAATCCTCCCATTCCCCACTATCCTGTCAGAACTGAAGAAGCTTCTTGGATGAGAAGTGAAATGTCCTCAAAGAAAAACCAGAAAGTCCAATTGCCCCCTGAAAAAGCACCTTTGGGACAACCATGACCTGGATGACTGAGAATCTCTACAGGCTGTTGGCATATACAGTGTACAGTGCTAGTGTTGGAAAGACCAACAGCGTCAATGTTGGTCTTCAGGGCTGCAAACTGTCAAACTATCTAGCTCAGGGGTATCAAACTCAAGGCCCATGGGCCGGATCCAGCCTGTGGGGTGTTTAGATCCAGCCCATGGGGCCAGCCTGGAAATTGCAAAGGACTGGCCTGTGGTGCCTCTACTAGCCAAACTGGGTAGTACCCCCCTATGCCCCATTTTGGTTGCCAGGATGGTGGAAGAGGCCATCCAGGCCCAAAATGGGGCTCAGGGGGGGCATTGCGTGCCCCCCCCCACACACACCCTGTTTTGGCTGCCAGAGTGCTGCAGAAAAATAGTTGGGCAAGAAAATAGTTAGGAACACAGGCACCAATCAGAAGAAAAAGAATTGATCAGGAAAGCATTTTTTTTCAAAAAAGGAGGTGGCCAAAAAGAGCTGAGTCCAAATTTAAGGTGCAGGGAGACACACTGTCAGAGAAGAAATACGGATGGCATGGGAATGAAAAAAGCAGTTTAAAAAAACAAACTATGGACTGTATAACAAACTCCAGTTGCAAGGAAAATCCCTCTTCCAGGGTCAATTTCTTAAGGCAGTGAAATTGGGCAGGTGATATAATTTTTTGCACTGACAGGTTCAAGAGGTTTCTAATTTGGTAAATTTTGAGACCTAATTTTGCTTCACTGACACTTGTTGAGAGGACTGGATGACTTCTGATGTGGTGGCAGAGAGGACAACAGAAGGGATCCTTGAGGCTGCACAGAGGCAACTTTAGGAAGTTTTAATCCAACTGAATTTTGCCTACAAGGCAAGATGATCTTCTCCTTAGCAGCATTTCTTTCCTTCCTCTCATTCAGCCTTTTTCTAACCCCAACTTTTCACTGCACTTTCTACTTTGCACCGATTGTCATTTTTTCCTATACCCATAAGGGTTTTTTCCCTTGCTTGGGCAGTTCCCTTGGCTGGTCTGAGTTTCCTTTTCTTTCTTCCTCTGGGATTTCCTCTGCATCCTCCTGTTGTGACTTTTGCTTCTCAACTCACTTTTTCTCTTCTTTCTGAAACTATTCAGAAAATTATATCCCCGCCCCACCACCCACTTTCTGTTTTATATTCCCCAAAGAAGTAATTAAACATGTTCTTCTTTTTAACAGATTCTACTTGTCACAGAAAAGGGACTGGTGGCTTGGCTGAGGTTCCTTGGCTCCGAGGTCAAACACAACCCTGATGCGGCCCTCAATGAAATCGAATTTGACACTCCTGATCTAGTTTGTTTTTGCACCTTGCAACCAAACATGTTGAAAAAAAGCCTGATTTTGATGCAGAAAATATTACAGGTGGCCTTTGACTTGCAACCACAATTGGGACTAGAATTCCCAATGCTCACACCTCATTCGACAAAACCTTTCTTGCCATGGTTGTTAAGTGAACTGCTGCAGTTGTTAAGTGAATCCAGTTTTCCCCTTTTGACTTTTCTGGTCGAAAGCTGGATGGGAAGGTTGCAGATAGTAATTACGTGACTCCGGGATGCGGCAACCGTTGTAAACATATGCCAGTTGCCAAGTGCCCAAATTTTGATCATGTGACTCAGTGGTGGGTTGCCCTCAGTTTGCACTGGTTCTATAGAACCAGTAGTAAAACCAGCGGGAGGCTCCGCCCACTGATCCTGATGTCATAAAAATGCTTCTGCGCTTGTGCAGAAGAGCGCGGCTCCATTGTGAACCGGTAGTAAAGGTAAGTAGAACCCACGCCTGATGTGACTGTGGGGATGCTGGGACAGTCATAAGTGTAAGGTCTTTTAACTTGCAAGTCACTTCTTTCAGTGCCGTTGTATCTTTGAACAGTCACTAAATGAATGATTGTAAGTCGAGGACTACCTGTGATCTCAAGGTATGAATGCCTTTCAGAATTTCAGTCTGCAGAGCAGAATCGTTGAACGACTTTTGAAATTGGGTTGCCGGTCATTACCATTGTGTGCGGTGCCGTTCAAGATGGCAAAAGTAATTTTGGCATGGGTACCGTTGCTGTGAGGGACGCAATGGCTCAGCAGTTAAAGATGCTGAGCTTGTCACCTGGAGAGCTGACAGCCTCGGTTCGAGACCCAAGCGCCACATAACAAGGTGAACTTTGTGAGCAGGTGAGCCACCATGAACACACTTTGACATTCATATTTATGTTTCCTACATTGTCCAACAGGAAAATTGAGAAAATTGAGTTGATTTTCTTCCTGTCTTGCTTTTTTAAGGTGCAGCTTTCACAACCATAGGTAGCTACAGGGAACACAATAGAATGGACTAACCTACATTTGGTTACCAGGCTGATGTCCTTGCTTTTCCGTATTCGGCTCGTTTTCATGATTGCTGTGCAACCCAGTGCAATCCCATGGTTTTATTTCTGGGCTGCATTGACTACTTGGAGTGATCTATGATCCTAGGAATTATCTCATTCCATCTCTTCACTGTCAATTTCCATTTTAATCTTTCCATTCTTTCCAGTGGTCATGAGTGGTCATGATAGGACATGATAATGAAGTAAAACTAATTAATAAAGTGTTATGGGATAGCTTTGCTTGATGCACATATGTGACTGTCATGTTGAGGCAGGTGGGCCCCAATACCTGTAAATTGGTATCAAAGTATAGTCTGATTGACCTTTAGTTGTAATTCTATCACTGTCGCAAGGTTAGGAAAATACCAAATTCTTGCTAAATGTACTTGTATGCTTACTGACCTATGTATCATATTATGCTGAAACATAAGTCCTGGCCCATGAGAGGTTCCGAAACTAACAGATGGTGTAGGACTGTGATGGCGAACCTATGGCACGGGTGCCACAGGTGGCACGCAGAGCCATATCTGAGGGCACACGAGCATTGCCCTAGCTTAGCTCCAGCACACGTGCCCATCGGCCAGCTGATTTTCGGGCCTTCCGGGCCCACTGGAAATCAGGAAATGGGCTGTTTCTGGCCTCTGGAGGGCCTCTAGGAGGGTTGAGGAAGGCTGTTTTTGCCCTCCCCAGGCTCCTAGAAAGACTCTGGAGCCTGGGGAGAGTGAAAAACGGGCCCACTGTGCCATCACGTGCCAAAAGCAGAGGGAGCGCGGGGGGAGCACACGCACATGTGTGGGAGGGCGGGGCACGGGTGGGCATTGAATTATGGGTGTGGGCACGCACATGCACGATCCCCCCGCTCTCGGCACGCAACAGCAAAAAGGTTAGCCATCACTGGTGTAGAATATGCTAGATCTAACCGTATATGGACTATGTACTAAAAGATAACTTTTCCTTTTTATATCCTGTTTTGATGTACTGTATGTCAATACTTGTAAGGAAATGTAACGCGTCAGTGGAGTTGTAATTGCAAAACCTATAAAAGATAGACTCTGGACTCACAGAACTTTCAAAGAAAGTTCAAACTTTCTTTGAAAAAGAAAAGTTTTTTTTTCTTTTCTGGTTCCTGTGTGGCTTCTTGATACCAGGTTTCTGTAGCTATCTAGTCTTCTGGCTTAGACCTCTGGTCTTACTGTAACATTGTTATAGAATAGCAGTTCTCAAAGTGTGATCCGCAAAGTCAAATAAAGAAATACTTTTTTAAAAAATTCAGTTTTAATTTCTAACATAAATATTGGTAACTATAACCCACATAAGGCAGAAATCTTTGGGGTCCTCTGTCATTTTTAAGAATGTAGAGGGCTCCTGAAACCAAAATATTTGAGAATGACTGTAACAGACCACACTGAAGTGTTGGAAGTGATGTTATTCAACACCCTCTTAGGGTATTGTAGGGAGAATCCTCTCCTTTTAATATAAGAAAGCCCCATATTAGCAAAGAAATGACCTCCCACCCCCAAAGAGAAAAGGCTTCCCTGAAATAAAACCACTCAAGTGGCCACCCCCTGTGAATGGATATTTAGTTTCCATTCACTAGGACAAACTATTCCATTCATAAACAACGCCTTCAGCTCAGTGGAGAAATCCAATTTTTTTTTACTACTGGTTCTGTGGGCGTGGCTTGGTGGGCATGGTGTGGCTTGGTGGGTGTGACTTGGTGGGCATGGCAGGGGAAGGATACTGCAATATCTCCATTCCCACCCCACTCCAGGGGAAGGATACTGCAAAATGCCCATTCCCTCCCCACTCCTGGGGGATGGATATTGCAAAATCTCCATTCCTACCCCATTCTGGGGCCAGCCAGAGATGGCATTTGCCGGTTCTCTGAACTACTCAAAAATTCCACTACTGAATTGCTCAAAATTTCTGCTACCGGTTCTCCGAATTGCTCAAAATTTCCGCTACCGGATCTCCAGAACCTGTCAGAACCTGCTGGATTTCACCCCTGCTTCAGCTATAGTCTCCACAGAAGGCTGGAATTGATCAGATTAAAAGCAGAGAGACAAAGAGACCTAAAATCTACATTCCTCACCTAGCTCCAAGGACAGGGCACGACCTCTCAGCCACAATAGGAGTCAGGCAACAACAATTAGAATATTAAAAAACACACTCTTGTACAGATTAAAATACATTTTGCAACAAACCTGCACGTCTAAATCACAAAGCCCCAAAACCATATAAAAACCCATCTACTCTCCAGACCACTTTGTCAGCTGTCCTAGAACCGATTGCTGTGTCACTTCACTTCTGAGTTTGAAGAAAGGAACTTCTTTTCCAGCAGCTGGCTTCACCTCTCTATTTCACTGCAGCAGCATTTTCGTTTGTTCTCCCAGCTGGAGAAGCGAGCCCATTTTCTTCCAACAGTATGAATTCAGGATCTGTAGAGAAAACTTAAAAGACGAATTAAAGATTGGTTTTTATGGGTTGGCAATCAATAATATCAAGTGAAGTAACCAATATTAGATACTACGTTACAAAGGAATCTGAAGAGAGCTTTATAATTTCCTATGAATGTCCCCAAAAAATACCAGATTAGCAGATACAAGCTTTCGCTGCCAAATGCTGTGATTTTGAAATAATTTTTCGACGCAGTAATGGGCGTGTACTTTAACTGTGTTGTGGTCCACCAGCAGCCTGTGGAGCTGACAGTGGAGTCAGACAGTGAGGAGGCTGAGGAGGAATGTGGTACAGTCCTGGAGTCTGGGGAAGGCCCGGACGAGGGCTCTGCGTCAGAGGCAGAGATGGGGCCAGGGCCATCTGGGAGTGATGCGCGGACTCTGGAGCCCCCAGAGTCGGACAGCAGAGAGGCATAGGAACAGGAGGAACCTGTTCCTAGTGCATGCATGCGCAGAGCTGCCAGAAGGCAAGAGCAGCTAAAGCAAAAGGGACGATTCGGGAGTAAGGCCAGGAGATGATTGGCCCCTCCCATAAGGCTTAAAAGAGAAACAAAGGCTCTTGAGCTTTTTGCAGGAAAGCAACGTTGCTAACTCTGTTTCTAGTCAGCATCTCTTGTTTGTTTCTGAACTTCGTGGGGCTTTGCCAAGTAAGGCATTTGGCAGGGTGTCAAAGAAGATAAAAGTTGGTGATTATCCCAAAGAACTTCTTCCAAAGGACTTGTTTTGCAACAAATTGGGACTCACCTGGGAATGAATGTAATTCTCAGCTCTTACAATAAAATAGTTTTATTTGGGATTAATTGCGTCTTGTAATGACTCAGTAAGCCTAGGTCACAACAAACTGACTAAGATGCATTTTATGAAGAATATGGCATTGTCAAGGATAGGATCTTCTAAACTGACAAATTGAGTGGTATTGGATGTCCATGAATAAATTGGGGGGGGGGGGGGAGAAGGGAACAAATGATAGAAATGTCTGTTGTGACAAAAAATTGTCATTCGTGGGTTTGAATGTTGTGCAAGTCCAAATGAGGGAAGCTTTGCCTCATATCATCACAATGACCCATGTTTTATCCTTTTGGTGTAATCATGATGGATGCCTTTGAGACTGGGGACTCAAATTCCGCCTCCCCCCAAGTGGCCCAGACTCCATTAAATATAAAGATGACAAGCTCCTATTCGTTTGCTGTGACATTTTGTTTTTATTATCCAGCCCATTTCCTTCCGATTAATTAAGATATCTATATCCTATTAAAAGCCTTGTCATGATCTTTAACTAGGCGACAATTTTTGAACTAAGGTACCTCAAATGAGCTAATTTACTGATTATGCCCATAATCGGTGACCCATGAATCCAGAGGTTCTGAAATTTGGGGAAATTGTGGCTGTTTGCTGGTTGCGGCTATAGTCACTTGATCCCTATCTTCAACATCCTGTAACAGTTCGTCAGCCAATCTTGCAATCCCAGCTTGCTCCCTCCCCAATCAGCCGCAGCCACTTAACTGCTGCTGAAAAGGGAAGACAAAGGACAATGAGGAAGGAAGAAAAGTTCTGGTGTTCCCTGCCAGTTTTTGATCATGAAACTCATTCGGGAAGTTGACATGAAGTCAGAAGTTTTTCTTGCTCTTATTGTTCTTTTTCACATCTGTGGTCATTTTGTTTCTCCGTTTAAGGAAGGAAATATCTCTGAAATGATGACCGGAAGGGCACAGGTTGTCCAGTGAATTGATAAATAGTAAGATAAATTATTTTTTTTACACAATTCTGTCTTGGTTTTCAATATATCATTCTCATGGGCGTTTATCACCATATTTAATTTAACTGTATTAATTTGTAACAATGTTATGGATTATAAGAGGAGACTGAATAGATTGGTTACATCTTTTCTCTAATGTATTCTACTGTTATACTTTTAAAAAGCTCTTTGTTGTTTCAAATAACACCTAATTGCCTTGATTGAGGCACAAGTTTCATTAAGTAGTGTAGGAAGTTAGCACCCACCACTCTCCTAGAAAAATGAAATATTCTAGGAAATATTTAAAAGGCAGAATATTTCCCCTAAAGAGAAATAGAAATCTTAAGACAGAAACTCAGCCCCAGGTCCCTGCCCCCAGCAGATACTTTGGTTATTTATAAGACAAAAGGCTGGGCCAGTTTATCTACAACACAAAAGACCTTCACCCTCAGGACATAATAGGATTAGCCCTCTACCCATCTCACCACACGGCACCTAGGAAGATTACATCACCCAGTAAAATTCAACCAAGCATAGGAGTCTGACAACCAATCAGGATACATTTCTTGGCACAGGAACAGGAAGCAAGTTCAAAGCCCAACAGAGGGTATAAATCTCTCTCCCTCTCTCATCCATGTGTTCTTTTTGCCCAGGATCTCAAACCAATGGTCCTGTCCACCATTAAACCATCTTTCCAAGCAGTCTCCATGTTTCCAGTGTCTTTCTTCCCACTTGGAACTGAACCCAGATGGACATTTCTTCCAACAGTAGAATTTTAAAAAATTACAAAATATAGAAGCACTTAGCTACAATTGTAATCAATATTATATAAACTTACTTACCAGATTGTTTGTCTAATATGCCAGACTAGGACAACAACAACAGTAGTAACAACAGCAACAATAAAATGTTGAGTGTTATGATAGCCCAGTAAGCCTTTTCAATAATGTTGTCAGGAAAAAATCCATAAAGGGTTGCCGGAACATTTTTAAAAAAACCTTATTTTAATCTTGATTAGATAAACCAACTTTAATCTCTAATTCACTCAAATACTAGCATAGAATTTGATTTCAATTCTTCTTTATCCCATCACACAGATTTTTTTTCAAGGCTGTGACAAGCCTCTTTTGTGGATCCAAAAAGAAAACATTTTTCAAGTGGTCATTCTCTTGGTTTGTCATCTCTATTTCCCCTTTAAGTTTTAAAACCTCAGTCAGTTTATTGTGTATACTGTAATGTCAAGCATCCTTTTCCAATCATTCTCTTGGTCTGTCATTTATGATTTCAATTTTGGTACTTTCTCTATTTTATCATTCCCTCATTAACTTCATTTGGACATACTTTATCCATAGACTCACATTATGACTGACACTGTTGATGCTGTAGCTGATCATTTCTGGCTGCATTTTTCAAAGATCTCTTTTAATATTACATTAAAGGTTAGTTAAGGTTATTACATTTTGTGTCCTTTTGTATTGGCTTGTATTTTTCCCCTTCTATTTAGAATCTTTAGTCCCCTCTAGTGTCTAGTGTATAAAATCATAAAGTCACTTGTCTATGTTATGAACTTGTTAGCAAACATAAGAAACTATATTTTTACAGTTAATTCCAAAATCTTATAGAAAAAGTGAATATTCCAAATTTAACATAATCCATTTATAGCTTTCTTAGGTGAAAATCTCATTTAACTTTTTGTGGTTCATTTTAAATTATTTAAGTTCTTAAGCTTATAATTAAACTCACCCAGTGACTTTTCAAACTTGTCATTCTGAAGAGCTCTAAATAGTTTTAAGATGATTAATAGGCAATTTCTGAAAATGAGGCTTGCGAACTTTAAAAGGTTCCATCATAGTGACAAGCAAAATGGATAATACCTTCATCTCCCAACACTCAAACCAGCAAAGTGCTGTCCTGTGATCTCCTTGAGAGGAGCAACCATCTGGAGCACATGTGGACAATCTCCTGTCCGTTCCTTGTCTGCAGAAGTCCTGAAGAACTGTAGAGTAGATCAGTTCTTTGGTCATTGATTCTGCTTCGGCAGAGATGTCTTCAGTGCACCATGCCTTCCCCAGAACTCAGCACCTTTTATTTCCAAGACATTGGTATGCATATCTATCTATATATCTATATCATTGTCTCTGAGCTAACATATTAATGAAGAACACATAATGGCATTTTGGGATATAAACAACTCCACATAGTAGTTTGATACAATCTGTAAGTATTAATTGTGTTCATGGCAGGAACACATACAAACAATTTATATAATTATGATTGCAGGACGACATAGGTCATTTATCACCTAGGTCATTTATCAGACACTCAAATATTTTTGAAAGTCTCATAAATGTCTATTCACCTGTACTGAGGATGGAGGTATAGAGGTATATAATGCAGGCTTTAAAAGAAAGGGGGTTGCAGTTATTCACACTTATCTAATTTATATTGATACCTGTTTTATATATATGTGTGTGTGTGTGTGTGTGTATGTGTGTGTGGTGTGTGTGTGTGTGTGTGTGTATGTATGTATGTATATATCAGTGGTGAAATCTAAAATTTGTTCTGTGGGCATGGCTTGGTGACTGGGTGGACATGGCCAACTTTTTTTGTTTACTTTTAAAACCATTTTTTTACAATCTCTTCAGCTGAAGAGGTTGTTAAAAATGCTTTTAAAAGCCTGTGACGATCCCAGCTGACTTGCCTGATTGGCAGAGGCTTTTAAAAGAAAAAAAGCCTCTGCTGATCAGGCAACTCAGCTGGGATGGTCAGAGGTTTTTAAAAGCATTTTTTCTACAACCTCTTCGGCTGAGCCGCACGATCATCAGAGGCTTTTTTTTTTACTTTTAAAAGCATTATTTTTGGCCGAAGAGGTTATAGAAAAAATGCTTTTAATTTTTTTAAAAAAAGCCTCTGATGATCACGCAGCTCAGCTGCGCATGGGGAAGGGCAGGGATTTTTGCTACCGGTTCTCCAAACCACCCACCTCCATTGCTATTGGATCAGGCGATCTGGTCCGAACTGGGAGCATTTCACTCCTGGTATATATGTATATATACACACACATATATATACACATACACATAGACATAGACATAGACATACACACATACATACATATATGATATGAGATGTTGATTTCAGTGGTGAAATTTAATTTTCTTTAATACAGGTTCTGTGGGTGTGGCTTGGTGAATATGGCATGGCTTAGTGGGCATGGCAGGGGAAGGATACTGCAAAATCTCCATTCCCATCCCACTCCAGGGGAAGGATACTGCAAAATCCCCATTTCCACCCCACTCTGGGGCCAGCCAGAGGTGGTATTTGTCGGTTCTCCAAACTACTCAAAATTTCTGCTACCGGTTCTCCAAACTACTCAAAATTTCCATTACCAGTTTTCCAGAACCTGTCAGAACCTGTTGGATTTCACTCCTGGTTGATTTTAGCTATTTGAGAGAGGAACAGACACTTTTTAAATGTCCCAAAAAAATGAACAATTCTCTGTGAGCACCAAGTCATTGAATGTTGCAATGATGCTAATTAAAACATTTGTATTTTAAGACATCTGAGGATATATAGTGTCCCTTTAGGAATATGCTTAATATTAAAAGAAACCTAATTTCAGATATTTACATTTTATGATTGTGGACTTTTAGCTCTCACTTTTTTGAAAGAAAATGGGAGAAACCATGTTTCCTGTGAATTACAGAACAAATATAAATATTTATTTGGGATCATAGAAGTGCCCTGCTGTGTAGTTATGATTCTAAGTTGTGATAGATTTATTTTTTGAATACATCACAATTTCAACTGAGAAAAAATGATGAGTACTGGAGTACAATGTATATTTGTATCAGGGGAGATCATGTTCCTCTTGTTCTAAGGAAAAAAGCTGCTCTTTGAGTAGAAATAAAAGGACAAAGAGGGAATTATAACAAAGGCATTGTGTGGATGCTCTGGGAAAAGGGAGTCAATGAATCCTGTCAATGTCACAAAAAAAGCACAGCATGGAATTTAGGCTGGCTCTGTCAGCACTTTAGGGGCAACAAAGAAAAAGAGGCATGTCACCTGTCTTAAAATGTCACTCAGCAATTGCATGAAGGCCCTAGAATTTACATTCTGGATCGGAGATGGAATTAATGTTCTGGAAGAATGCAATGCCCATCAAAAACTAGGATTCATATTCTGAGGTTCTATCTACAAATTATAGAATCATTCTAGAGCCATGATGGCGAACCTATGGCACACGTGCCCGAAGTGGCACATAGAGCCATGTCACCTGGCACGCCAGCCATCACCCCAGCCCAGCTCCATCGTGCATGTGGAAAACCTGCCGGCCAGCTGGTTTTCGGGTCTCTGCCGCACATGCGTGGGAGGCGGAGTGCATGTGCAGGGGGCACTTGCATTGCATTTTGGGGGTTCACGCACATGTGCCCCCACCCCACCCCATGTTTAGGGCTTCCTGCACCAATCTGGAAGGCTTCCTGCACCAATCTGGAAGCCAAAACAGGGTGCGGGGGGCCCTGGGGCGCATGCACAGGGGGGCGGGGCACATGTGCAGGGGGTGCATGCACGGGGATGTGCATGCATGTGCAGGGGTGGGGGGCATGCATGGGGGGCACTTGCATTGCATTTGGGGGTCTGGGCACGCACGTGTCCACTTGCATGCATGCTTACGCGCTTTGGGTTCTCGGCACCAAAAAGGTTAACCATCACTGTTCTAGAGCATTCTCATCCTCTTTCATTACTTAAGACTGAGAAAATGAAATCACTTGTTAAAAATTATAACTAGGTATAATCCCAGAATACAAAGTTGCCCAAGATACAATACTGACAGTTTCTGATTGGGAATAAACTTGAAGCACCTATCCACAACAGAAGCTTACCTAAATTTAAATAAGAATGGCTTCCATATTTTTGCTTCTATTGTGTTGTAAGCCTCCCAGAGTCCCTTTGATAGTGAGCTAGGTGGCATATAAATTTAATAAATACATGAACAAAAAATACATCATGCAGCAAGGTAAATTATGGTATGATTTTAAAAGAAGTTTAAATGTTTATAAACACTGCAAATAGGTCAGAGTCTAGAAGGGGAAAGTTAGAGAGATAAATACCTATTTTCCCAGCAGGTCTCTTTTTTTCTCTTCCTTACCTTTTTTAAAATACTCAAATAATAATCAATAATAATAATACAATAGAAATTTAGTATTATGCTCAAGGATATAAACATTTTTATATTACAAAATAATTCCTTGCACTTTGCAACTTCTTATCAATGTCATACCAAGCACAAATATAGCAAGTCTATCTTCATATGCCTTTTAGAAATAATTTTGAAAGTTTATTTACTTTAAACGTCTCAACCCCATTTTGTCAGCCACCCCAGAAACATGCTGCTTTCACTGAAGTTTCTGGAAAAATAAATAATCAGAGATCTTCTTTCCTGCAGCCAGCCTCCATTTTATTTCCAACATCTTTCTCCCGGCTTGGAACCAGACCAGATTTTTATTGCAACACCATGATGATACAGCAACAATCAAGATTTGATTTACAAAACTTTGCAGGGAAAAATTATTTCTCAAGTTAGTCTGAATCTCTGTCCGTTTATGTATGAAGAAAACTGTATCTGTGAACCACATTGTGCAGAGTTCTAAAAGAATGAGTTTAATACCCATTTCCACAATCCTCTGAGAAAAAAATATATTTTGAGGGGGAAATACATTATTTCTTATCTAAGGACAAAGATTATCACCTAAAGACTTTCCACTCATTTTGAATCCAAGTTCAACTTTGAGGATCTTTTCAAATTATGCAACACAGAATGAGGAAATCCTTGAAAAGTTGGATTCAAGCATTTTTAAACAGAAAGCTCTTCTGAAAGCTTTCAAAAAGCTATTATGTAACAAATCAATTTTGTTTGTGGTTTCCGGAGTTTCCTCTTGTAGGAAGTTAGCACCCACCCCTTTCCTAGAGGAATGAAATATCTTGGGAAATATTGAAAAGGCAGAATATTGTGTTTCCCTGGGTGAGAAGTGGAGAGGCATATTTTGGGGACGAAGCAGCTCCCATCTTCCTGCCCCCTGCCCTTTGTCAATGGGCCAGAGGCAGAAACTCAATCTTTGTCAATGGACCATCTTCTGCAACACAATAGGACCCATCTAGCAACAGAAACTAACACAATAGGACCCATCTAGCATCAAAAACTCACCACATGGCACCTGGGAAGATTACATTAGCCAGCAAGGCTAGCTAAGACCCCCACCCCCTGGGAGTCTGACAACCAATCAGGATACTCTATCTGGGCCTCAGGAAGTTCAAAGCAAGAGAGGGCATAAAACCTGGGGACTCGCAGCATCTCTGCCCTTTTCTGTTCAGGAACTCAAACCATGTGATCCTGTCCACCATTAAACCATCTTTCCAAGCAGTCTCCATGTTTCCAGTGTCTTTTTCCCCACTTGGAGCTGAACCCAGAAGGATAATTCTTCTAACACTCTAAAAGATTTTTCTCCAACACCAGACTGAAAAGTTTGATCTTTGATAGCTGGAGATGTGAGTGTCCTCTGGAGGAGCAAAGCGGGGAGGAGGGGAAATCACTACAAATACTGATTTACATCCCTGTGTCACATATTGAGAAATAAGTACATAATGACTGCTGTTGTATGATGATTTATATCATTCTGACAGCACTGATGTTTGCTGCAACCCCTGCTGTCTACTGGAGGCCCATCCAATTATCTTCTAAGACTTTGTTCTCATTCACCACCAAATAAACTAATTTGTCCAAAGGTGGGAAGGTGGCCCCTCATTTTGCAATATGTTGATTTCCTGTTCATTTTTTAAAAGCTTAAAATAAATTTCAGTTGACTAAGGAGAATGCTAACAGGCACTAGGGAACCTGTAATTTAATTTGATTTGATTTGATTTGATTTGTGTGTGTGTGTGTGTGTGTGTGGCTTGGAGTCAGTTTTGACTCTTGGCTCCTGGACAGGTCTCTACAGTTTTCTTGGCAAGATTTTAAAACTGATTTGCCCATGTGTCTTTCCTAGGGTTGACACAAGGACTGGACCAAGATCTGGCTTTCTGTTGTAGGAAGATAATCAAACCCTCCTTTCCCCATCATTCAGTGTTCAGTCATTCAATCTTCTCCCAGTCCTCTTCATCCAATCTTTCAGGCATGTTAAAAGATTTGCAAATTACACTTAAAGCGATTTAAGACCAAGGTTGAAATTAACAAGATTGCAAAGGGCGCCAGCCTATTTAAATGAAGAAAATCTCTTTAGGATATCAGAGACTTCCTTCCTCTATCTGATATTTTCCCATTTCCTAGACAAAGGGGTTCTTTGTTTCTGAAATTATGTTTTTCATAATGCAAAAACTACAAACACAGCAGGATCTCTGACCATAGACCACTTCCTTTTGGCTGGCTGGCTAATTGCACTTTCCAAACTGGCTCTCTTCATTTTGTTTAATTTACCAAGCACTAGAAAAAGGAACTATTCTTATATATCTGTGCAATAGTCCCTATTCTTTTATAGCTGTGCAATTGTACAATTGTTCAGTGCAATTGTACAATCATATCTGTACAATAACCGTATTTTTTGGAATATAAGACACTCTGGAGTATAAGACACATATAGTTTTTGGGGAGAACAACAAGAAAAAAAATATTTTACCTCTGCCTACCAGCATCCATCGGTATTCATCTGGCTAGCGTCCTTGCAGCAAACAGCAAACAGCCTGGTCAGCTTCAGCACGTTATCGCAGCCTGATTCAGCACGAGCAGCTGATTGGTGGTTGGATCGGCCTCCCGGAATACTGCCAATCAGCTGTTCCAGGCTGCGGGGATAACCAGAGCCCATTGCCACCTCCGTGCTTTGCGTTTTTGGCCTCCGTGCCAAAACCTTTGCACGCTCTATTTTAGACCCATTCTGGCTGTGGGGATCGCCATAGCACATTGCTGCCGATCACTGCCTCCGTGCATCATGTTTTTGGCCTCCAACCATCACGTTTTTGGCCTCCACATGCCCAGTTTTTGACCCCACGCATTGCATTTTTGGCTGGTTCCAGGCAGTGCGGATTGCCGCTGCTGCTCCCCGCCGCCTGCAACAGGCTAAAAATACAACACGTGGAGGCAAAAATGAGGCGTGCGGAGGCCAAAAAATGACATGCGGACGTGGCAATTGGCAGTGATGTGCTGTGGTGAACCCCGCAGCCTGGAATGGGTTTAAAATGGGGAGTGCGGAGGCCAAAAACGCGATGTGCGGAGGCCGAAAATGGCCGAAGTGTGGGGGCCAGCAGGTGGGCGGGGCTTCAGCAACATTCAGTGTATAAGACACATCGCAATTTTCACCCACTTTTTGGGGGGGGAGTGCATCTTATACTCCAAAAAGTATGGTACTCTGTTCATCACACCCTCCAGTGAGCTGGTCCTCCTTTTTATCCATAATTTTTTTCCTGATTAACCACCAGACAGAATGCTTTATTCTTGCCTACAGTTCAGTCTGTAGAAATATCCAGGAAGCTTGTCAAATATTGTTTGATTGTGATTGCTATAAGAAAGTGCAAGGCTTAATACTCTAAATGTACCCAGGTTTATTTATTGCTTTCTAAATGATTTACAATTCCCTTAGTCAATTTCTAGGTTTTTCTTTCCTTTTTCTTTCCTGCTATATGTCGATGAAGATTCTCAGTCATCCAGATAGAGTTATCTAGAAGTTGAGTCATGGCAACTGGATTTCTTTTTTTTTGGTTGTTGTTAGTTTGTTTGAAACATTTCAAAGAAGCTACTTGGATAAACAGCGAAATACTGCTAGCCCTCGACTTATGACCATAATTGAACCCAAAATTAAGTGAGACATCTGGCAAGTGCGTTTTGCCCCACTTTATGACCTTTCTAGACACAGTTGTTAACTGAATCATTGCAGTTGTTAAGTTAGTAAAATGTATGTTAAGTGAGTCTGGGTTCCTCGTTGACTTTGCTTGTCAGAAGGTCACAAAATAGCAATAGCATGTAGACTTACATACCACTTCACAGTGCTTTACAGCCCTCTCAAAGCGGTTCACAGAATCAGCATATTGCCCACAACAATCTGGATCCTCATTTCAGAAGGGTGAAAGGCTGAGTCAACCTTGAGCTGGTGGGAATTGAACTGCCGAACTGCTGGCAGCCGGCAGTCAGCAAAAGTAGCCTGCAGTACTGCATTCTAACGACTGCGCCACTGTGGCCGAACAAAAGCTGTTCACATGACTCCAGGACACTGCAACCATCATAAATATGAACCAGTTGCCAAGCAGCTGGATTTTGATCATGTGACCATGGGAATACTGCAACGGTCATAAATGTGAAAAACAGCCATAAGTCACTTTTTTCAGTGTTGTTGTAACTTTGAAATGTAACTTTCTAAATGAACTGTTGTAAGTTGACGACTACTTGTATTTCAAAGAAAAGAAATCCAGTTGCAATTATTCAATTTCCAGTCTTTACTACTATGTTAATGTCTTATTTTATTGGGGTTTTTTGCATTTGCTATTATTGGTTCTTACAATAATTAAATAATGCGTAAATAAAATGCATTATTTAGAAAAATCTATCAGTCATTAACAATAAAAAACAAAAGTTAAATCTAGTATTGCTGGAAATGTATCTTTGGTACCAGCAAACACGTGAAAACTGATGTAATAAAGATTGTTATTTTGACTTCCGGTGTTGCCGCGATCCATCGCTGACGGTCTTTTGAAGACCGCCAGCCCAGCCGCCTGTTAAAGAGCCGTTTCGGTAACAGAAGCGGCTCGAAAAACTCCAAGGCGTAAAGATCTTGTGAGGAGAGCCGGTGGCTGCAGGTAGAGTCCCCTGCGAGACCCCGAGAAAGTTTTTTTCGCTTCTGGGGAGTTAACAGGGTGGGACTCCCTATCCAAGCCGCTGAAGCTCCGGACGACTGGGAAACTCTGCTAATTGCAGAGCAAGATACCGCGGCAGCATTACCAGCACCAAACAATAATAAAGAAGAATTGGGACTTCCTGCTAATAATAGCAAGTATTAAAGGCTTTGTGGAACATTTGGAAGAATTAAAGTTTTAAAGGCAAAGTAATTCGGAACTGAGAAGGGGGGAAAAAATGGCGCTTGCTTTCAGCGGAGAGTAGCTGAAAGCGAAAGTAACTTGATTTGTGTATCCGGCTACATTTTAAAGTAACAAATCCGGCTGGAAGAGGGAGAAAAATAAGTAAAAAAAAAATAGAAACAGTAACTGATTGTTATAGACCTGATTGAATCTGGAGAAACTTTTGGGAAGAGTTGCTAGAATTTGTACTGGAAAAGGAAGATCTTTAAGAGGCAAAATGTCAACAAAGCAAGCAGGGGGGGATTCCCCCACTCACAAACAGAAGCAACCTCAAACAGCACAGCTGCAAACTCAGACAAAGGAAGAAGGCTCTCAGGATATTATTATTAAAGAAATTAAAAGATCAGAACAGGAGCTTAAAGGAATTATTCAAGAAAAATTTGATGCAGTCAATAAAGATATTCAAACAGTAGTTAAAGGTCTGTCTGAGGTAGTGTTGCAGATTGATAAAAAAGTGGATAATCTTGCCTCAGATGTGGAGACCAAATTTAAAGAATCTGACTTAAGAATTACAGAGGTTGAAGAAATGACACAAAAAATTGAAAATGAGATTACCATGATGCAATTTCGCTCAATGGAATTTGCTATTAGACTCAGAGGTATAAAAGAGAGCAGCAGGGAAGATCTTAGAAAAATTTGTGCTGATGCTTTTGCAGTTTTACTGAAGATTGAACCTGATGAAGTCCTATGTAAGATTGACAAGGCTTACAGAGTTAACTCTCGTGTGGCAGTACAAAGGCAATTGCCCAGTGATATATTTTACAGATAGGAGAATAAGAAATTATATTTTGCAAAATTCATTTGTTACTGCTGTTCTGGTTGGTGGAGTTGAAATTGGAGTTTTCAAAGAATTACCACCTAAAATGCTAAGGGATAGAAAGGATTTTGGATTTTTGGTGGCAGAATTGAAAAAACAGCAAATACAATTTAGATGGGATGCTCCAACAGGTATAATATTGAGGATACGCGGAGTGAGATATCGCTTAAATACTATTGCAAAAGCAGAAGAATTTTATTATAATGTCTTGAGAGCGGGTTCTCCTCCTCCACGTACATCTTCACCAATAGATAAGGATGTTGAATCATAGACCCAGCTTGATCAAGAAACTTTGGCACAAATAAAACAGTCGCAAAAGGAGGCAAGAGAGGCACAGGGAGCTGTAGGTGGTGTTGTGGTTGATCCTTTTGCTCCATTTGAAATTTCTCCTTTGGAAGAAACATCTAAAACTATTACAGAGGAGGCGTTGGATCTTGAATTGAGAACATCTAAATTGGAGGAGCAACATATAACCAGAGCAATGTCTAGACAAATGAAGGAAGCACAACAACAAGAGCAATATAAACCACAACGAGCAAAAAAGGCTAAAGGAAAGGTGCAAACTGAAATCATGGGAGGAGCTAAACCGAAGATTATTTCTGTGGAAAAGGATATTCGGCAATTGCTCTCAAAATTTCAGACTGGATCAAATGGCACTTAAATTTTTGTCTTGGAATGTGAATGGATTGAACTCTCCACAAAAAAGAAAGAAAGTATTTCACTATTTGAAGCAATTTCATAATGATGTTATTTGTTTGCAAGAAACCCATATAAAACTGCAAGATCAGAAATATTTGATAAATTCAAGATTGGGAATGCAATTTGTTGCCTCAAATTCGGAAAAGAAGAATGGTGTGGTGATTTATATAAATAAAAGACTTTTAGCTAAAATTATAGAAGCAGATGATTGTGGAAGATCAATCGAACTTCTTACAGATAATGGTCCAACCCTGTTGGTTGGAATATATGCTCCAAACCAGCAACAGGAAAGTTTTTATAAGATGCTTCATTTAAAAATTTTGGAATGGAATTATACAACTATTTTAATTATGGGGGATTGGAATGGAGTAATTCAACCTAGAAAGGACAAAAAAAGTATGGCCAAAATAGGGGCTAAGCTACCACAAGCTTTTTTTGAAATGCAAGAGGATTTGGAAATGAAAGCTATTTGGAGAGTTCATAACCCAAATGAATTGGACTTTACTTTTTACTCAGACAGACATAAATCCTTTTCCAGGATAGATTTTATTTTGCTAACTACTGATCTACTTCCTAAAGTAAAGAAGACAAAGATATTTCCTAGGACTTTGACTGACCACAGTCCGGTCTGGATGGAAATTGAGATGGGGAAAAGAGAAAGAAGATCTTGGAGATTAAACGAAAATTTATTTAGATATGAAAAAAATATAATTGAACTTAAGAAGCATCTAAAGGAGTTTTTTAAACTGAATTTAAATAAAGGTACCCCTATTGAAATAGTTTGGGATGCAAGTAAAGCATATATGCGGGGGGTACTGATTCAAATGAATTCTAAACATAGACAGAACCAACAGAAAAAGAGACTAGACTTGGAAAGAGAGATAAAGAAAAAAGAGCAACAATTGATACAAAAACCAGCAGACGGAAAATTGCAAACAGTTATAAAACTTCTTTTTTTTTTAATTAAAAAGTTTTATAAAAAGTACAAACATTTTCTCCCCCCCTTCCCATTCATTCCCCCACCCCCCTCCCAGCCCCCCTCCCTCCCCCTACCAACCCTCCTCCCTCCCCCCCTTGGCTTCCCGGGATTAGCTCAGGGTACAAAATGTACAAACATAATACTATAATTAACTAACCATATAATATATCATTAATAACCTTGATCTTTAACTTCTAAAAAAAACCACCAAATCCTACTTAATATGGCTATCTCTACTGCATATGTCATTCATAAGCTAACTGAAAATTCTTATTCCGATATTTATTTTGAATATAGTCTATCCATTTTCTCCATTCCTTTATATATCTTTCATTCGAATAGTCTTTAAGATATGCGGAGATTTTTGCCATTTCTGCCAAATGCACAACCTTTATTGTCCATTCTTGAATCGTAGGTATTTCTTGTTTCTTCCAATACTGTGCCACCAGTAGTCTTGCCGCTGTTATTAAATTTAAAATCAATGTTATTTCTAGTCCAGTACAATCTGTTATAATACCTAACAAAAAAAACTGTGGCATAAATTTAATCTTCTTCTTTAACATATTTTGAATTATCCACCAAATTCTTATCCAGAATGCCTTAATACTTTTACACGTCCACCATATATGAAAATATGTGGCGTCCTGACATCCACATCTCCAACATCTGGGCTGAATATTTGGATACATACAAGCTAATTTCTTTGGGTCTAAATGCCATCTATAAAACATTTTATAAAAATTTTCTCTTAAATTTTGAGCCTGTGTGAATTTTACATTTCTCACCCATATATTTTCCCATGTATCTAACGTTATTATTTCCCCTACATTTTGTGCCCATTTTATCATACAATCCTTAACTAATTCTGTCTCCGAATCTATTTCCAATAATGCATTGTATAACCTTTTTATGTGCATTTGGCCCTGGTCTCTTATTTGCTTAATCAAGTTCTCTTCATATTGTAAAATACCCTTTTTTTGGTCTTCCTTCCATCTGGCCTGTAGCTGGCCATATTGAAACCAAGTTTTAATTATTCCTTGATCTTTTAGTTGTTGAATAGTTTTTAACTGAAACCCCTGTCCTTCCTTCTCCAAAAGTTGCTCATATGAAATCCCATCTTGCTTTTGCTCTATGTTTATATTTTCAATCGCATGTCTGGGTATTGCCCAAATCGGAATTCTATCATTTAATTTATAACTATACCTTTTCCATACTCGTAACAAGGAACTTCTCAATATATGACTTTTAAAGATATTATCTACCTTTTTATCATACAGTAAATATGCATGCCAGCCATAAACCAGGCCATACCCTTCAACATTTAATATCCTGTCTTCTGTTAAATTAATCCAGTCACTAACTAGTGATAAAACAGCTGCCTCATAATAAAGCCCTAAATTGGGCACTTTAAGTCCACCTCTTTCTCGAGAATCCTGCATTATTTTCTGTTTAACTCGAGGTTTTTTCCCTGCCCAAACAAACGTTGTTATACCTTTTTGCCATTCTTTCAGTATTTTATCAGTTTTAAGTATTGGTATTGTTTGAAAAAGGAACAAAAACCTTGGTAAAAGATTCATTTTTATGGCAGCTATCCTTCCTAAAAGTGACAATTGTAACTTACGCCACTTCTGAATCTCTAATTGCATCTTTTGCCACAATAATTCATAATTATAGTGATATAGTTTCGAATTGGTTGTCAGGATATTTATTCCTAAATACTTGACCTTTTTAACTACTTCAAATCCTGTTTGCTTCTCCATCTCTTGTTTTTGTTTAACAGTCATATTTTTAGCTATTATCTTTGTTTTGGCTGCATTTATTTTAAAGCCAGATATTGATCCATACTCTTTAATTATATCCATTAATATTCTAACAGATTGTAATGGTTGAGTTAAGGTAACGACCAGGTCATCCGCAAAAGCACGCAGTTTATATTCATATTGCCTAATCTGTATTCCTTTTATTTCTTCTGAGTCTCTTATATTATTCAACAAAATTTCCAATGATAAAATAAATAATAATGGAGACAAGGGGCATCCTTGCCGTGTACCTTTTTCTATTAAAAAATTATCAGTTAAGCCTCCATTAACTATTATTTGTGCTGTTTGTTTCTGATATATAGCCTTTATTGATTGTATAAAAGTATCACCAAACTGCATTCTTTCAATTAAATTTAGTAAAAACTTCCAATTAAGACGATCAAATGCTTTTTCGGCATCTAAAAAAATTATACCTGCAGGGACCTGGTTGTTCCTTTCTAAATATTCCAATACATTAACAATATGTCTTACATTGTTTTTCATTTGTCTGCCTGCTATAAAACCCGTTTGATCATAATGTATTATTTGTTGCAATACTTTCATTAATCTATTTGCCAACACCTTAGTAAATATCTTCTAATCCGTATTTAACAATGAGATAGGCCTATAATTTTTTGGATCTGTATGGTCCTGACCTTCCTTTGGTATTAAAGATATAAAGGCTGTTTTCCAGGAGGGAGGAACCTTACCTCCCTGTTGTATAGTATTAAATAATTCTTTCATTGGTTCAGCCATCTCTTCATATAAATTTTTATAATAAACCGCCGTCAGGCCATCAGTTCCTGGGGCCTTACCCATCTTTAAATCTTTAATTGCAGACATAATTTCTTCCAACGTAATTAATTGAGTTAACATATCCCTTTGTTCTTGTGAAACTGGCTTTATATTTTGTTTCTTAAGAAATCCATCTATATCCATATCCTGAATCTTATCTGCCTTATATAATTCTGAGTAATATTCTGTAAACGACTTCTTAATTAATTCTTGCTGAAAGACCTCCTTTCCTTTATATTTAATTTTTTCAATTGTTCTTTGACTTTGTTTCTTTCTAAGCATATAAGCCATCCATCTTCCAGGCTTATTGGCATTACAAAATGTATTATATTTAGCATACTGTAAATTAGTTGCTGTTTGATCTGCAATCAACATTTTAAATTGTTCTTTCAGCAAGTTAATAACCTCTTTAAATTTATTATCCCTTGGGTTTTTTATCAAAAGTTGTTCATTTTCCTTAATTTGCTCTTCCAACACCCTTCTTTTTTCCCCTTGCTTTTTTCTAAACTTATTGTTCATATAAATCAAGACACCCCACATATAAACCTTACTAGCATCCCATACCATTTCCATTGAGGTACCCTTTCGCATATTCATAATAAAATATTCTTTCAAATACTTCTTACATTCCTTGATATTTTCCCCATATCTAAATAGGTTTTCATTTACTCTCCAGGACCTCTTTGGTCCCTTACATCTATTTCTACCCATACAGGGCTATGGTCTGTCAACGTTCTTGGAAAAATCTTTGTTGTCTTCACCCTAGGGAAAAGATCATTGGATATTAATATAAAATCTATCCTTGAGAAGGATTGATGTCTATCTGAGAAGAAGGTAAAATCTTTATCTGTTGGATTTCTGTCCTGCCAAATATCTTTCAACTCCCATTCCTCCATCAAATCAAAAAAAGATCCTGGCAGTTTAGCTCGAGGCAACGCTTTGATTCGATCCTAACTTGTCTTTTCTGACATCAATTACTCCATTCCAGTCCCCAAGCAGAATACATGTTTTATATTTCCAATTGGTCATTTTAGCATGTAAAAAACTGTAAAAAATGTCCTGTTGTTGATTGGGTGCGTAAACCCCCAATATTAAAGTTTTCTGACCTTCAATCAAGACTTCAATTGCCAGATATCTACCCTGCTCGTCTGATTCAATTAATTTAGAAATAAAGTCTTTCTTCAGGTAGATAACTATACCATTTTTTTTCTCTGATGATGCTGCAACATAATGCGCGCCCAATTTTGAATTTATTAAATATTTTTGGTCCTGTATTCTAATATGAGTTTCCTGCAGACATATAATGTCATTCTTAAATTGTTTAAGATAGGTAAATATCTTCCTTCTTTTCTGCGGAGAATTCAAACCATTAACATTCCAAGTCAGGAATCTAGTTCCCATGCTTGAACTTCTGAAGCCTCAGGAGCATTTGTTGGTTTTCCAACTCTAACCGACTTTTCGGTCTGGCTCCTCCCACCGCTTCTGTTTTGGCAATTTCAGAACTTGGTAGTTGCAATTGTTGAGTTTTTAACTCCTCCTTACATTTTGCTGTAGCCCAGTGGTTCCCAACCTTCCTAATGCCGCGACCCTTTAATACAGTTCCTCATGTTGTGGTGACCCCCAACCAGGGGTGGGTTCTAAATTTTTTACTACCGGTTCTGTGGGCGTGGCTTATTTTGTGGGCGTGGCTTGGAGGTCATGTGACTGGGTGGCCATGGCTAGCTGGTCATGTGACCGGGTGGCCATGGCTATGTGTATAGGAACTACTCAGTGGGCTGAAAAAAGTCATTTCTGATAGGTCCTCGCACTTTTGACTGGTCTTCACACTTATGACCATCCTCACATTTATGCCCGTGCAGCATTCTTAACAACCATGTCACTCATTTCACATTTCACATTTCACTCATTTCTCTTCATCATGGTGACAAGATAGGGCAAAAACGTAAAATGTGAAGACAGTCGTAAGTTCGAGGACTGGTCAAAAGTGCGAGGACCAGTCAAAAATAACTTTTTCAGCCCTCTGAGTAGTCCATATGCATAAAAGGATACAGCAATAGAGAGGGATGAAGGAAGGGAAATTAGAGTAAGAGTGAGGGTAAGAGAGGGAGAAAAAGGAAGAGGAAGTAGGGAGGAGAAGAAGAGGGGGGGAGAGAAAGTAAGAAGGAAAGAAAAGAGAGAGGTGGTAGGTTTGAGGAGAAAGATTGCTGTACAATAAAAAAGATGAAAGGGAAGAAAACCAACCCCCCAAAAATATAAAGATATTAAGATAAAGAATGAATTGTTAAACTTTAAAGAATAAAAGAGAACAAATATGAATAAATAGCAATAATTAGAAACACACATACAAACATACAATGTATTTTCTTTGAACAGAGTATTTGGCCGGTTCACAAATTTAAACAGTGTTTAGTCATTTCAATTAAATTTACAATTTCTATATTTCCTTTTTGCCATATTTATTCCTCATCTATTTTTTTTAAAAAAAAACCAATATTACCCTTCATCCTCATCTCTAATCTTAATCAAATTCAATTTTTCCCTTCTATTCTATATTATACCCCTTCCCATTGTCATCTATTTTTATATCCATCCTCACATTGGTTAATTATGTAATTATGTAATACAGTTGTTTAATATAAATTCAACATTTTAATATAATTAGTTATATAACTATCTTTTTTGTATATTAATCAATATGAACATGAATATTCCAATTATTTCCATGCAATCCAATTTCTTACAAATCAATTAATTATATTTACCAATAATAATAAACCAAATAATTTCCCCCATATATTCCTCCAAACCACAACTTAACCATTTCTGCTTTCAACACAATATACAATTAATAGTATCTCAATTATTACAATTCCCTAGTTAAACAGAGCTTTTTTTTCTTTTGTGTTTTAAAATCTTGAACCTCCTCTTTTGCCCTAAATTTCTCATTGTTTGCAGTTTTGCACCTACTGTACCTTTTTTAGTGAGGAAAAAGAAAAAGAAATCTCTCTCTATCTCATTTTGTCACGTTGCAGCAAAGACCCTGCTTTACTTTCAGTTTCGCTTTTTCAGCATAGATGGGGGGGGGGGATCTGCTTCAGCAATTTGCCACTTTGCAGCTTTGAAGCCCTTTTAAGCCCCGCGGCAAGAATTTAAAGAGTTTTTTTCCCTCTAGCCATCAGCTGGAACTCAGGAGGCAGCAATAGATTGGGAGTGGGCGGGGTAAGCAAACAGCGACCGGCCATCCAACAGAGGCAGAGGGTGAGGGTGAGTGAAGGCATGGGGGGGGGTGAGAGAGGGCTTTGGCGACCCTGTGAAATGGCCGTTCGACCCCCAAAGGGGTCGCGACCCCCAGGTTGGGAACCGCTGCTGTAGCCGCTCTAGTCATTCTTTGTTCTCTGGGTTCTACATCCGCCAAGACTTTAAGGATATCTTCTTGGCTTGTTGAAATTATGATTCCCCCCTGTGCGGTGCATAACAATTCTTCTTGTGGTAACTTCTCAGCTGTTTCTTTAACTTTACTTTCAGGAGATTTTGGCCTTCCAGCCTTTAAAACGTTTATGTAGAAACCCCTTGCTTTATCAATCGTATTCAACCTATATCTTTCTCCAGAAAAATTCACCACCAAGCCGGCTGGAACATCCCATCTGTATTGTAGCTGACGATTCTTTAACTCCTCCACCAAAAAAGAATAATCTCTTCTTGCTCTTAACATCTTTGGGGGAATTTCTTTCATTGTCATCACCTCTTGTCCGTCCACTTCTAGCTTTTTTTTGTAAGTTGCTTGCAGCACTTTATTGTGCACATATCTTCTAGTGAAATATATTACTATATCTCTTGGTAACTTTCTCTGTCTTGCCACCCAGGAGTTAACTCTAAAAATTTTATCCATTTGCCACATCACTTCGCCTTTTGGCATTCCCAGCACCTGTGCTATTGCTTCTCCCAGCTTCTCCTTCAAATTTTCTTTTTTATCTTCTTTCACCCCTCTAATTCTCACTGCAAACTCCATTTCTCTATATTGCATAAGTAACAAATCCATCTCAGATCTCTCAATTTTTTGCTGAGCCATATCCAACTTGTTGCTCAAAACTTCAGTAGTTTCTTTAACTTCTTCTATTTTAGAGTCCAAATTTTCAGCTTGGGCAGCAAGCCCTTGAAATGCATAAAGTATATCTTCTCTAATGTCCACATTACGTGCTGCCAATTCCTCTGTAACTGTTTGGATTTTAGTATCAATCACAGCAGTGAGATCTTCTGCAACATTTTGAATTCTAGCTGTAAGTTTGTTTTCTGTAGCACTCAATGCTCCTTGAATAACCTGTTGTATCATTTCAATTGTTAAAGTCTGAGTCTCTTGTACTTTAGGAGCATGAGCAGGAGAGCTGCCAGCACTAGATGTACCTTTTGCTGGAACTGTTTTTACTGGGGGAGGTTTTGTAGCCATTTTGAAGAGAGTTTATCTTTTCCCTCCTCCTTCTTTTATTTACTTTTTTTCCCTTCTTCCTGTATTCTTAAGGTTTCTTTTAATTAAAAAACAGCCAAATAGTCCAAATTTCTTAAAAGCCAACAAACAATTCTTTAAGAAAAAGAAAATCCTCCTTCTGGCAAATCATTAACAAAAGAAAAGTTTCTTTGAGGCTATGGCAGTAATCAGTTCACTTTCACTTTCCCAGCCACTCAAGCCTCAATCGCCATTTTTTCCCCCTTTTTTACTTTGTAGCTTCCGAAGGAGGCAATCCACAAAAATAAAGAAGTTAAGGAAAATACTTGCAATTAAAGTCCTCCTGGCTGATCCCGTCTGCTTCTTATTGTTAAATTCAGTTTTTAAAAAAAAAAAATCCAGCAGATGCGGTCGCGGCTTGTAGATCTGCCAAAGCAGAAGCGTTCCCGGTCTGGAGCTCTTGGCTGGCTTCTGGGGAACTCAGCCTTTCACCCCCACAGAAATCCTTCTGGGGGGCTTTGGCGAGCTCTAACCCCACCAGCCAGCTCTTCGCTTCCCCCTTTTGCCCAGGGGGAAGTTTTCAAACCTCCCGGCAGCGTTGGATTGCTGCACGGGGTTTTTTACAGTACCGCGGAGCGGGCGCGCTAATTAAGGCGCCGTCCAGGCTCGCAGAGCCGCCGGAAGTCCAGTTATAAAACTTCTGAAGGATCAATTTCAAATGCTTATAGCAGATCAAGCAGCAACTAATTTACAATTTGCAAAGCACAATACTTTTACTAATGCTAATAAACCGGGCAGATGGTTGGCATATACTTTGAGGAAACAATTAACTACACGGACTATTGATAGTATTGAGTATGCAGGTAAAGAAGTTTTTCAACAAGAATCAATTAAGAAGGCCTTTTTGGACTACTATACCAAGTTTTACGCTAAAGATAATATACACAACAGTTGTATAGATAAATATCTAGAAGAAAAAAGAGTTTCAAAGGTTTCATTACTCCAAAAGGAAAACTTGGATCAATTAATAACAGTTGAGGAGATTAGTTTTGCTATAAAACAATTGAAAACAGCCAAAGCTCCAGGGATGGATGGCCTAACTGAAGTTTATTATAAAACTTTACAAGCGGAAATGATTGAGCATCTTAAGGACTTATTTTGTAATATACAACAAGGAGGTAAGATACCTTCCTCGTGGAAAGCAGCCTTTGTCTCATTGATACCGAAAGAAGAATCAGGTCCTAAGAAACCAGAAAATTATAGACCAATATCTCTTTTAAACACAGATTATAAAATTTTTGCAAAAGTGTTAGCCAACAGACTGATGCCAGTTATTCAAGAGGTAATTCATCATGATCAAGCGGGATTTATCGAAGGCAGATATATGAAGGAAAATGTGAGGCAAATTATAGATTTATTGGATTATCTAGATAAGAATAAACAAATCTCTGCAGCGCTGGTTTTTTTGGATGCGGAAAAAGCCTTTGATCGAGTGAATTGGAATTTTATAATTAAGACTTTGGAAAAAATGGACTTGGGGGAGAGGTTTATACAGGCGATTGGAGCAATTTATCATGAACAATCTGCACAACTTATTATTAATGGAAGTTTAACATCCAATTTTAATATACAAAAAGGTACAAGACAAGGTTGTCCACTATCCCCATTATTATTTATTTTAACTCTCGAAGTCTTATTGAACATAATACGGGATTCGAACTCTTTGAACGGAATAGTCATAAGGCAAGAGGACTACAAAACCAGGGCATTTGCAGACAATCTGGTTGTTACCCTAACACGGCCAATGAAATCAATAATCCAGATGAAAGATATTATAGAAGAATATGGCATGGTATCTGGTTTTAGACTGAATCAGAAAAAAACTAAAATGATTGTTAAAAATATGACAGAGAGCAGAAAAAAGGAACTGGAAAGAATGGCAGGTTTCGAAATTGTCTCAAAGGTCAAATATTTAGGAGTACAAGTCGCAGACTCAAATACAAAATTGTTTCAAAATAATTATGAGGTTCTGTGGCAAAAGATACAAAAAGATATGCAAACTTGGAAGAAACTGCAGTTATCTTTACTTGGAAGAATATCAGCAATAAAAATGAATGTTTTACCCAGATTTATTTTCTTATTCCAAATGATACCGGTGCTCAAATCTGATAAACCATTGCTAGAATGGCAAAAGAGTGAATAAATTTGTCTGGAACGGAAAAAAACCAAGAGTGAAATTGAAAATTATGCAAGATACTCGTGAGAGGGGTGGTCTTAAACTTCCAAACCTTCGATTATATTATGAAGCAGCTGCATTGACACAAATAAGTGATTGGTTTGGAAAAACAAAGACTGAATTGTTGAATATAGAAAGTCATGACCTTGTTTGGGGATGGCACGCATACTTATTTTATGATTACAAAGTGAATAAAGTGTTTAATAGTCATATACTTAGAAACGCCCTGATGAGAATTTGGAAGAAGCACCGAACCAATTGGGATTATAAGATTCCGTTTTGGCTGGATCTTGCTGATACCATGTGGAATACAAATATTAAGTCACTCGGGGGGTTTTTATACAAAGAGCTACTTTATACTGAAGGGGGTAGATGGCAGTTGAAGACTTTGGAAATGCTGTTGGAAGAAGGGATTTCTCTGACTTGGTTGCAGTATAATCAATTGCAGATGAGATGGAAAGAAGATCAACAAACTAATTTAATGGAATATGAAGTGGAATTGGTTAGACAGATAAAAGAGACAGGTCCAATGCATATTAAGAGAGTTTATAATGTTTTGCTAGAAAGGGATTCAGAAAATGAGTTAAAGATTGTATGATTAAATGGGCACAGAATTTTTCTCAACCAGTTATGATGGATACTTGGGAAAAAATATGGGTTCAGAATGTTAAATTTACACAGTCACAGAATTTGCGAGAAATTTTTTATAAAATGTTTTATAGATGGCATTTAGATCCCAAGAAATTGTCTTGCATGTATCCTAACGTTCAGCCAAAATGCTGGAGATGTGAGTGTTTAGATGCTACATATTATCATATTTGGTGGACTTGAAAGAAAGTGAAGGCTTTTTGGATAAAAATTTGGTGGGTTATGCAAAATGTTTTGAAGAAAAAAATACAATTTTCTCCACAATTATTTTTACTAGGTATAGTTAAGGATTTCACACTGGGAGAAACAAAATTGATTTTGGAGAAGGGTGGGGGAAAAATGTTGCAGGAAACAAAATGTTGGGGAAGGGGGGGGGAAAAAAGGGAGGGAAATTTGTATGTGTAAAACTTTTTCTTTTTTTTTTATTGAAAAAGTTTTACAAATACAAATTTACCCCCTTTCCCCCCCACCACCCTTACCCAACATTATAAAATACATATAGAGAAAATATATAATTCCATCCCAGTCCCACCCTAACCCTCCCCTCCACCCTTTTCCCTCCCGCCCCTTGACTTCCATTATATGCAATACTAGTATTCCCAAACAATGTATGTTATTCATCCTTCCATATCTTTTTTCTATATTTACTAACATAATCATCAATCCCTCTCAGCTAAAAGCGACATAATATTTTCTAGTCTGATACTTATTCTGTACATACTCAATCCATGTCTTCCATTCCTGTATATATTTCTCATGCGTCTGATCTTTTAAAAAAGCTGAAATCTTCGCCATTTCTGCAAATCCAGCCATTTTCTGAATCCATTGGTCCACAGTCGGTAAAATATCACTCTTCCAATATTGGGTAATCAACAACCTAGCTGCTGTCACCATATACAAAATCAGTTTTGTTTCACCCGATGTAAAGTCTTTAACTATACCCAATAAGAAAAATTGCGGAGAAAATTGTATTTTTTTCTTTAAAACATTTTGCATAACCCACCAAATTTTTATCCAAAAAGCCCTCACCTTTTTGCAAGTCCACCATATATGATAATATGTAGCATCTAAACAATCACATCTCCAACATTTTGGCTGCACATTAGGGTGCATTAGGGACAATTTCTTGGGGTCTAAATGCCATCTATAAAACATTTTATAAAAATTTTCTCGTAAATTTTGTGACTGTGTAAACTTAACATTCTGAACCCATATTTTTTCCCATGTTTCCATCATAACTGGTTGAGAGAAATTCTGTGCCCATTTAATCATACAATCTTTAACTAACTCATTTTCTGAATCCCTTTCTAACAAAACATTATAAACTCTCTTAATATGCATTGGACCTGTCTGCTTTATCTGTCCAACCAATTCTACTTCATATTCCATTAAACCAGTTTGTTGATCTTCTTTCCATCTCATCTGTAATTGATTGTACTGCAACCAAGTCAAAAATTTCCCTTCTTCCAACAGCATATCCAAAGTCTTCAGTCGCCACCTGCCCTCTTCAAAATAAAGTAACTCTTTATATAAGAAACCCCCGAGTGACTTAATATTTGTATTCCACATGGTATCAGCAAGATCCAGCCAAAACGGAATCTTATAATCCCAATTAGTTTGGTGCTTCCTCCAGACTCTCATCAAGGCATTTCTAAGTAGATGACTATTGAACACTTTGTCCACTTTATTGTCATAAAATAGATATGCATGCCACCCCCAAACAAGGTCATGACTTTCTATATTCAACAGTTCAGTCTTAGTTTTCCCAAACCAATCACTTATTTGTATCAATGCAGCTGCTTCGTAGTATAATCGAAGGTTTGGAAGTTTAAGACCACCTCTCTCACGAGTATCTTGCATTATTTTCAGTTTAACTCTCGGTTTTTTTTCATTCCAAATAAATTTATTCAGTCCTTTTTGCCATTCTAACAGTGGTTTATCTGATTTGAGCACCGGTATCATTTGAAATAAAAAAATAAATCTAGGTAAAACATTCATCTTTACTGCTGATATTCTTCCAAGCAATGATAACTGCAGTTTCTTCCAATTTTGCATGTCTTTTTGTATCTTTTGCCACAGAACCTCATAATTATTTTGAAACAGTTTAACATTTGAATCTGCGATTTGTACTCCTAAATATTTGACCTTTGAAACAATTTCGAAACCTGCCATTCTTTCCAGTTCCTTTTTTTTACTCTCTGTCAAATTTTTAACAATCATTTTAGTTTTTTTCTGGTTCAGCCTAAAACCAGATACCATGCCATAATCTTCTATAATATCTTTCATCTGGATTATTGAATTCATAGGTTGTGATAGGGTAACAACCAGATCATCTGCAAATGCCTTAGTTCTATAGTCCTCTTGCCTTATATCTATTCCAGTCAAAGAGTTCGAGTCCCGTATTGCATTAAGTAAGACTTCTAAAGTTAGGATAAATAATAGCGGGGATAATGGACAACCTTGTCTGGTGCCTTTTTGTATGTTGAAATTCGATGTTAAACATCCATTAATAATAAGTTGTGCATATTGCTCTTGATAAATTGCGCCAATCGCTTGTATAATCCGCTCCCCCAAATCCATTTTTTCCAAAGTCTTAATTATAAAGTTCCAATTCACTCGATCAAAGGCTTTTTCCGCATCCAAAAAAACCAGCACTGCAGAGATCTGTTTATTCTTATCTAGATAGTCCATTAAGTCTATAACTTGCCTGACATTCTCCTTCATATATCTGCCTTCAATAAATCCTGCTTGATCATGATGAATTACCTTTTGGATAACTGGCATCAATCTGTTGGCTAATACTTTTGCAAAGATTTTATAATCTGTGTTTAATAGAGATATTGGTCTGTAATTTTCTGGTTTCTTAAGACCTGATTCTTCTTTCGGAATCAATGAGACAAAAGCTGTTTTCCATGAGGAAGGTATCTTACCTCCTAATTGTATATTACAAAATAAGTCTTTAAGATGCTCAATCATTTCCTCTTGTAAAGTTTTATAGTAAACTGCAGTTAGGCCATCCGTCCCTGGAGCTTTAGCTGTTTTTAATTGTTTTATAGCGAAACTGATCTCCTCAACTGTTATCAGTTGTTCCAGACTTTTCTTTTGAGTTGTTGAAATTTTTGAAACTCTCTTGTTTTCTAAATATTCATCTATAGAAATATTCTGTATATTATCTTTAGCATATAACTTAGTATAATATTCCAAAAAGGCTTTTTTAATTAATTCTTGTTGATAAACTTCTTTGTCAGCATATTCAGTACTATCAATAATTCGTGTAGATGCTTGTTTCCTCAAAGTGTACGCCAACCACCTGCCCGGTTTGTTAGCATTAGTAAAAGTATTATGCTTTGCAAATTGTAAATTAGTTGCCGTTTGGTCTGCTATAAGCATTTGAAATTGATCCTTCAAAAGTTTTATGGCCATTTGCAATTTTCCATCTGTTGGTTTTTGTATCAGTTGTTGTTCTTTCTTTTTTATCTCAGATTCCAATTGTAGTCTCTTCTTCTGCTGATTCTGTCTATGTTTAGAGTTCATTTGAATTAGTACTCCCTGCATATATGCTTTGCCTGCGTCCCAAACTATTTCAATAGGGGTACCTTTATTCAAATTCAATTTAAAAAACTCCTTTAAATGCTTTTTAAGTTCAATTATATTTTTTTCATATCTAAATAAATTCTCATTTAATCTCCAGGATTTTCTTTCTCTTTTGCCCATCTCGATTTCCATCCAGACCGGACTATGGTCAGTCAAAGTCCTAGGAAATATCTTTATTTTCTTTACTTTAGAAAGTAAGTTAGTAGTTAAGAGGAAAAAGTCTATCCTGGAAAAGGATTTATGCCTGTCTGAGTAAAAAGTAAAATCCAATTCATTTGGGTTTCGAACTCTCCAAATATCTTTCAATTCCAAATCCTCTTTCAGTTCAAAAAAAGCTTGTGGTAATTTAATCCCTAATTTGGCCGTAGTTTTTTTATCAATTTTAGGTTGAATTACTCCATTCCAGTCACTCATTATTATAATAGTTGAATAGTTCCATTCCAAAATTTTTAAATGAAGCAACTTATAAAAATTTTCCTGCTGCTGATTTGGAGCATATATTCCGACCAACAAGATTGGTCCATTATCTGTAATAATTTCAATTGCAATATATCTTCCATCTTTGTCTATTTCTATAGTTTTAGCTACAAGTCTTTTATTTATATATATCACCACTCCATTATTCTTTTCCAAATTTGAAGCAACAAATTGCGTTCCCAATCTTGAATTTATCAAATATTTCTGATCTTGCAATTTTATATGAGTCTCCTGTAAGCAAATAACATCATTGTGAAATTGTTTCAAATAATGAAATATCTTCCTTCTTTTTTGTGGAGAGTTCAGTCCATTAACATTCCAAGACAAAAATTTAAGTGCCATTTGATCCTGTCTGAAGTTTTGAGAGCAATTGTTGAAGATTCTTTTCTACAGTAGTAATCTTCGGTTTAGCTCCTCCCATGACTTCAGCTTGCTGCTTCTCTTTGACTCTCTTTTCACGTTGTGGCTTATAATATTCTTGCTGCTGTTCCTTCATTTGTTTAGACATCGCTCTAGTTATGCGTTGCTCTTCCATTTTGGATGTTGTCAATTCAAGAGCCAACGCCTCCTCTGCAATAGTTTTAGACATTTCTTCCAAGGGAGAAGCTTCAAATGGTGCAAAAGGATCAACCACAACACCACCTACAGCTCCCATTGTCTCTCTTGCCTCCTTTTGCGACTGCCTTATTTTTGCTTCTGTTTCTTGATCAATCTCAGCTTGTAGTTGAGCCTCCTTATCTATTGGTGAAGATGTGCGTGGAGGAGGAGAGCCCGCTTTCAAAACATTATAATAAAATTCTTCTGCTTTTGCAATAGTATTAAGGCGGTATCTCACTCCTCGCAGCCTCAATATTACACCTATTGGGGCATCCCACCTGAATTGTATATTCTGTTTTTTCAGTTCTGCCACCAAAAATCCAAAATCCTTTCTATCTCTTAACATTTTGGGTGGTAATTCTTTAAAGACTCCAATCTCACTTCCATCAACTTGAACAGTTGTAACAAAGGAATTTTGCAAAATTTCATTTCTCATTCTTCTGTCTGTGAAGTATATCACCACATCTCTAGGCAGTTGCCTTTGTACCGCCACACGAGAATTAACTCTGTACGCCTTGTCAATCTTACACAGAACCACACCTGGTTCTACTTTCAACATAACTGCTAAAGCCTCTGCACAAATTTTCCTAAGATCTTCCTTGGTGTTCTCTTTTACACCTCTCAGTCTGATAGCATATTCCATTGATCGAAATTGCATCATAGTAATCTCATTTTGCATTTTTTGTGTAATTTCTTCAATTTCAACCATTCTTGAATCAGAGGCTCTAAATTTAGTCTCCATCTCTGAGGCAAGATTATCCACTTTTTTATCAATCTGCAATACTACCTCAGACAGGCCTTTAGCCACTGTTTGAATATCTTGTTTAACTGCTTCATATTTCTCTTGAACAATTCCTTTGACCTCCTGCTCTGATCTTTGAATTTCTTTAATAATACGGTCATAATAGCTTTCTTCCTTTATCTGAGTTTGCAGCTGCGCTGTTTGAGGCTGCTTCTGCTTATGAGTGGGGGAATCCCCCCCTGCTTGCTTTGTTGCCATTTTGCCTCTTACAGATCTTCCTTTTCCACAAATTCTAACAACTTTTCCCAAAAGGTTCTCCAGATTCAATCAGGTCTAAAACAATCAATTGCTGTTTTTTTTTTCTATTTTATTTTATTTTTTGCTACTTTTCTTTTTCTTCCAGCCGGATTTGTTACTGTTAGAATGTAACCAGATACACAGTTCAAATTACTTTTGCTTTCAGCTGCTCTTCGCTAAAAGCAAGCGCCATTTTTCCCCCCACTTTCCTTTTCAATTTCAAGTTGCTTTAATCCTCCAAATATTTCAGAAAAAAAACTTTAAATACTTGCAATTTGATAGGAAGTCCAAAACTTTCTCTTTTATTGTTTGGTGGTGAAAAAGCTGCCGCGCTATCTTGCTCTGTGGTTTGCAGTTTCCCAGCTGTCCGGAGCTTCAGCGGCTTGGATAGGGAGTCCCACCCTGTTAACACCCCAGAAACGCAAAAAAACCGCTCTGGGGGTCTCACAGGGGACTCTACCTTATGCCACCGGCTCTCCTCACGACGTCCTCTTGGCTCGGAGTTTTTCGAGCCGTTTCTAGTCTCCGAAACGGCTCTTTACAGGCAGCTGGGCTGGAGATCTTCAAAGGACCGTCAGCGATGGTCCGCGGCAACACCGGAAGTCTGTGTAAAACTTTTTCAATAAAAAAAAAGATTGTTATTTTATACAAATAAACCTAGCTTGGATTCTGAATTAACCCCCATATGCAAATTTGTTATGTTTGTTAAATTTTAGACTATGAAATTCTGTTTAATTTTAAAGAGAGAATTTAGCTTATTCAGTAGTTAAGAAGCCCTGAATTCTGATCCTAAAAACATCTAATTTTAATTTTGCTTGCTTTAAAGTAATCCTGACTAGGTTTAAAATTACAGATAATACTAGTATATCTGTAGATTCACTAATATAGTATCCATAGACTCCTTACTCTATTTCTATATCAAAAATTAATGCCTGCTAAGGATAAACTGTATGCGGACTTATTTGTGAGTAAACTTCATTAAACTCATTGTGGCACTCTTCTGCAAAAACCATTGTAAGGTGGTGAAACATTATAGTGGGACTCTGAGCTGAGTGTCAGCTCATGCCAGACAATGAGATCTGACAAGTAACAGGCTCCAACCAGTCTTCCACAATGTGGTACCCACCAGTGACAGAATTCAGTCACAGGGTCATGTGGGTACCAGGAATTAAACTTGCTCAAAAGTTTGTTACTTCTTAAAGTGTGCTTCCATTTCTGACTACCACAGCTCCCATTCATAAAGCATTCTGCACCTCTTTCATCTTTTCCTCCTTATGAATGCCCCTCGCCCCCACAAAAAGAGATGGGAAAAAATAGTGGAACTGTTACATATAGAATACAATATGTGAGCTCTCCTGAAGCATTTTTTTTGTTCAAAGCAGAGCAAATGCAAAATGAAAGTGTCTCCTGAAGCATATTGAGAAACCCATAGAAACCTATAGAATGTATTTGCATAGCCGTACTCATATTTAAGTAGCTGGCAGGCATGTCCAACTATGTGGTAAGTAGGGATGAATACTTGAGTAATAATTTAGTATAGCTGTTATATAAAACAACTACCAAACCACAACACCGCACAAGACGTCCTTTCAGTAAAATGACAACTATCTATCTATCTATCTATCTATCTATCTATCTATCTATCTATCTGTCGCCTTTCTCCGGAGACTCAGGGCGGCTAACTAGCACATTAGTTTTTGTTCAAATTTAAATGATGCAGATTAATTCCTAGCTGGCATTCTTGCCCTAAGGTGTGCGATGGAATAATTTCCGAATAATTTCAACGCGTAAATATATCCGTGGACGTGATTCTTACATAAGAAGTCGCATAGCACGCAAATATTAAAATTTAGGATTTTTCAAATAAAAAAGCAGCGCGCACTTGTGCTCTTCCCAGGCTGCAAGCGCTCGTCGTCTGGATTGGTTGCCACGATAACTTTACTTTGGCCAATTGTTACTGAACAGACGCTTTCAACCGCAGCGTGTACTGGCGCTCGCCGTCGTGATTGGTTGGGGAATCGACCCAATCCAGTTTTTTTTCTCAAGTCCCACCCCGTCGTAGTCACTTCCCTTACTACGGCCAATAGAAAACCGTCAATGGGATAACTGACACGTCCCAGAACCGTAGGAATTGATGGATGGCGTTCCAAAGAACGGGCGGAAGGAGTCACCGAAGCCGCCGTCACTCAGGGCAATAACAGGACGGAGCCGTGAAAGCAAGATGGCGGCAGCGGTTCCTCGGTTGTCGGCTCCCTGCGGCCTTTGGGTGCTCTTTGCAGCGTTTTCGGTGCTGGGGCAGGGGGAGTCCTTTGGCACCTTGAACCTGCATGAGCTCAGCGAGCTGAAATACGGCATCGAGATCGGCGCGGAGCCTGTGATGGCCGGACAGGTAAAGCGATCTGGGGCCGAATTGGGGTGGTTGGAAAGCGGAAGCCCGGCGGAATGTCAAGCTATCTAAAGCGGTCGTTAAGCGGGACCCAAAGAAGCGCCTTGTGATGCGCGCGTTGTGGATTCGGCCCTTGTGCCGCCGGATCCTCCGTGGTTCACGGAAACCCTGACCTTTTGCTGAAGAGAAAATGAGGGTTTGTAAACAGCTGGCTCGAAAGGACCCAACCTGCCCCTTTTTATTCAGAAGGCAAATTTGTGCCTGTGGTTTTTTTTTCTTTTTTCCTCCCTCCAAGATCAAGAAATGTGTATATGTAGGAATGAAGAGAGGGGGAGAAACCTGGAATGGGTTAATTGTGTCCAGAGCATTGCAATCCGTGCAAAACAAGGAAAATTGTGAACTTTTATGTGGTGCCGCCATTGGTTAGCGATTTGTAGTTCCTTCTCTGAAATATGCTATTGCCATGACCACCACCACCTTGTTGCCTTTGTAAAAGTCTCTCCTCAAACTGGGGTTTACGGGGTATTTAATTATTTTAAATTCTTGATTTCGGTGTTCAGGATATGCTTTACATGCAGAAAGCCTTCAAATTTAAACCTGTTTGAATGGATTGGTTTTTGTTCCATCGAGTCATCTTTTGACGCCCAGCCGACCACATAGAAAGATGAGAAATAAAGATAATGATCTGTCTCTAACCTGTTCTTGCAAGTCTCCCAATGGTGCAATCATTGCCATTGTAACTGAGTCCATCTGCATTGCTACCTGTCATCCTCTTTCTTTTCATTTTTCCTAGCTTTTTCCACAGTGTATCCAAAGTAGGATAATTTGTGTATCATTTGTGCCTCGGGGGAGATGCATTGTTGTCTTGGCTGTATCAGGAGTCTTCTCCAACACCAAAGTTTTTTCAAAAATTCAATATTCTTTTTATCTTCTCTGAAGTCCAACTTTCACATTCATACTTGTGTCAGAGTCACAGATAAAGTAATTGGGGCTGAAATAAAGCTGAAGTGGATTATTTCCAGTGTTAGAGTCACACACCACCTCGTAAAAATACTGCAGGATATAATACAATTTAGAGAACTTCCTAAAAATATAGACACTTTGATACATTGGTAAATAAGTGCTTCTGAAAACTGTTGCATCTGTAATATATGGTTAGTTATTTATAGAGACAGAGTCTATCCAATAATATGTTCCAGAAATGATAATGACATGGCTGGTGTTCCTGCAATTTATTTTCTCACAATAAATAAAATTCCCACTGGGCCACTTACAGGATAGGGGAGATACAAGTAATTCCTATGTACAATATTCTTAACAGCCTCCCATATTGCAATGGGGAGAGAGACAATTGCTGGAACAAACTTATTCCAAACAGGTCTTTACACCATGCTTTTGAGTATTTGGTTCATTGTTGGATTAGAAAAAAACATTAAGTTAAAACCATGAAAGAATTGGTTAAAATGCTTTTAGCAAATATTTAATGCTGGAGTGTGTATACAAGGAGTATAATCTCTGGACATTCAATATCCTTGGATTTACAGTAGATTAAATCGGAATATATTTTTTTCTTTTAAAAATTCAATGTTTCTCCAAAGCATATCCTGCAACCAGCATCGACCTCCCATCGCTCGGTGCGTTCTCACAGAGAGGGCCTACTCAGGGTGCCGTTGGCTAGACAATGTCGGCTGGCGACCCCCAGGGGTAGAACTTTCTCTGTGGGCGCGCCCACCCTCTGGAATCAACTTCCCTTGGGTCTTTGATTGGCCCCGGACCTTCGTACCTTCCGTCGCGAGCTTAAGACATGGCTGTTTAAATGCCCTAGCCTGGACTGATGGGGTCTACTGTTTTAAATTGGTTTTAAATTGGTTTTAGTATGTTTTAATGTCTATTTGTTGGGATTGTTTCGCTGATGTGAGCCGCCCTGAGTCCTTTGGAGAGAGGGCAGCATATAAGTCCAATAAATAATAATAATATCCATGTAAATGGAACTGTCTAACTCAAATCATGATCTCTGTTTTAAACATAATTAAAACAATGTATTGGATTAGACATTTTTGAGCTTAAAGCAATGTCTAAGATACATAGTGAATAAACAATTTAAGGAGTATAGCAAAGTGTTAAAGAGAAGTGCCTAACCTAAAGACACTATTTTATTTGGTAACTATTAGAAATAGCTTCATTTTTGCTTAATATTAATGGTGAACAACAAGCTACTCTTGAGTTGTTATCTGAATTATCTATATTTAGCCCAAATAGGGACTATTGGTAAGGTAATGCAGTACTTTTATTTGTATTTATTTAGAAAATTTATATAGCTGCCTATATAAGAGACTGTAGGCGGCTTACAAACAATAAAAACAAAATATAGAAACAAAATTAAAAAACAACTCCCCACCCACGGTGACAGCACACAATTAAATAAACCACTTGATGTGCTTATTTAGAATTGTTAATAGAGGAAGTTTTAAAATACAGTCCTGTTTTAATATGATGGTGCCTTCCCCTTGGTGTGGCTATGTTTGTACATTTTTTGCTCCAGTACCTGCAGCAGCTGACAGAATCTTGTTAATGCTTTGTTTTTTAGACTTTTTAAGCCGTTCTTATACTTACTGAGCATTGTCAGGTGCTATCAGTGGCCATTTCAGGCCCTTATCAACTCTTTTGGTGCTCTCTTTGCTTTTTATAGTATGTAACCTTGCCCTTATGGGAAATAGTTGCTTACCTAAGCAATGTGTCACAATGGGTTTATGTTTACTACTCTGGCAAGAGTTGCATCATCATACCTGAGGATTGCACCATCTGTGCTGTACATAACCCACGAAAAGTCGAAAGATTTATTACTAGAGGTAGCTTGAGCACTATTGCCATTGATTTCCTTTGTAATTTAGAAAAGGCTTGCCTTAAACCTGTTGAAGCCAAGTAGTTTCTATACTAGCTTGCTTCTTGATTTGCTGTCTTACTCTAGGAGAAGGCACAGAGCTTGTAGTGTTTGTAATGGTCATTTCTGACTTTACATCCAGGCTGGGCCACCTACCACTCTGGGCTATCCATACTGGTCAGCCTTGTTTCAAATGCCCTTAGCAAATTCAGAGTTTTGCTAAGCAATACTGTTCTATCTGGCTTATCTTACTGCTTGGGAGAGAGGAAAGAGAAAAGACAAGGGGGGGAACCCACACACACACAAATATTGCCCCTTCTGCTTTACTGTTACATATAAGTAATGTGGCCACCTGCAACCTAAACTACAACTCCCATCATCCATGACCATTGACCTTGGATATTGGGGGTGTTATTTTCAGAGCATTTGGAAATACTTGATTGGGATAAGCTAAATGAAAGAAATGAAGATTATTCCTGTAAAAAATAGAACCAAAGTTACGCCATTTTAAGTGCCTTCTTGTACTCTGTATAACCTGATTATATAACTATATTAATGGAACATAATAAGAACATAATAAGAGGAACTACGCAGTTGTTTAAGATGCTTGTTTTGTTGTTTTTAAAGGATACATAAACCTTATGTCTTGGTAAAAATCCGAAGTTAGTCTGTTCAGGTCACTCTGACCCTTCCAGAGGGGAAACACACATGTTGTAATGTCACGTAAATAAGGGGGTATTTTTTGATGGGTATTTCTACTGGGAAGAAAGGGAATTACCAGGGCGGAACATGTGCCAAATGTGTTATATTAGATGTGAAACTAATGATTTGAGGAAATACGTGTATCCTGTCAGATGTAATTTCTGTATTCTGAAATATGTATAAAAGGTCTGCAGAAAGAAAGCCTAATTGCTCCCCTACCGCTTCTTCTGGAGGGGAGTCCTTTGCAAAGTTAAAAATAAACCTGTTTCTGGTTGTTCATTGTCTTAGTCTCTGTTTTCATTCCTAAAAAGGTATTAGCTGGTTCCTGAATGGCACACTAAACTAAAGAACTTCAGGGCCAGTTCGGTTTTGGGATTTTTGGGAAAGATATTTATTTTAAAAAATCAAATAGCCAGTAAATTTTGAATGAAACATGTGATTCTTTCTGCTGTGCTGATGTTTGTTTTCCTGAACTGATTGCAACCTAGCTGATGGCATCTTCTGTGCAGTACCTTAATTAAGAATCATGGAAGTAGGCAACTTTACAATCCAGTTTTGTCAGTTAAGTGCGTTTGTAGACGTCAATCTGCTGCTGTTTGAAGGCTAATGTTTCTTGGGAAACCAAGTATCCAGAAACCCAGCCATGGAGCTGGAAACTCCCATCCTCCCAAACTTGCTTTAATTTGCTTGCTGTACACTTTAATTCCTTTATTATCTTTATTATGTCCGTCAGATTTTACTGCAGTGCTTCCTACCTGCTGTTTAGACATTCTGCATTTGCCAAACTAAACTAGTGATGTTTAGATTACATTCTTATGTTGATAAGTAATGAGTGTGGATCTTTTGTTTACAACACAGGTGTTTTTCAGATAGTTTCATA
>WNWU01000036.1:3585035-3621784 GCA_012654045.1 Ptyas mucosa
AGAGAATTGTGGAAGAATTTGGTGCTCTTCTTTGATATTTTATTTTAACAAGCATCTGATTATTACGTGAATTGGTTTTCCTAATGCTATAGTGATTTTATTCCTAATGGCATTGTAGATAGAGACGATATGGTAACAGGTACCATTTAATATACAGGCTGTGAAGTTTATTGTGGTTACTGATTATTAAACTGGTTGCATAAAGAGACAATCTATGGAGGATTTTTAATTTTTGTCATTGTGATCCTGAATCATTTGGTAAAATACCTGACTGATAGGATTTATTTAATACACCTATTTTCCATAAATATTAGGGCTATGTAATACTTCACTTTCAAATGGAAAAAATAATTTGGATTAAACAACATCACCTATTGGCAGTAACTTAACGTTATGGCATTCCCCCCCCCCCCAAAAAAAATTATGTTTATGTTTGGTTTTAAGGATCTGATAGCATGTACTATGTGATATACCTCTCCTTCCATTCCCCCACCTCCGTAATCTGAGGCATTTTTTTTTTTTGACTCTGAAGTGCTAAATTGTAATGGGCACCTATAGCAATTCTCAGTACTGTTTCAGAGGACATTCTGAAAGGAAAATGTTAATTAACTAACTCACAGACACTGACTTGCTGATAGGGCCTTCTGGGACGTTTGGAATTGCTGTGTGTCTACCATGCTAAATGGGGACCCTTGGGACGCTGCGTAAGTTGTGTTCTGAAAAGCAATGGCATGCTGGCAGCCATTCGTATTAGTGAGTGGTGCATCAAAAACAACAAGGTTCCTCCAAGATGTAAATCATGCCAACTTAATGCAGCCCTATGAATAACAATTTGCCTTGTGAGATTTTTCTTCGCATTTAGGAAGGCAGGGGTTGGCGGCTTTAGATTTTCTTTTCCTGAGCAATCAAGCAGAAATATTTTATAAATCCTCTTTGTTATCTGAGAAACAGGTGTGGGCTGTGATATACCAGCATTTTTGCTGGCTTTCTGTTGAAAGAAGGAAGAGAGTCAAAGTTTTATTTTATAGGCAGTTCCTTTGAGGCAAGCCACAAGCAGCTGCTCAGTTTTCAGCTGATACAATGACTCAATGAGTCTCAATGGGCTCAATGAGCAGGAGTTATCTGCTCCTTAGAAGGGTTATCAGGGTTTTTGTTTTTTTAGAAAAATCCTGACTGTTTCCCTCAAAACAATTTGTCTGCCCTCAGCAATACAGGTAGTCCTCGAGTTACAACATTTTATTTAGCGACCTTTCAAAGTTACAATGGCACTGAAAAAAAGTGACTTACGACCGTTTTTCACACTTAACGACCATCGCACTATCCCCATAGTCATGCGATCAAAATTCGGATGCTTGGCAACTGATTCATATTTATGACGGTTGCAGTGTCCCGGGGTCATGTGATCTCCTTTTGTGACCTTCCTACAAGCAAAGTCAATGGGGAAACCAGATTCATTTAATAACTGCTGCAGTGATTCGCTTAACAACTGTGGCACGAAAGGTTGCAAAATGGGGCAAAAGTCAAATGTTTCACTTAGCCACAAAAATGTTGGGCTCAGTTATGGTCGTAAGTGGAGGACTAGGTGTATTCCCTTGCCACGTGTTGCTGCAGGTGGAGCAGAGTGAGGAGATATACAGGCAGTCCTCACAACCATTCATTTAACGACCATTTGAAGTTACCGTGGCACTGAAAAAGTGACATATGACCAGTCCTTGCACTTATAACTGTCACAGCATTCCCCACGGTCATGTGATCAAAATTTGGATACGTGACAACCGGCATGTATTTACGATAGTTGCAGCATCCCAAGGTCATGTGATCACCATTTGCAACCTTCCCAGGGTGCTTCTGGCAAGCAGTCAGTGGGGAACCCGGATTCACTTAAATGCCTGCATGATTTATTTAGTGACCACCACAACAAAAAGTTTGTAAAGTCGGGCATGGCTCACCTAACAAACATATTGCTTAGAGATGGAAATTCAGGTCTCAGTTGTGGTAGTAAATCAAAGACTGCCTGTAATTGCAATTTTTTTTTCTGTGAAAATAACTGAATCTAACAGACTTTTAGGCGGAACAGAGTTTATTTTTCAGTTCTTTGGACTCTGTTAGGGATCCTAAAGTGGATGAGGTAGGCTTTGAAATTAAATTGTAGAAATATAAAAGCTATTCTGAATTTGTCACGTAAGTGAAGTTTTCTGCAGAGATCATGAAATAACTTAATAATACAATTACGGTTAACACACAAGAAAAATACAACATCTGATATTCTACGTCAGGAATTACATGCTAATATAACATTGAAGAGATTGTTAGAGCCTCCATATTTAGCCATAGATAATGATTGCAGTACAGTGGGTATCTATATTAATCTACTGAGGATAACTTGCTATTATTTCTAAGTAAATACTGTAGTATAGCAATAGCACTTAGACTTATATACCGCTTCACAGGGCTTTACAGCCCTCTCTAAGCGGTTTACAGAGTCAACATATTGCTCCCAACAATTTGGGTCCTCATTTTACCCACCTTGGAAGGTTGGAAGGCTGAGTCAACCTTGAGCCTGGTGCGATTTGAACTGCCAAATTGCAGGCAGTCGGCAGTCAGCAGAAGTAAATTGCAGTACTGCACTCTAACCACTGCGCCACCGTGATATATAGAATTATAGGCTAAGAGGAATATCAGCTAGCTAAATGATTGTTGCTGGTGTTATATTAAGAACAAAATATTAATATTTTATTAATTGCTGTTAATTAATTAACAGCAATTTATTACGAACAGCAGTTCATTAATTAAAAACAGCAGTTTGTTAATTAATTGGGGGCGGAGTGGCTCAGTGGTTAAAGACGCTGAGCTTGTCAACTGGAAAGTTGTCAACTGGAAAGCTGACAGCCTGGGTTTTGACACCTGAGTGCCGCACGACGGGGTGAGCTCCCTTTACTCGCCCCAGCTCCTGCCCACCTAGCAATTTGAAAGCATGCAAATGCCAGTAGATTAATCTATCTAGATCCGTGCCAGTCAGTCTTCAGAGCGGGTTAAAGCACAGAAATGGCATTGATTGCATTGGTTGATGATCTCTGGAGGGCCCGGGACAGGGGTTCTTCCTCTGTCCTGGTCCTCCTAGATCTCTCATCGGCTTTTGATACCATCGATCATGGTATCATGCTGCGTCGGCTAGAAGGAGTGGGAGTGGGGGGCACCATGTTACGGTGGTTCTCCTTCCTCTCTGACCGTATGCAGTCTGTGTTAACGGGGGGGCAGAGGTCGACCCCGAGGTTCCTCACTTGTGGGGTGCCGCAAGGGTCAGTCCTCTCGCCCCTCCTGTTTAACATCTATGTGAAGCCGCTGGGTAAGATCATCCGTGGCTTTGCGGTGAAGTGTCAACTGTATGCCGATGACACGCAGTTGTACATTTCAACCCCAGGCCACCCCAATGATGCCCTTGACATGATGTCCCGTTGCCTGGAGGCCGTGCGGATCTGGATGGGGAGGAACAGGCTCAGACTCAACCCCTCCAAGACTGAGTGGCTGTGGTTTCCAATGTCCCGATATAGCCAGCTAACACCATCATTGGCTATTGTAGATGAGATCTTACCCCCCTCAGAGAGGGCTCACAACTTGGGCATCCTCCTGGACTCACGGCTGTCTTTGGATGATCATATGACGGCCGTGGCCAGGGGGGCTTTTTATCAGGTTTGCCTGATTTCCCAGTTGCGTCCCTTTCTGGATTGGGACGCCTTGCACACAGTTACTCACGCCCTTGTCATTTCCCATCTGGACTATTGTAATGCTCTCTACATGGGGCTCCCCTTGAGGACCACCCGGAGGCTCCAACTGGTCCAGAATGCGGCCGCGCGAGTGATAATGGGGGCAACTCGTCACTCCCATGTAACACCCCTCTTGCGCGAGCTGCACTGGCTCCCGGTGGTCTTCCGGGTGCGCTTCAAGGTGTTCAAGGCTTTAAAGCGCTCCATGGCTTAGGACCTGGTTATTTACAGGACCGCATTCTGCCACCATTTTCCTCCCACCGACCGACACGCTCCCACAGAGAGGGCCTCCTCAGGGTGCCATCGGCCAAACAATGTCGACTGGTGACCCCCAGGGGAAGAGCCTTCTCTGTGGGGGCTCCTGCCCTATGGAATGAATTGCCCCCGGACATACGAAGGATCCCCGACTTCCGCGCCTTCCGTCGTGCTCTGAAGACCCTATTATTTCAGCAAGCCGGCCTGATGGGATAAATGATTTTAAATTGGGTTTTAAAAGGGGTTTAAAATGGTTTTAATTGGAAGTTTTAATTTTGGCCAAAGATTGAATTGTTTTAATAGGTTTTTTTTTTTAATATTGTCTGAATGTTGTTTTATCATGGCTATTCACCACCCTGAGTCCTTCAGGAGAAGGGCGGTATATAAATATAATAAAAATAATTTTAAAAAAAATAGGTACCCCTTCGGTGGGAAGGTAACAGCGTTCTGTGCACCTTTCGCATGCTGGTCGCATGACCATTGAAAATGTCTTTGGGCAATGCTGGCTCCCTTGGCCAAGAAATGGAGATGAGCACCATGCCCTAAACCTTAGACATGACTGGACAGGGAAACCTTTAACTTTCAATTGCTGTATCTTGCTGAAGAGCATTAAAGATGACTTCCTTTGAAGCTTTTGGGAGATCTCAGTTTAGAGAACTCAGTTTATATCTAATCGTCTTCTATTAAAGCTTGTCAGTGTATTTTTGTTGAGGTACACACAGCCTCAACAACAACAACAAAAAAAAGCCAAGAAGAACATATGAAGCTCGCTTCCCGTTATTCAGGATACTGCTTATAAGCGCCATGTGCTTAGAGCTCAAAGCATTGTTAGAGACCCCACACACCCACTTTATGGTCTGTTTCTGTTGCTCCCCTTTGGGAGGAGGTTTCGAAGTATTTCTAGCAGGACTTCCAGATTCTGTAACAGCTTTATGCCATCCATCTGGTAAACTCACAAGATTTGTTTCTCTTGCAATGTACATGTATACATCTGAACTAGACTGTTGTTTCTCCATGTCATATATGTGGGTACATGCATAATTTTGTATTTATTTATTTTATGTATATATGTATGTATGTATGTATGTCATGTTTATGTAGTATATATTGGAGGTGGTGACCCTTTGAGAGTTGCATGCAACAAAATTTCATTTTAATGTTTGCCCATTAGTATACATTTAAACTAACAATAAAGTTAAAGTTATTCTAACAACCCACAGAATATGGTAATAAGCATGAAACTCCCTGCAGGTTTTTTTTTCTTTAAAAAGTGTTAAACAAAACCCATTAGGAGGGAGTGCTCAGAGTCCGGTTCTCTTTTCTTCCCTTCATTCTCCCAATACTTTGGATACGAAAGAGTCAATTCCTTGCTTCCTCCTGGATCCAGTTTTGAGGAAGTTGTGGACACAACATTTGGTGAGGGATTAATGTGTCCCTTACCTGCCAACATTTAGACTCAATATTATTTTTTAAAATTTTGCTTCAGGTAGGACGTAGCGCTGCACAGAGGTGCCATGTATTAAACTTGGCTCTGTTGATGCATAGTTGATTACATAATCTGAAGTGTTATGAAAAGGGATTAAGGAAAACTCGGTTTGGAGAAATTCTCTCGTTACAAAATTTGCTCAATTGTTCCCTTGCTGTCCAATATCCTTTCATATAAATAATGAGGCTCTGATAAATAAGTACACCTTCCAAGCCCAATTCCTATCTGTCCACCACCCCAAATATCATTTAAGTAATGAACAGGTTATCTTTTTTCACCCTTAAGTAATTCTCTAGCTGGGTTTCAGTTTATACTTACTTTTATTTTTGCTGTCCTAAAGTTCTTCTGAAAGAAGAACAGAGTATACCTTTTCCCAACATCTGTTTTTTCATTAAGGTGTACAGTAGCACAGGTAGTCCTCGACTTACAGCAGTTCACTTAGTGACCGTTCAGAGTTACGACATCACTGAAACAAGTGACTTGTGACCATTTTTCACACTTACAACCGTTGCAGCATCCCCATTGTCATGTGATCACAATTGAGACAGTTGGCAGCTGACTCACATTTATGATGGTTGTACAGTATCCTAGGATCACCTTTTGCGACTTTCTGACAAGCAGAGTCAATGGGTAAACTAGATTCACTTAACAACCGTGTGACTAACTTAACAATGATTCACTTAACAACTGTGTCAAGAAAAGTCGTAAAATGGGGCAAAACTCACTTAACACATGATGAGCACATTAACTTAGCAATATAAATCCTGGGCTCAATTGTGGTTGTAAGCCGAGGACTATCTGTGGTTTGATCCCGTAACTTGCAATTTTCTTTCCTTCAGCAATAGTTCAAGCTAAAGGAGCCATGGTGGCACAGTGACTAAAATGCAGAACTGCAGGCTAATTCGACAGACTGCCAGCTGCCATCAGTTTGGCAGTTTGATTCTCACTGCTGCTTAGATGTATTGAATTGCCACCTTGCAAGCAGGGTGAATATCTATAGGTTTGAGGATCATGGGGTTGTGTAGTGTCAGGGATTGCCCATTTGAAAGGTCCCTCAGCCACTGCTGCTGCCTCTCGGCTTTCCTTTAGTTCTGATTAGATTGTAAAAAGAAAGCTATACCCAATGCAATATTTTATTAGAGCCACAGTGGCACAGTGGTTAGAATGCAGTACTGCAGGCTACTTCTGCTGACTGCCAGCTGCCTGCAATTTGGCAGTTCGAATCTCATCAGGCTCAGGGTTGACTCAGCCTTCCATCCTTCCAAAGTCATTAAAATGAGGGCCTAAATTGTTGGGGGCAATATACTGACTCTTAGAGGGGCTATAAAGTACTGTGAAGTGGTATATAAGTCTAAGTGCTATTGCTAACTGTGTCTTAGTATATTGTACAGGCACTCAATTTAGTTTATATAAAAGCTGAGAGGTTCCAATGTTGCAGTTAGAATACCATAAATTATATATTGGTTTAATCATCAAGCTAGTATAAATCCAGATTTCATGATTATGATAATTAACTCTTGTAGTACTTATTCATTCAGAAAGTGCATGAGAGCCTTTTCCCAACCTAATTTATTTGATAAATTTGAATGCTGGAAACTGTTTTACAGCATTGGGTAAGAACCTATGCAAAGAAGATAACATAACACTTTTTTAAAAAATGTACTGTAGCAGAATAGCCAAGCTCATAGGCTAAATGCTGGAGGTCTCAAATCATCTCTCCCAGAACCCCATCTGAGATGTTCACACTCTCCCTTTGTCTCCACTGTCTAGGAGTGATGGCTTCATAGTTGCTGTAGCTATATCGCCGGTCTTGCAGGGAGTGTCTCACCTGGCATCCACTCTGTATCCATAGTGGGTGTGAGAAACGGAGCTCTCACAGCTTTCTTAACTTTAAAAATTAAACATTCGATATTGAAAAAGATACATTACAGACCTATCCAAATCATGATGATACTGCAGGCAATTTGATATAAAAGAAAATCCAGTTCTCCAGTCAGTTCATAAGTTGACACTGGTCTGTTCCATAATGAGAGTTCCACATTACTAATATTAATTACAAGACTTACCACGGAAAATAGGTTTTCCAGAAACCAGTTTGAAATACTGATAAAAAAGTGTTCCGTAACACACATGGCATAGAGAAATTAAATTTAGCACAACATAGAAAATCAGTCAAACCTAGCCCAATTTCTGCAGGACTTCCTGAAGCAAAATGATCCCTTTTGAGGGTTCCTGGATTTTGTCCATTTCTTCAGAGCTCCATGTTTCCTAGATTTCCCTTAGTGGTTATTGGCGGGGATGGAAGCTTCTGTTCTTTACCTTTGCTTTTCCTACTATAATCCAAATTATTTTATTTCAACAATGGGTGGTGCTAACTCTGTCCATTACCTGCTTGTCTGGATGTGGATTGCATGTTTGAGCCCTCAGTCTGCAATCTGATAGACAAACTGCATTCACAATGAGTACGTTCTTTAATTTTGTGAAATGAAAACTGACAGAAAGAAATAGCTTAGTGCTGCTATTTGTGCCTAGCGGTCCATTAGATGGATTTTTTCTGGAGCCTTTGCCACAGAATTTGGAAAGGATAAGGTCTATTTTTCCCCCCAGAATTCTCACAGTGGGTCTTCCCTTGCCAAAGAAATAATATCAGAACCACTAAGAGCAAGCAGATGAGTACAGTGATCAGCTTTTAAGATTCCAGAAAACAAATAAATACACTGAGGGAAAAAATACCCAAAAGGGAAACAGATTCACATTTAGCTTTTCATAGGTTTGTGGTATAACTTTTAAAAGGGACTGAGAAAGCCCAAATTACAAAATTTCTCTCCCCAAGTCCCATTCTTTCTGCGCCCTTGACAGTTGCCACCCTTATCCTCTTATTATCGATAGCTAATTCTCATTTCTGTCCACGTCTCTTTTTTTATTTCTCTTTAGAGTAAGGCCACCGATGTAGTAACCATCTCTTCCAAATACAAGCAGAAGTATGAGTGCCGACTACCAGCTGCTGCAATGAAGATCCATCAAGACAAAGAGGAGGATCCACAGAGTTACACTGGACTTGGGATCTCAGAACTGCTGAAACCAATGGAAGCGGCTCCGTGCCTGATTAAAGTAACTTTAGGATGGGTTTGAAATTAAGGGGGCATTGGGAGACTTAGGCACAAACAAAAGACTTGGAAAACATTTCCTGAATGGGCTTTGTTAAAGGATCTGCTTTCTCATATCTCTCCCGGAGATTAGTGGTAATCTTGATCCCTAATAACACAGAAAACAAGGTCAGTTTAGTAAAAGCTGTCATTATTCTTGATCACATTATAGTAATGTGAAATGCTTTTACAGTTCTTATTTCCTTAATCTCTCACAAATCTTTGGGAATAAATCTTTGATGTCCCCTTTTTTTTTAATTGATGGAGAAATTGATTGCTCAAGTGAAAAGTTACTTGCCAAAGGCCACCCATTGAATCTGTGCAGGGACCATACATTTGTTTTCCAATGTCCAAACCCAACAGTAACTGACTTCACACATCATGGACATTTATGCAGCCTATTTGTCCTTGGTAAGCATGTTGTGGAAATGTGAGTCTTGCATCTTATTTAGTAAATAGCTTAATGCGAAACTAATCATTTTTTCCTTTATGCCATATTTGTAGATCTTTTCCCCACAATTGTTTCTAAGAAAGAGATTTGCTTGATATAGACAGAAATGATCTTTTTGATATTTTCCTGTATCTATGACAATAGTGCCTGGAAAAAAAAAAGAGCGCTTAGAGAACTTTTGCTACCAAAAATCATACCATTTAAACAAACTGATGCTGGAATTTACCTATTTTAGCACTACCCTTACCCTGAAGGTTGAATATGCCAGTTGCATCCTAATGCCAAACTCACCGCCATAACTTCATTTCTCCTATTCCAAGTGGCGCTTGACTTTTTAATTCTACAAGTATCTAAAAATTTTCCCCAGTGCATTATGTTCACCTAATTTTTTTTACATGGCCTAATGTTTTCTGACTGCAGAATTTGGCGATGCTGCTAGTTTAGGATGTTTTTTCCTAAACTTGATTGGGGGCTAAGGGTTATGGGAGTTGAAGTGAAACGATCAAGAAGGCACCAGGTTTCTGACCTTTGTTTTTAGATGAATTCTGATTGAATTCTCATTTCAATCGGTTAATTTGATCTTTACTTTTTTCCCTTTTCTCTTAGACTAAAGACTGGTGGACATATGAATTCTGCTATGGGAAACACATCCAGCAATACCACATAGAAGGTATTGATCTTCTCCTCTATTGCATTTGTGGTTAGGGAGTGGTGGTCCAGATTGGAAAACCTAAAATCCGTAACTATTACGCTTTGTTATTAAAATCAGATGTGTGGTTTCAAGGACACAAGGCAAGATGTTTCTTTGCAGAGATATTTGATCAAATCCAGGACTCCCTCAGCTTGCTTGAATGAAAATATATGCAAACAATTGTGCCTCCACATACTTGCTAGAATCTTAAAATCTCACTGAATAGTACAACAAGCTTCCATTCTTACTAAAAAACTCATGTTTATAGGAAAATGAAACCTGTTGCGAGATCTCTATGTTGTGCCTAAGTTTGGAAAAATGCATTCTGTAATAGTCAATTTTAGGCTTCCAGAAATTTTTTGGGGGGGAACAATGGATCAGGATATTTTTTGGAAGATGCTGGGTGCAGCCTAATAACATCAGTACAACTGATCAGGCCTAATTTGAATGTTTCCCAATTTACAGTGTTGGTGGTGGTAGAATTGCACAGTCTGTTTGGCATGCTTTCTCTTTTTGCCTCAGGTTGCAGAAATGAAACTTCTCATTTCGTGTTATGTTTCTTAATCAAGGATCCCAGACTTGATGCATACACAAATAGTTAGTGTTTAAAGTACCACAAAACTGTTTGGTTTGTTGTTGCAGGCTAATATGCCAATCATTGGACATAGGGTGGGGGAGTATCTCTTGAGATTCTAGCTTCCAGTTTGCTTACTGACTCTGTAACTCCCCTTATATTTTCCAGAATCTGAAGTCAAAGGTGATATTCTTTATCTTGGGTATTACCAATCTGCATTTGATTGGGACAATGAAACAGCAAAGGTGGGTGTTTCCCATACCTTTAGCTCCCACCCCCCTGGTCTTGGTAAAATATTCCTGAGATTAATACTTAGAGCTTAGACAGACTCCTATCTCCCAACGTCAGTATTGGAATTAAGTTAGAACATTTTACTTCACTTTTTCTTAGTTGTCTCTTTCTCTCCCTATCTGCCAATGTTAAGTGCCTTGATACCAAAAGACTGATCTACTATAGAGAAGCACAGCATGTCTAGGAGCCATTAAATGCTCTGAGTTTCTATTATGTATGTCTCTGAATGAAACAGAAGGTTAAATTCATGTATTCTAAGTGACCATTTCCAGCTTAGTGGAAATTTACCGGTTCTGTAAATTTATGAACTTGGTTATGCTCTGTGTAATTAAATTGCAGAGTTTGTTTTATGATATTTAAAATAGTTTTTTTAAAAAAAATTTAAACAGCTAATTTAAAATTGGTGAAATGTAAGGTGCATTTATAGTTTGACACTAAATTGTGTTGTTTCTATTTTGTAAAAGGCCTTAAGGGTAGTGATCTTGGAAGGAGGCCAAGAAATTTATAGTATAAAATAGAGGAGTGAAATCTCCTGTTGTAGGGAGTGGGTTACGTAGTCCAGATATGTTCTTTGTTTAATTTTTCTTTCTTCTGTGGGACTGCTGGCTAGGAGGGTTATTGGGTTTCTCATTGGCTACTGCCTCATGATAGAAAGAGTTTGGGCCAAAGGTTTCCTTCACTGAATGATCTGCAACAAAATGGGCTGGATCTCTTCAGGTCTTGATGTGTTATTCCAAGGATTACCTCAACATGCCTTCTAACTTGCTATATCATAGGAATCCCCAGTAATCCTGTTCTTCCCCTCCCTATCCTCTTCATACCATTTATTTATTGATAATTACCCTTGCATATATCCAGGGGACCACAAGAAAAATCTCTTTGTGTTTTGCTACAGACAAATTGCAGGGATTCTTGGGGTGTATCCTCTTTTTTTTTTCTAAATAAGTCTTACTCTAAATAGATTTATATTTTACAACTGTGTAGGGAAGGGGGAGGATGCCATTAATTTGAAGCAAATAACTTCTAAATTATGAACCCAGAAATGTGGCCTGAGAGTTTTCTGGTTTTGCTTCTCACCCCAACTGCAGGCATCAAAGCAACACAAGTTGAAGCGGTATCACAGTCAGACCTATGTCAATGGATCCAAGTGTAACCTGAATGGGAAGCCCAGGGAGGCCGAAGTCAGGGTAAGACGAAAGGGACCTCGGGGTGAGGAATTGGGCAGAAAGCTATAGGACAGTGATGGCTAACCTTTTTGCCGTCGCGTGCCAAAAGCGGTGGGAGCGCGGTGGGGTCACATGCACACGTGCCCACATCCATAATTCTATGCGCTCCACCCCCCCTGTGCTCCCCCCGCTTTTGGCATGTGATGGCACAGTGGGCCCAGTAGGCCCGTTTTTTGCTCTCCCCAGGCCCCAGAGCCTTTCTAGGAGCCTGGGGAGGGCAAAAACAGCCTTCACCACACACCCAAGAGGCCCTCCGGAGGCCGGAAACAGTGTGTTTCCTGACTTCTGGTGGGCCCAGAAAGCCCAAAAATCAGCTGGCTGGTGCATGTGTGCCAGAGCTGAGCTCGCGTGCCCACCAATATGGCTCCGCGTGCCACCTGTGGCACCCGTGCCATAGGTTCGCCATCACGGCTATAGGAGAAGAAGGCTATATTGATATTGTCAGAGCAATATTCCCTCTTATGTAGATGTATATCAGTATCTGTAGTGCAGACTTGAGAAAGACTTGCTTGCTTGCTTGACTGAATTACTTATTTTTGTCCTGTGGTGGCCTTACTTTTCTTCTCAGAGCCCTTTTCATTTGTAGTTCTGCATTTCAGGAAAAAAAAAATTAATAGGCCACTAAACTAGTGGTTGATCTAGGCTGAAATTCTAACAAGCACAGAATCTCAGTTTTACTCTTTTGGAGGGATTTCAGTTCTTTGCTTGCTATTTTCAAAATGAGATGATCCAACTACTCTTCCCTTTGCTTCCCTTTTCCCCAATTCATGAAAGCAATCTCGGGATAGCTTTCATGCTACAGTTCCAAGAAGATGCAAACTTTAAGGGTCCAAAATAGATTCCGGGGCATTTTCAGTTTAAAGAGTTTCCGGAAAAAGGATGGGAAATGTTGATGTTTGAACCCCTACAGAAATGCTGCCTGTGAGAGTCACATAGAATAGAGGGCAGGTGTCTACAGGGTCCCAATGGGTTGAACCCTCATAAGATAGCATCATTGTTTTTTTCCCTTATCTTGATTCCAGTTTTTGTGTGAGGAAGGTTCGGGAGACTACATTGCCCGTGTTGATGAGCCCCAGTCCTGTTCCTATGTGTTGACGATCCATACCACACGCATCTGCCACCACCCGTTTCTACGGCCACCATCCACAGCCATCCCTCAGTCCATCCGTTGTCACCCAGCCCTCAGCCCTGCTGAATATGTGGAATATGTCAAGGCCCAAGTATGTAAGTATACCCTGCCAATAAAGAGGGTGAAGGCCCTTCCACACTTCCCTTAGTGAGGGTGAAAACTGAAGTCCTCATATATTATTTCCCTGAAATTGTTCCCAAGTTCAGTGTCAAAAAGTGACCATAGAAGCTTTTTGCACAGACGTGTGCTGGCTTAGATCATCTTTTTTTTAATTTTTGATAGTTACGTAGGATAGGTGCAGGATTTGGTAGATTCTGCTCCCTACATCCTCCCATATCCCTATATCTAAATTGGAATATAGACCATTCCAATTCATTACACTCAGGTTGAAAAGGGGGGGGGGGGGGAAGGATTGTCCTTCTGTCCCGTTTTCTATGGATGACAGGATGGAGTGATGAGGTCAATATAGGGAAGCGAGAGCAGGGATCAGAGAGCAGGTTACAAATTTTCTCTGAGCCATGAAGTCGTTGAATGATTCAGATTTGGAGATCGGTTTAGTGTAACTATTAAGCTAGGTTCATGTTTGTGAGGTTTGTTTCGTGGTTGTGGGGGAATGTATCTATATTTCCCATTAGAGGGTAACATGAGGTACAATAAGTCTATGTATTTCTGCAGAAGGTCCTGCACCCACATGACATTTAAGAGAAAGAATTAATAGAACTGCAAGGCATGGAATATCCACACTGCTTAGATGTATTGAATGGCCACCTTGTGCAAGCAGGGGGAATAGTCTATAGGTCTGAGGACCATGGGGTGGGGTGGTATATTGTCCATTTGAAAAGTCCCTCAGCCACTGCTGCTGTTCTCAGCTTTCCTTTAGTTCTGATTAGATTGTAAAAAGAAAGCTATACCCAATGCAATATTTGCAACAAAGAATCTACTAGTAATTCCTTTGGAGAAAAAGTGTGATGTTATGATGATGATCTGTTCAGTGATCAGACATCTTCATGGCGGGGTAGAGTTTTATAGGGTATCTAATGTCTTAAATTGCTGCAGCTGATACCAAGCGCAAAGTGGAGGAAATTTCAGAAGAGCTGAAGACTCTAGACACACAGCTGTGGAATGAGCAAGATGCCAGCACTGCTACTCAGGATTCCAGTGAGAATGGTAAGCTACTGTTACCTTTCCCTAACCCAAATTTCTCATCAACCCAAGCACGGTCAGTGTGATATTATTGAGACTATCTGAAGGGCACTAGATTGGGGAATGCTAAATCAGACTCAGAAAAGTATCACTGAAATTAGTTAACGTAGATGGTTTTCAGTGCCAAATTCCATCAAGGATAGCAACAATTTGTACATGTAGGCAGAAAGAGAAGAGAGAATGGACAAAAATATCAACCTCCTAAACCAGGAGTGTCAAACTCGATTTCATTGAGGGCCACACCCGGGTTGTGTTTGACCTTGGGGGCCAGAGTGGGTGTGGCCAGCTCGATGTCACTCGTTTCGGTGGCGCCTGTGGTGGCCTGAGCGCTCTGCCAGAGAAAACAAACTCTGAACTCCGTTTTTGGCTATGACGGCCTTCTTCAACCCTCTGCCAGCGAAAATGGAGTTCGGGAGGGCGGTGTGTGGCCCTCCAGAGCTCGGTTTTAGGTTGCGATGGTTTCCTGCCACCCTCCAACCGTAGCCCTCCCGAGCTCTGTTTTCACCCCTGTCCTAAACAAATGCACAATGGAGCAATTTATTTTTGTTTTAAAGGGTTTCCCAAAGAAACCTTTAAAGAACAGAGTGATTTCCATAGTCCTTAAGACTCTCTGGGTGTAGGAGAGAGAACTAAGGGATCTACTTGGTTGCCTTCTTCATTGTATGTAAACAATACCAAGAGCTCTGAAGGAACAGGATAGGTGGCTTCACAGGGCTAAGTGAAAGGAACATAGCATTTTGAGTTTGTCATTGAATAATACAATAGAAATTTTTAAAAGCAGCAGCAGGTAAACATAACATACTTACACATTAAAATCAATTAAATAATAAAGACAGTAGTTGAATTATAGATCTCACAATGATACCAGTCAGTAAAACAGATCAGCATTAAGGCTGTGAAGAACTAAACTCTAAAAAAAAAAACCCCACTATTTTTATAATCACTAAATCTCAAAAGCTTGGGAGGAATAGCCTGGATTTATAAATAAATAAAGATTTATTTATAAAGAGTATCTCTCTTACTCTTTAATGCTTTTTTAGAGCATTAAAGCAAATGAAGGTGGCTAGGTCCTGTTTGTTTGTTTTTTAACTCACACCATGCTTCCGATTTAAAAATGATTGGGCAGCTTCCTTTTTTGTAAATGTAGTGACTAGAATAGCACTTAGACTTACATACTGCTTCGCAGTGCTTTTACAGCCCTCTCTAAGCAGTTTACGGTATCAGCATATTGTGCCCAACAATCTGGATCCTCATTTTACCGACCACGGAAGGATGGAAGGCTGAGTCAACCTTGAGCCTCTCAGGATCGAACTTCTAGCATTTGGCAGAATTGGCCTACAATGCTGCATTCTAACCACTGTGCCACCACACCTCTAAATAAAAACCTCTAAATAGGACACGAGACTCTCCATAGCCGTTAACTTGATTCACAAATGCCTGGTCCAAGGGCATTATAGCGATGGATGTTTCCTTCTCATTTAATGCCCTTTCCTTTTTGCTTCTTTGATCAGTGACCCCAGCCCCTTCTCCTCCTCTTGAGAGTGAACCTGGGGATGAATCTGAGTTCTGGGAGAGAATGGTGTTGCACAGAGAAGGGAAAGCAGCTCAGACTCCAGACCAAACAAAGGTAACTTCCTATCACCATATTGCAACTTCAGTTATTCCAAAGCCCGGTGATGTTAAACATGGATTCCTATCTCAAAACTGGGCATGCTACCTTTTGGACCGTGAGATTTTCTTTTTGCTGGAGGAAGAGGATCCCGCCTTTTATTTTGTACATCTTTCTCATGGCATCTGATTTAGTTTATGCTCGATGATCTATTTTAATTTAATTTGGCATGCCTAGGTATCCTGCCTTTTTTAAATCTATTTTCTAATGTTTGAACGTACTTATACCTTATAGTTACACTTACTGTAAATATAGCAGAAGGTAGCTAAAATTAGTGTAAAAACTTCCTAAAACGTTACATTTAAACAGCATTAAAGAACATTTCCTGATAGTTAGAACAATTAATCAGTGGAACAATTTGCCTCCAGATGTTGTTGGTGCTCCAACACTGGAGGTTTTTAAGAAGAAATTGGACAACCATTTGTCTGAAATGATTTAGGGCAGTGATGGCTAACCTTTTATGTCACCACATGTCGGCCTGCATGCCGGAAATGGTGCGTGAAACCATCCTGCCTGGACCACGCGGGCTCATTGGCAGTCGCGTGCGCGGGAGCACCAAAACCCGGAAGAGCAATGTTCCATCATGCATGTGGTGAGCCGGCACCCGAATGTCTGATTTCCGGCATGGATGCGCGCCTGATGAACAGCTGGCCGTCGCACATGCGTGCAATGTAAACCTGGAAGTCCAGGTGCCGGTTCGCGCATGCATGACAGAACGCTGCTCTTCTGGATTTCGGCAATCCTGCGCGCGCGAAGGCCAGCTGACCGGTGTGCGTGTGTGCACAGGAACGCGGATGAGGAGCCAGCGAGGCTGCGCATCCCTCGCAGGATGGTTCTGCATGCCACTTCCAGCACGTGTTCCATAGGTTCGCCAACACGTATATAGGGTTTCTAGCTTGAGCAGGAGGTTGGACTAGTAGACCTCCAGAGTCCCTTCCAACTCTGTTATTCTGTTAAAGCTACTGAAAGCAGCAGAGACTCAAAATATCACAACTAAAATTATTTAAAATGCCACCAGCAGTAGAAGTGCAGGAAATTAAAAGGAGAACTGAAAGACCGTTTCTGCAGAAAAAATAACGGAGCGCACATCAGGCAAATTTCTCTAGGGCAATAGGTGGGCGCAAATTTAATCCTAAGAAGGCTTCCTGACTAAAAGTCCTATAAAGTGCAACTAAACATTTAAAGCTTGTCACATTTGAATGGAGGAGGGAATTCCATAATCTAGGTGGTGTAAAAAGCTTTTTTGTTGTTACTTGGCGATTTTTATTTTAAAAAAGGAGAAGGCCAAAGATACAGCCTCTGAAGATTAGATGGGTTTCTAATGGAAAGGAGAAGATGGATCGATTATATTCAAAACAAATATCGGACTAAAAAACTTCAAATAGCTTATGAATGAAATATTTTGACTTCGTTAGTGTTTTATGTGTACAATGTTTTGTGTGCTTGGAGTTAAAGATCTAGGGTTAATGTAGTTCAATGTATTGTTAGCAGATTATAGATTAGGTTTGCTGAATGTTAGACCCTGTGCTAGTCCTGGGAAGTTCAGGGAGGGGGGAGGGGTGGGGGGGAATGGGAGGGGGTTGGGTATATGGGAGGGAATAGGGGGGGGTGGGTTAGGGACTGGGGAGTGGGTGGGAGAAAAAGTCTGTACTTTTCATAAAACTTTAAAAAAAAAAGATTAGATGGGCTTCTGTGGTTAAATATCATTTCCGCATGACAATCCTATTAAGAGCAACCTTAGCTAAAGAAAAGTCCAAAAAGAGTAGAGGCTCCTGATGTCCCAAGGGTGCTTTTTCAGGAGGCAACTGGACTTTCTTGTTTTTCCTTTTGAAAACGTTTTGCTTCTCATCCACGAAGCTTCTTCAGTTCTGACAGGATAGTGGGGAATGGAAGGATTTATATTTCTTGCAGACGGCTGGTAATCTGCATCCTTTTAGAGCAGGGGTTCCCAACCTTTTCTATACCCTGCACCCCTAGAACGCTTCTGATATATTCTTGCACCCCTTACGAAAGTAAATAATTACATGCATATAATTATGCATATACACTATAATTTTGAAACTTCTAACCCCAAGGTTTTGCACCCCCTGGAATATCGTCTCACATCCCCAGGGGGTGCGAGCACCCTGGTTGGGAACCCCGGTTTTAGAGAGTCATTGAAGAGTAGGAGCACTACTCAGGTGACCCTAAGGACACAGATAAACCTCCAAGTGCTTCAACGACCCTCCAAAACAGGGGTGTCAAACTTGCGGCATCATGGCAGCGTCACGTGACATATCACAACTTTTTCCCCCTTTGCTAAATCGGGCGTGGGCGTGGCCATTGCATGATGCATCTGGCCTGTGGGCTGCAAGTTTGACAACCCTTCTCTAAAAGGACACAGATTACCAGGTGTCTGCAAGGAATATAAATCCTTTCATTCCCCACCATCCTGTCAGAGCTGAAGAAGCTTCTTGGATGAGAAGCAAAATGTCTTCAGAAGAAAAAAAAAAGAAAGTCCAGTTGCCTCCTGAAAAAGCACCTTTGGGACAACCATGACCTGGATGCCTGAGAATCTCTACAGATTTTTAGAGGTTCCTGGACTAATAATTGTGTTGTTAGGAATTAACCACAATGGTACACACATAGAACAGCCTCAACATTTACGGGAAAAAAACCAGTATGTTGAATTGAGTACATCACCTGGGGATGGAAGAATTACCCAGATCAGAAATCCACCAGGCAGAATGTATGGCAAAGCTCAAAGATGTACCACTTGGAAATCCTGCCCCGTTTTCCATTGCGCTGCTCCTCCAATCCATAGATGGGTTGTATCTCCTTAGTTGCTGGGCAGAACTGAGTGCAGATATTATTATAATTTTGTCTGGCCATGCCCATCCTGCCTAATCAGCCTCAGTCTTTCTTATTCAGTTGCTGTGAGAACTGCTTTTCCTGAGTGCTCTACATTGGATTTGGATTTCTTCTTATTAGGTTCCTTCCCTTTATTTTATTTATTTTCTTCTCTTCCCTATAGTTTCTTTCCAACTTTTTTGCTTACTTTGGAGCTGCTACGTGGGAGTGCTAACCTATTTGCGAACGGTTTCGTGCCTGGGGCTTCAGGCCGTTCTGCTCCGCTTGGTTTGTTACAGCGATCCAGATTCCGACCCGGCTGGGCGGATCCGTGACCTGTCAGCCGCTGGCGATGTGCTTGTTTACTGGTGAGCCGGTTAAACTGCACTCGCCTCAGCTCCACATTCTCTGGCGGCTCCGGAGTTCTTGCCAGGCGACCCAAGGCATACTCTGAAGTTCAGGCTGTTCGCTTCGCGGCGCTGGGAACGCTTCGGCATTTGCGCCTCTGTCATTCTCGTCAGTCTTCGCGCCAGCAGCTGGAGGCCTTTGTAGCCGCTCCTTCAGTGGTGGACGCCATTTTGCTGGGCACGCTTTGTCTCCCGGCGGCCGCCATTTTAGTTTGGGACTGTGACAGCTCGGGGGCCACCATTTTGAGGAGCTTGTGAGCCGGGCGCATCGACTGTGAGTTTTTCCTTAAGCGGCGCTTGGGGGCTTCTTTAAGTCGGTGCACCTGTTGGGAGGGCTATTGACTTAGTGCTGCTGGAGCTCTGCCTGTTGCGCTGTTACTACTGACCTGCCAATTGATTGTTGGGGGAGCCAAACCCCACCCTCCTCCCTCCAACTTTCCGCTGGACTCGTCGCTCTGTCAGTTTGCGGTCTACTTCTGGCTACAGCGACTTTATTTACGCCACAATGGCAGATTCCTCCCTATCTTCGGATTTGGAGGAGGAGACATCCCCGCCTCAGATTCTGCAAAAACCTCCCTCTAAGAAGTCTCGCGCCAAAGCTTCCAAAGCACATGTTAAGACCTCCAACACCTTAACTCAGACCAGGGCAGAGCAGCGGCGGCATTGAGATGGCAGGTTCCCAGTCTAACTTTCATTCTATGCTATCTGAGGCATTGGATAAGATTCTGGCCATGGGCCTCCAGCAAGGAACTGTGACCCCTCCTCCTCCAGCGGTTCCTGCTCCACCGATTGCACCTGTGAGAGCTCAAGCCATAGCTTCTTCTTCAGGTCACGTTGTGCGGATGTCCTCTGACGAGTCTGAAGCGGAGGATCCTTATCCCGAAGATGTAGAATTTTCCAAGGATGAGGGGTTGCCACCTGAGAAGCCAGTATTTACAAGCTTTTTCAGGCCGTCAGTCTTTAAATCTTTGCTACATAAAGCGAAGGTTACCACTAACCTTGGAGGTGCCACCACTTCATCCGGCAATGAGGCTCAACCCTCTGCTCCGCATGAAACTCTCTTTCAGGTCTCCAAACAGGACAACGACGTGATTCTATGTCCGCCCTTGTTTGCGGATGTGATAAAGAATGCCTTTGGTCAACCGGGCTCGCTGACAGCCCCTAGTGGCCTCGACAAATGTCTGTATGCATCGGCATCTGACCTTGAGGATTTGCTGGCCTTGCCATCTGTGGACCCTCCGGTGGCTAGCTTATCTTCTTTTTTTTAATTGAAAAAGTTTTAAAAGTTTTACATACATTCCCCCCCCTCCCCAACCACCACCCCCGACTTCCCAGAGCAAATACAAAATATAAAATACAGCTTGAATCCCCTAAATTCAACTCCATCTCTCACTTATCATAATCACTAAACAAGTAAATAAAAGGAAAGCAAGTCTTCTTTCTTCTTATTCCATCTAATTTAACAGAATTAGTATCCATTTATAATTGCAGCAGTTAATAAAACAGTTAAATATTACCTAATCAAACCTATCGTTACTCAATTTAACTAATACATACTTAGCAGATTATTAAATCTATACAGTTTAACAAGATATTTTATAACTTCTTTCATTGAAAACGAAAAAAGAAACCTCATTCAAAAACCCCAAATTTAAAATAAAATATTATATAAACTCTTCCGTCCTCCACTTTTAAACCATTAAGGTCCAATTATAGTTAAAACACTTAAAAAAAAACATTTTCTAGCTAAAAAGCAGTAATCAAACCTCTTATTAGTTTATCAGTACATATTAACAAATCAACTAAAAACATCATTTAGTAGCTATATCAAACATTTAAATTCTTCATACTAGATTAAACCAGTTGTTAATCTTCTTATGTTCACGTCTTCCAACAGCATTTAGAATGTCTTCATTTGCGTCTACCCACCTAAATAAAAAATACTTCTTTATATAAACCCCCCCGAGTGACTTTGTAATTGTATATCAAATAATATCCATCAAATCCAGCCAAAAATTAGATTAATAAGTTCATCAGACGTATTAGGGAAACCACCAGATCAGCTGCAATTGCCCTAGGCCCGTAGTCCTTTTGCCTTATACTTATTACCTTCAAGCAGAAAACTCCAATTTACTATATTCATTAAAACTTCTGCAATTACAATTAAGTCCAAATTTATTACAGTCCTTAATAAAATATTCCAAATCACTCAGGTCAAGGCTTATTTCACAACCCAACACACCAGCATTGCAGTGATCTGTTTATTCTTCTCAAAATATTCCAATACAACTGTAGGTTACCTCCTCATCATCGCTCATCTCTTAGTTAACTGGCATTAAGCTGTTGGATGTTTTCTTCCAAAAGTTCAAAATCTTTAAGCACTTAAACAATACTTTTTAAGGACCATCATCTCATCAAGCAGGGTTATTTTCCTTGTCTCCAGTCTTTCTTCTTCTCCTTTTTACGAACTCTTTTCTTCACTCTAATTCCTCTGCCTTTTTTAACTCCAATATAATCTTGCATTTTTTGGGATTGCATATTATAAAATGTTTGCAAAAGTATAACTTCTTCTGAAAGCAGCTCTTTAACTGCAGGTTGGACTTTGTAACAAAGAATTCGTATAGCCAAAGTCTCATCAGCTCCCAAAATTTCTTGCTCCTTATTCTGCAAAGCATCCATTTTGCTCTCCAAAAATACTGTAGGCTGTTGTTGTTGTTTTTTTCCTTCTCCCAGCTCTTCAGTCAATCCCCCACTGCTAGATTGCAACTCAGTATTTCCATGTATTTCATTGTTTCCAGCTTGAAAAGCTTGAAATAAAGTATCAATTTTTCCCAATAAAGCAGAGGTAATTGAGCTCAGAGCTTCCTCAAAATCAGACCATATGTGAGGGTTAATTAACCCTTCTTTACTTTCTTTACTTTCAAAAAGACCAGCCATCTTGCCCCCCTTCTTCTTTCCCTTCCAAAAGGACAGGGGAAAAAAAGTATCCAAAAAAAAAAAAGACCCCTTGCAATTTGTAATTTATATTACTGCTTCAATTATTATAATTACTTTCTTTCTTGGTTAATCCACTTTTCAGAATTTTACGTTTCAAACATAGGCTTATCAATAATTGCTTTTAACTTTCACTTCTTCACGCCCCGTTGAAACTCAAACGCCATCTTGCTTTCATTTTCTCTGCATAAGGAAAATCTTTTAAAGAAGGAAAATCTTTGGAGTTAAAAAAAAAAGAAAATACTTGCTGTTTTATTCTTGCTGCTTATGCTCCGCCAGCTCGATTCAAAAATATTTATTTAAATTTGGTTGCTGGGATGGCCACGACATCTAGCTCTGCAAAGCAGAGACATCCAGGGTCCGGAGTACTGACAGGCTTAGCGGGGAGCTCTCATCTTCGAGCGCCAGATTATGGGTAAAATCTGGCGCTCTTAGGGAGCTCTACCCCACCCGTCTACTCACTTTCCCCCCTCTTACCAGGAGGAAAGTTTCCAAACCGCGAAACAGCTGATAGTCGCTGTTCTTGCAGTTCTACGGAGCCCTGGGTTGGCGCTTCGGAAAGAAGCGTCCGGCGATGTCGCGGTCCCACCGGAAGTTCAGCTTATCTTCTTCTTCATTGGTGTCAGCTGATATTATTGATGGCCTCAAGGCCGAGGACAGAAAGTTGGAGCTTGGGTTCTGCAAAGCCTATCAGCCAGCGGCTTGGGCTATCAAGGCAGCCACAGCCACATCGTTTTTCAACCGAGCATCTCTGATATGGCTTCGGCAGCTCCAAGAAAGGTTGCCTCCGGAGGATACCAGGCTCCACCAAGATATTAATAAATTAGTGGCCGCAACGGAATATTCGGCAGACGCCTCGCTTATGGCGGCTAAGTTTGCTTCAAGGGCTGTGGCTGCATCTGTAACGAATCGACGCCTATTTTGGCTCCGCAACTGGAGGGCGGATGCCAAAGCCAAATGGAAGCTGTCCTCCGCTCCCTTCGTGGCCCCGGCCCACTTTGGTGCCACTCTGGCACCAATTTTAATTGAAGACAAGAACAAACGTAAAGTCCTCCCATCTTCTTATCGCAGACCAGAGAGGAGGTATGCGCCTTATTCTCAACGCCAGCCCTTTTGGGCCTACTCGGGCTTGAGTGGGTCCTACTTTCAGCGATCATACACCACGGGCTCTGACTGCACCTCCGACAGACAGCCATTTCATGATCGGGCAAGACCCCAATCCCAGGTGAAGCACCCTTTCAGAGGTGGGGGCTACCGGCCTGCTCGCAGAGGCAAGTGACTCGCAGGTGTTGGGTCCTATTGGAGGTCGACTCCAACATTTCTATCACCAATGGGACCTTTCAACAATGGATGCCTGGATTCGGCGCACCTAAAGCACGGCCTTTGTCTCGAATTTCACACCACCCCGCTCACCAGGTTTCAGCGTTGCCCGGTCCCACAGTGTCCGATGCAAAGATGACTCATGGAAGCAGAGATTTTCCATCTTCTCTCAGTCAAGGCAATAGAGCTGTGCCCAAGGGGCAGGATCGGACTGGCTTTTATGCTACCTTATTTCTGGTGCCCAAGTCATCAGGGGGCCACAGGGGCATCTTGAACCTGAAATGTCTCAACAAATACATTCTGTATTGCAGGTTCAAGATGCAGTCCCTCAGGTCGATTCTGGCGTCCGTTAGACGAGGAGACCTTCTTCAATCAGTGGACCTGCACGAGGCTTATTTGCATGTCCCGATACATCCATCGCATCACTGATATCTGAGATTCGAGTACAACAACAATTATTTCCAATATTGTGCGATTCCCTTTGGGCTCTCCTCAGCTCCCAGAACATTTACGAAGCTGGTGGTGGTGGTGGCAGCAGCGCTCAGAGCTCGCCCGATCCGTCTGCTTTGTTACCTGGATGACATTCTCGTACTGTCCAACTCGCATTCCCAGGCAACAAAGGACATGGAGACGGTCCTCCAGGTGTTCCAGTCCCACGGTTTCTCCATTAACCGTCAAAAGAGCCACTTGTTCCCAACAACCCGTCTCCAGCACTTGGGGGCAGTCATCGATTCACAACTGGGTCAAGTGTTTCTGTCCCCAGATTGCGTTCATGACATCAGGGCGATGGTGGCTCAAGTCAGGGCCCTGAGGCAAGTTCCGCTTCTGTTACTTACTCAACTGTTGGGGAAACTGGTGTCTTGCATCGCTATCGTTCCATGGGCACGCAGACACACGTGACCTCTGCAGTGGCTGCTTCTTCCCTTTCAGAAGACGGGGCGCAGCACCTCCAGAACCCCGATTGTCCTGACCCCACAAATTTGCCTATCGCTTAAGTGGTGGGCGTCGTCAGCTCTCCAGAACAGATGTTTGTTTCTAGAGCCCTAGCGCCTTGTTCTAAAGTCAGACGCCAGTCTTTTGGGTTGGGGGGGCACATCTCCGGAACGAGGGTTGTTCAAGGTCAATGGTCCCCGGCGGAGTGGGCGAACAGCATCAATTGGCTAGAGTTGAGGGCTGTTCGTCTCGCATTACACCACTTTCATCCCGCCTTGCAGGGGCAGCACGTGTTGGTCCGGACGGACAACATCACCACCAAAGCCCATATAAACCAGGAGTGGAGCACCCGTTCCAGACCCCTGATGATAGAGGCAGAGCGACTGCTAGCCTGGGTGGAGCTCCACACCACGTCACTGGTGGCGGATCACATCTCGGGTCAGGCCAATGTCACTGCGGATTGGCTCAGCAGGGAACACATCGACCCTGCAGAGTGGAGCCTGAATCCTGGCATCTTCGAGGAGATGTTCATCGGTTTGGCCGCCCGCAAGTGGATCTATTTGCTACTCCTCGAAGTGCCAAGCTAAAAAGATTCTACTCCCGCTACCCATGCGCGGGGTCGGAGGGTTGCGACGCCCTGAGTTGTCCGTGGCCATCCGGCCTCCTCCACGCATTTCCCCCGGTGCCTCTGATTCCACAGCTCATTCAGAAACTGCTGCTCGAAGGTGTGGAGCTCCTGCTTGTCACCCCATGTTGGCCTCAGAGACCCTGGTACGCGAACTTGGTGGGTCTGTCGACTGCTGCACTATGGACGCTTCCTCCTCTGCCAGACCTACTCAGCCAGGGGGTCATCGCCCACCCAGATCCTCAGTGGCTCCGATTGACCGTCTGGTGCTTGACCGGCTCCAGTTACGGAGGGACAGATTGTCCAACGAGGTCATCAATGTAATTCAGTCGGCCAGGCGTTCTTCGACCACTAGGATTTATGGGGCTTCGTGGCAGGCGTTTTCGACTTGGTGTTTATTTCATCATGTGGATCCAACGTCGGCTGACGTTCTGGATGTGCTTAACTTTTTACATGACGGCTTAGCTAAAGGACTTGCTCTGGCGACTCTGCAGCGGCAGATCGCAGCTCTATCTACCGTCCTTACCTACGATCAGCACCGCACACTGTCATAAAATCCGAGGATTCAGAGTTTTTTGCACGGGGCTTCCAATATCTCACCTCCGGTGGTCCATCGGTATCCATCCTGGGACTTACCATTGGTTCTTCAGGCTCTGACGGCTCCACCCTTTGAACCCCTAGCCTCCGTCTCTCTCAAGTTCCTGACACTGAAGGTCACCTTTTTACTGGCCATCATGTCTGCCAGATGTGTTTCTGAACTCACCGCCTTATCCATCCATAAGGACCTGTATGTATTTTACAATGACAGAGTAGTTATGTGCTTGGATCTGTCCTTTTTACCGAAAGTGAACACTTGGTTCCACAGGGCCCAAGAGATCATCCTCCCGGATTTTTGCCCGAACCCTCGTCATCCGTCTGAGTCTTCGTGGCATACATTGGACGTTAGGTGAGCGCTGCTACATCAAACGTACAGAGTCGTTTCGCCAGACGGAGGCCTTGCTGATCTCCTTCAATCCGTCCTCGATGGGGCATAAGGTGTCATCGTCCACGGTGGCCCAATGGATCAAGGCCTGTATTTCCACTGCCTATGATGTCAGAGCCAGACCTAGACCGGGCAAGCTTTATGCTCACTCTACTCGCAGTGCGGCAGCCACGGCTGCTTGGTCGACTCGTGCTTCCATGCTGGACATCTGTTGTGCTGCCTCCTGGTCTTTGGCTTCATCTTTCATAAGACACTACAAGATTGACTCGTATGCCTCAGCCGAGGCGTCTTTCGGACGCAGGGTTCTGCAACAAGTGGCCACTGCCCAGATCTCTGAGAGCAGTCAGCCCCCCTCCCATGACAATTAAGCTTGGGTACATCCCATCCATGGATTGGAGGAGCAGCTCAATGGAAAACGGACGTTGGCTTACCTGAACGTCCATTTTCAGGGCACTGTGACTCCAATCCAGACCCGCCTGTTTCGGGCTTCCTGCTCCCATTTGCTGCCTTGGCTGTTTCATTTGTCTATGATTTGTCTGTTTTAGTTTCTGGATTCCTGCACCTTTGTGAGAAAGGACTGAGGCTGATTAGGCAGGATGGGCGTGGCCAGACAAAATTATAATAATATCTGCACTCAGTTCTGCCCAGCAACTAAGGCATCCATCTATGGATTAGAGTCACAGTGCCCTGAAAATGGACGCTCAGGTAAGCCAACGTCCATTCATTTCAGAGGCAGTGTGTTGTGGCCTATCAGCCACCAGCCCCTCCAGCAGCTGAATCGGAGAAGGAGGTGTGTGAGTCAGGGTCAGCATCAAGGCAACTCAAGAGCTCTGAGGGGGAAAGAGGGAATGGAGCTGTCAGAGAGACAGACAGAGGTGGAGCCTGGGCCGTCCGTCAGCCCTCAGATGGAGAGTCAACAGCCCCCAGGTCTGAAGGTGGCTGATGAGGAAGAGGAGGAACAGCTGGGTCCAATGCCTGACTGTTGTGGCCCGTCAGCGGCCTGTGCAGCTAGTAGCTGATTCCGACAGCGAGGAGGCTGGTGTGGTGCTGCACCAGCAGCCTGTACAGCTGGCACTTGTGTCGGACAATGAGGAGGCTAGAGAAGATGTGGTGCCAGAGGCGGGGATTCAGCCAGGGTCTTCAGAACCTCCAGAAGCTCCCATAAGTGGAGAGGAAGAAGAGGAGGAGCCTCTTCTTGATGCACGGGCGCGCAGAGCTGCTAAAAGGCAGGAGTGGTTCCTCAGGAGGAGGTCTCCTCGAGAGTAAGGCTTAGGGCTAATTGGCTACTCCCTTAGCCTATTTAAGGAAGGACGACGACTGAGGCAATTTGCAGGGAACAACTTCGTTCACTCTCCATCGCGTCTTGATCTTAGTTCTCTGCAAATTGCTTCTGGGCTTTCTGCCAATCATAGTAAGATTACGATTATTTATTCTTTGGATTTTTGTAGGCTGTTAAGAAAGTTAATTAACAGCCTTTGTTTGAAAAAGACTGATTTAATTTAGTAAACTAAAGATTGTACAGACTTTGTGTGTGCTGTGTTCTTTGGGGTCCGTAGCTGGTGCAGAAGGCAGAGGAGAGGAGAGCAGTGGAAATCTGTGGGCCGATCCTTGGGACAGAAGAGCCACCGCTGCTAGCGAAACCCCACTCTAGCTCTGGGGATAAAAGTCAGGGGGCGGAGATGAATAGATGTGGCAGACAACTATTTATCTCCCTGCCGGAGGGACTTGTTAGCCTGCTATGAGAGAGAAACTTTTTGCCGGGAATGCCAGCACTCCTAATAAAGGAATCATTGATTTAACTACAGAGGGTTTGTCATGTTTGGGGAGCTAGGTCAGAACACAGTGTTTTTAATGTGCAGTGCTGAAAACGAAACCATTCGTCTTTTCTCCTTTTTGTAGGAGGAAGAACTAGGGATGAGGACAGCAGACAGTCGCCTAGCAGGTAAATGTAAAGTGCTTTGTGGATGGATCTAGAGAGTGTTGTGTGAATGGATGCCATGGGAGATCAGCCAAGAGAACATTTGGGACTTCAGTGTATCCTCTCTATTTCTCAGGAGGGACTGACCCTCAGGCTTTCCAATTAGCTTTCAACACTGACAGTACAGTACTCATATAGGACATTTATGTCTTTAATTACCTCTGTGGGGGCTAACTGCCCATCCAGCAGCAACACTGACTCTTGATCTTTTTTCCCCCCAGGTATTTTAATTGTTAAAATAGTAAAATATAAAGGAAAAAGAAATCTATATTTAGATAGATAATGAAATGACTCAAAGAGAAGCAACTAGAATTAGAATTCTTTATTGGCCAAGATTGATTAGACAGTGCATAAATTAAGCATAATTTGAAACATGATGGGAAAACTCTGATTCTTCGCTTCCTTTCCATTTGTTTCCGCAGCCGCTGACCACAACTTCGACATTTATACTTTTAATTGAACATTGAAGATTATTCTAAAATCTATTTAAATCTTTTCGTTTGTTATTTTTGTTTTACTGGGCTCATAATTTATGTTTTAAAAGCCATGTTCCAAATGTCTAAATTCACCCTGCTGTGTAAATGTGTTAGTACAGAAGGGAACTATCCTTGCTTACATTGAGTTAGTTCAATACGATAGATACGTACTGTCACTTTTGCCAAGGCTGCGTAGTCTCTCATTTTGATCTTCCAATCCGGTATTGATGGTAAAGTTTCTTTTTCCCAGCGTAATGCCAAATTTGTTCTTGCAACTGTCAGCATATATCTTAGTGAATTGCGACTGTTCATTTATGTTTTCTGGGATTATGCTCAATAAACACATTGTGATTTCAGCTAAAAAATTATCTTTAGGACTTGGTGAATATTTTGATTATTTCTTCCCAATGTGTTGGGTTCTCTTTACGTAACCACCGCATATGACAAAATGTTCTCTCTTTTTTTGGTCATACAATTTCCAGCATTTATTTTTATACAAGTTGTTTATCTTGGAAATTATTAGCAGATCAATATGTCATCTGTAAAAATGTTCTCTTAATCTTTGATAAAAGTAAAACAACCTGCTGCGATAAAAAGGCAATATATGAACTCATGTCTCAATAGCATAGTATGTTTTATTATAGGAATAGGAAAGCATGAGGCAACTAGAACATGCAGAGTGACAATTGCACTACATTTCTTTGCATAAAGAAAGCCAGTGGAGGCACCTGGTTAGCAGATGTAAACTATACCCGGTGCAGTGAAGGAAACCTAATGAAAAGATGGGGCTTCCCTCACTTTTCAAACAGAATAAATTGTATAAATAGATACATCCAAATTTGCATAGTTGATGCAGGTCACAGGACAGAGCATCACTAGGTGCTGTGTCCATATTCTGAAGATTATCTGACTTCCTGCAGTTATCTGACCTCCAAATAAATTGAATTCATTTTGCCTGTATTTTTCCAGATTTTAAGAAAAAGATACATTTCAAAGTTATTCGAAACCCCGGGGACTTGGTGCAGTTTATTCAGGAGATGAAGGCGAATGCCCGGAAGGTGAGGCTTTTTAGTCGGACTTCCTAAACTGACTCAAGTTTACTATATGACAAGCATCTCTTTTGCCCCCGTAGCTACACCGAGCAATCTTCCCATTCTTGGTGCTCTGCTGATGTTTTGGATTTTAATTTCTAAAAGTTCCAGTCAGTATGATACTGGCTATCCATAGATTCACACCAGGGGTGGGCTTCAAAAATTTTAGCAAGGGGTTCTCTGTCTGGTTGCTGGGTGGGCGTGGCCATGGTGGGCGTGGCCTAGTCGGCTTCCTGCACCACAGTGGGGAGGCAGTTTTGCCCTCCCCGGGCTCCGGAAGCTTTCTTCAAGCCTCTGGGAGGGCGAAAATGGTCTCTCTAGACTCCTGAGGCCCTCTGGAGCCTGAAACGGGCCTGTTTCTGGCCTTTTCGAACTTCCAGTAGGGCCGTTTTTCGCCCTCCCTGAGCCTCCACGTACGCCCTGCACTTATCTGCATCCAAAACGGGCCGCATGGGGACTCCTGGGAGGGGCAGGGCAGGGCAGGGCAGGGCAGGGCAGGGTGGGCGGGCCCAGCCAGGAGTGGGATTTGGGGATTCTCCGAACTGCACAGAATCTTAGCTAGAGGTTTTCACGAACCCCCAGGAGCCCACCCTTGATTCACACTCGTACCAATGCACATAGAAAGGGAGAGGGGGAATTTACAATATTTTGTAAAGCATTACCCTGTGGCAAGATGGGTGGCCAAAAAAATTTAATTAATAAATAAATATTTTGTGATTGACCTTGTTTCCCCGGAGCAGCTGATTTATATACCCAAAATCCTTTCTGAATGTGCCCACCAATGCCTGCAAGCCCTTTTTTCCTGCTTGTAGCCTTAAAATGCATTCTACATCTTTTATTTATAGCTCGCAGTCGGACTGGGTGGGTTGACCAAATGCTGTCTCTTCCCCTGCCCCCCATTGGCAGTTTCTGAACTCCCCCATGTCCCTTTAGAGCAAAGAGAAGGCTGGTGAATCTGAAGACGCGGTGCAAGAAAGCGCATCCCAAATTAAGGCAGACCCAGAAACGGGACACCCTGAAGATGGAGCTCAGGAGAATGAAGAAGATGAAGAAGATCTGATAGGGAAATTTGAGAAGGAATTGGAAGACATTCTGCTACCTAAGTCTGAAATGGCCAAGCTGAAGGAAGAAGTGAAAACCGAAATGGAGAAGGAGTTTGACAACATCATTGATGAGGTCAGGATCCCTTGGATTAGCTCCATTTTTTCAGTCTGACCTTGATCTCTCCCTCCCAAAAGAGTGTTGGGGCCATTACTGACTATTCCCTAGCCTTGCATTCCCATACCAGATGGAAGGAAATAGACTAGAAAATGAAATCCTAGACTGGACAGGAGAGAGGAAAAGATTGCAGAGGAAAGGCAAAAAGATTCTATAAAATAATGAATGAATTCAAGATTGGCCCAGTAATATGTCCCTTTCACGTTGCAAGCTTCCCAGAGCCCTTATGTATCCCACACATTGCCTGAGGGAGAAGAGTATGTCTCATTCTTTCTCTTCCTTTCTTTTTGTTTGCTAGTTTCCTTTAATTCTGGGAAGGGAAAGATGAGTGCCTACTCAGTTGAGATTGGCTGATGGCATGATTTTCAACCCTGACTGCAAAGGATTTTAAATATTACGATGAAATCTGCACACATAAAGCCTCACTGCACCTATGATCTCTTCAATATATTAAGGGTCTTGATGAGGAAGGGTAGCAAGCATTGTACTTCTTGTATACATTGTACTTTTTGTACCTTTCCCTCCTTACCTCTTAAGTATGTGCTGGGTAAAGGTGTAGTCACATTCCTCATTTTTTTTCTTCTCCCATATTCTTGCCACCTTGCGATGTATTTTAAAAGGGGATGTGTATCATCACAGTGTCTAAAACCATCCTTTAAATTGCTTCATGAATCCAGGTTTTGTCATTGAATTGCTGAAAGTAATAGAATCTGTTGAACAAACAGACAAGTACAGGCAGTCCTTGACTTACAACAGTTCGTTTAGTGACCGTTCGAAGTTACGTCATTGAAAAAAAGTGACTGATGATGATCATTTGTCACACTCAATAACCGTTAGGGCAACTCCACGATCATGTGATCAGAATTCCAATACTTGCACAATTGACTCGTATTTATGACGGCTGCAGCATTCCGGAGTCATATGATCACCTTTTGCAACCTTCTGACAAGCAAAGTCCATGAGGAAGCCAGGTTCATTTAACGGCCGTGTTAATTTAACAAGTGCAGTGATTCACTTAACAACTGTGGCAAGAAAGGCCGTGAAATGGGGCAAAATTCACTTGGCAACTGTCTTGCTTAGCAACATAAATTTGGGGCTTGGTTGCGGTCGTAAATTGAGGACTACCTGTATCAGATTCAGCTCTGGTACTTCTGAAGAACCCTGATCTAGTAATCCATTACTGCTTACCAACAGGTTGAGGATGAACTGGGAACAAAAGGCCTGAAAGGTGAGTTTGACCGAAAACAGGCCTCCAAGTCTTTGGCTTCCACCCTCAACAAACTCATTGACAAGTTGGATCCTGGCAAAGCCCCACCTGAAGAAGAAAAGGTTCAAAAGCAGCAGCAGCAGCAACAGCAAGAGGAGGAAGAGGAAGAGCAGGAGGAGGAGGCAGTGGAGGAAAGCAACACTGCTCAAGAAAACCCACCCAAGCCAATCCCTGGTATGATCCAGAAGCAACGAAATCAATCTTATCTTGAGCGTTGATAATTTGGATAATGTTTTTGAATCAACCAGCAGGGGGCATTATTTGCCATAAACTGCACCAAGTGATGGCTTCTTTGAGCTGATCAAAGATCAAGGTAAGGTAGTTAACAGTCCTCCTAATAGTCTATGGAGATTCTCAGTCATCATCCAGGGCATGATTGTCCCAAGGGTGCTTTTTCAAGAGGCGATTAGACTTTCTTGTTTTCCTTTGAAGACGTTTCGCTTCTCATCCAAGAAGCTTCTTCAGTTCTGTACTCAAAGGCTGTTCATCCGAAAGTGCATAGCTAAGTGTCAATGAAGATTCTCAGTCATTCAGGTCATGGTTGTCCCAAAGTTGCTTTTTCAAGAGGCAACTGGACTTTCTGGCTTTTCTTTTGAAGACGTTTCACTTCTCATCCAAGAAGCTTCTTCAGCTCAGAGTTGAAGCAGCGTCTGCGAAGAAAAACAAAGTCCTCTTGAAAAAGCACCTTTGGGAGCCCTTCTAATAGTTTCATTTCATTGAAACTACCCAATCACCTCTGCTGGATTGGAGCTGGATGGCACTGCTTTTGCAGTACTTCTCCTTCCTGAGGTATAGTTCCAGCTGGCCGTGAGGAGAAAGATCTGCCCAGAGACATCTATTTTGTGCAGTAATTCTGGGCTCGCTTCACTTCTTAGTAGCAACTGACAAACTATTGGAGGTGGCTATACATTTGCATAGGTCTGGAACCGTGATGGCGAACCTATGGCATGGGTGCCACAGGTGGCACGCAGAGCCATATTGGTGGGCACGCGAGCTCAGCTCCGACATGCATGCGTGCACCAGCCAGCTGATTTTTGGGCCTTCTGGGCCCATCAGAAGTCAGGAAACACACTGTTTCCGGCCTCTGGAGGGCTTCTGGGGGGTGGGGAAGGCCGTTTTTGCCCCCCCCCCCAGCTCCAGAGCCTTTCTAGGAGCAAAAAATGGGCTACTGGGCCCACCGTGCCATCACGTGCCAAAAGTGGGGGGAGCATGGGGGGGCGCATAGAATTATGGATGTGGGCACACGTGGGTGTGATCTCTCCCGCGCTCCCCCAGCTTTTGGCACACGATGGCAAAAAGGTTAGCCATCACTGGTCTAGAATCATCAGTATGCTGACATATCAGCTAGACATTTCGGTTTAGGCCAGGCGAGTAATGTGCTAGAGGTCGTAGCCCAGGGTTTGGAAGCCATCAGGGTTAGATGGAGAGGAACACATTCAGAGGCTTCTCTTCAAGATGAAGGCTTTGTATTTATAGGCCAAGGATTCCAGAGAAATACCGTTTTTGACTCTCAGTGGAATAATATTCCTTCTCACATTTTAAAATGGTTTATTAGTTTTCTAAATACAAAATAAAAACCAGCAAGAACTAATTACTTATAATGGGGGGGGGGGGAGAATAAAGAAGCCAAGTGGAAAGCAAAGGTGCAGAAATCAAAAGAGAAAAATTATATTAGGAGAAGGTCCTTGTGAACAGTTTATAATCATTATTAAGTCGCAATATCGATCTATAATTTCTTGTCAGTCAAATCTTGTCTGTCTTTGGGTATTAGTCATATATGCCGTATATACAGTATATTTATATTATAAATATTTATATGTAGATAGTCTGCCCTCATTCAGAGGTGGTTCTTAGCTGCAGCCAAGAGGGCTTGTACAGTTACATTTGTGCCAATTGCGGCCATTTGGAGGACTTGCTTAAAATCAGTCATTCCATACTGTAATGCGTTTTAAATGGGGCTGCCTTCAGAAAGTGTTCAGAAACCACTGGGTACAAAATGCCGTGGACTGCATAGTGATGAGTGTATCCCCATGCCCCAATGTTTGAGGAGTTGTATTGGTTGCCACTTGGCTTCTGGAGATGACTCAGTGGGCTACTTATTGTCTTTAAGTTCCTAACATGGCTCCAGACCCAATTCTCTGAGGGAATATTTTTCTACAAATTCATCTGCCTGCCCATTCAGATTGAATACGGGTCCACTCCATGTCTTCTCTGTAGGAGATTGTCATCTGATGGGGCCTTGAAAGCAGGTATTTTCCCTTGCCACCCCCATAGAACTTTCCCAGTGGAAGATATGCTCCTTCCTTCCTGAATTTCAGGAGAGCAATTAAGGCCTGGTTATTCCACCTGGCACAGGAGAAGGTCATGTCTGTATCTATATCTTTGATGTTGCCCGTTTTCTTTGAATTAAGATGGGTTTCTTATTTAACCATTAGTCTAGATTTGAGTAAGGGAGAGAGCATAATAGCTGTGGGAATCAAGATTCATATGAATGAGACTCGGATGCAGTTCCCAATGAAGTATCAACTCCTTCAGAAATTGCTTTCTCTAAAACACTGTTAATGGCTTGCTGCTTCTCCATTCCAAGAGGAACAATTCTTTGCTTTAAAATTATTTTGACCTTTGTTCGTGGTAAATGTTCCCAACATTTGTGGTTTTTTTAAAAAACTGCTCTTCAACTTGATTTTGGCTTGGCTATGCATAAATATTGCTATTTGGGCTTTTTTTTTCCCTTCCAGCATTTTGTTCCTTCTAATCAGGGACAAGGCAGCTCAACAAAGTTTGGGTTCACCCAGGTTAATGCTCCTATTTTCTTTCTCCTTTTTTGATATTCTGTAATGTAGACATCTACAGACCTTGAGGGCAAGAATGTATTTTTGGTTCTTAAGCTGGGTTTTGCACAATGCTATTATTGAATTAGCATTTGTCCAGAATCCCCCTGGCTTCTCATCACTGTTACTAAGGTCTGTATGGCTTCTGAACTATCAGCTGATAGTTGCAGCCTATCTGGTAGAGTCTGCAGTCTTTCTCGTGTTTAAGAACCAGGGCAGATTTTTGTATTCTTGGGCAGGCACTAGAACTAAGGGGTTTATGAGCTGTGAACAATGTATTCCTAGGAAATTGCATTCAGTTTTAATGGTCAGAAGTGGTATAGTCTTGGTCAGCTGGCCAACCTCCTGGGACTTCTTGCCTTCCTTTTCCTCTGCTGTCCAGAAACCTTCTGCTTTTGCAAAAGTGTTGAAATGCTTTGAAGGCCTCAGTCTTCTGCTCAGACGCATTATGTAAACAATAATAATAATACTTTATTAAGGTGTAACTAAATTGGCATGTGGGAGCTTCTGTCCACTCATTGCATTTGTATTTTATAAGCTGCCCAGAGTCTACTGGGTAGCTAGAATATAATTAACTTTACGGGCAGACTGTACCCAGCCTTGCTAGTGGACTCCTTGCAGTTTGCACTTTCCTTCTCTCTCAGAAATGCTGGCAGGCTGACATGCCTCTGTCCCCCTTTTTTTTATCTCAGATGGCGACCCAGACGGGCGCGTGAATGTCAGGGTCACTAAAGTAAAACCAGGTAGCGCTCAGCAGAAGGAGCTGCAAGTCCAAGAGATGAGCAGGGACAACCCACAGCTGCGCCACATAGAGAGTGTGGTTAAGGACCTCTTGGAGAAGGAAGGCCTGAAGGCAGAAGGTAATGCAGTCATGCTCCCTGCGATTGGGTGTGTGTGTGTCATAATAGGAGTCCATGTTTAGGCTGGGCGGGGTGGAGGTTATATGATTTGTCAGGGGCTTTTCTAGGACAGAGTGGTCAAGGGCACGAGGCTGCCAGCAGTCCAGAATTGCAGGTTGCACAATGTCATGAACATCTGGATGCTAAGCTGGTTACTCCATTATCTTAATTGATTGGTTGGTTGGTTGGTTAATTTATTTTCTTGGAAAGTTTTTCAGGTTGCCCATGTTTTTTTCTGTAATGAGGTTAGTTGGGGGAGCCTTTAATTGACTGGTAGAACAAGCATTTTTAGCTCATATTATCTTTCTTCCCATGTGCAAACAATCTGAAGTTCCATACTTGCATTTCAGATTCCATGATTTTAGGTACCAGTGCTAGAAAAGGCCTCTGGTTGAAAATTGACTGTAGAACAGAATTTTCAGTGAGAGGATCTCATTAAAAGTATTAAAAGGACACAGATGATGATATCAGTACATATTTGGTACCTACAGTATGAACAACCAGGATATACAATTCATCATTTATGTTCAGTCCTTCTTTAAAAAGAAACAAAGAACATGCAAGATAGATTGAGTCCTGTTAATTACCAAGGAGGAAATCATGAAATGAGTAATGTAAGGTATCACCCTAGTCTAAGAGCTGTGTGTACCTTACATTACTCTTTTTAAAATATGATTAATGACCAACAGCATTATCTAAAGCTATATCATTAATGATGGACAGTATTGTTTGATTAGTTCTTTGAGGTGCAGGTAAACTGGAAAGGAGAAGATAAACCATCATTCCCAAGGCTCCAAGAATTTGTCATCTATGATCTTTTTTGTTTTTGTTTTTAAACAAATTTGCCCGTTTTAAGTATTTTGTCTTAAACAGATGTACACTGAAAATAATTCCCTAAAGCCAAAACATAACATTCATCTTTTTCCTAAAATATAAAGCTATCGAAGAGTAATTTCAGTGAACTAATTATCTATCTATCTATCTATCTATCTATCTATCTATCTATCTATCTAT
>WNWU01000036.1:3621794-3672978 GCA_012654045.1 Ptyas mucosa
TATCTATCTATCTATCTATCTATCTATCTATCTATCTATCTATCTATCTATCTATCTATCTATCTACACATACACATACATACACACACACACACATACATACACACAAAGGTGTGCATGTGTATGTACAGTATACATATATATATTTCTGACACATCACAGACAAACAAACACAAGCTTACATTCCATTTCATAAAGAAAATAAAAAGATGATAATGACAGGATTTTACCTATTTCATAGTGTTGGAAAGAAGCAGGTTTTATCAAAAACAAAAATAATTGTGCTTACATATATCCCTATTCTTATATATTTATACTTTAGTAAACTAAATCATGTAATAGTGACTGTATATTTTGCATGATGTTACCAAAGGTTCCTAAACATTTTGCCATCACCCTTCCCTTTACTATAATTTTAATGTACACACCTCCCGTAAAACTCCAAACAATAAAAGGAATGCAAATGAACAATGAGAGGTGGGAAAGGTGGATTTATTGGCACAATATACAACTAAAATGTTATTTACATCTCCTCTGGACTCTGTCTGCACCCCCCAAAGAGACAGGGAACACCTCACAGTTTGGGAAGCCCTGATCTAGACTGAGGCACTTACAGGGTGGGATATAGGGCTGCCGCAGAAGGGCAAGGATGTAAAATGGGGAAAGGGCTATGCCATGCATATGGGTAATGCAGGGTCAGAATTTTGCAGGGTATTTCTGCAGAGAAATCTTCCTTCTTTCTTTCCCCCCTCCCTCCCTCCCTCCCTCCCTCCTCCTCTTCCTTCTTTCCTTCCTTCCTTCCTCATGTATTCTGCGCCCTACTTCATATATCTTCCACCTTCCAATAGTGAGATTTAGCAGATTTAGCTGATTTCCAGGAGCCACAAAGAAGCCACTCAGGAGCCTCAGGTTGCCAATAAAGTAGTTTTCTGGATCATGAAGTAATACTGCTTTTCATCCCATGAAAACATTTATCACAATGTATAAGTATGCTGTGTTACAATAACTGTTTGCTGTGTGGTAATCTGTTCATTAATAAGTCAATTTATTTCTCTGTGGAAAAATGAGTTTTTTCATAGTTTTCTGAGAATCCATTTTGCCCTTCTAACGTCTAGAACGCATACTTTTTCGTTACTTTTAGGTGCTTTTTTTATCCTAAACATTGACACTTCCTACTAGTTTATGATCTGAGACTGTAGCTTTTTATGTTGGTTGTTTTGGTTAGAATAAAGATAGAGCAAACGGCAGGATTTTTTCCTTGAAGATCAGGTTTAAGGATATTGGATTAGCCTGCCTTGATCCTGCCAACCCCTCCCTCTCCTCAAAACTCTTTATTATATGGCTCTTAAAGACCTTGCTAACAGTAAGCTCAGAGTAAGCATAGGCATCCAGGATGTGGGAACTCATTTCTTGGTTCTAACAAACAAGATTTCAGTGTCCTCAGTATTTGCCTGTCTCCATTCATCTCGTTGGCAGTAGTATCAAGTCAAATTTCCTCTTCTGCCAGATTATAGTGAGAGAAGCAGGGTCAATGATAGTCACAAATTTAAAATGACACTGGGTTTGGGCATGAGGCCAGAGTGTTCTAGTGGGTTTACCTTTTGCCATTCCATTGCTTCTCTTATTTAGGAGCTGCCCTGTTTTTCCCAATAGCAAGAGGGAACTTCTAAGAATTGTAGTTTCAATACGTTTGAATAATTTACATTGGCAGTAAATTAGAGAAGATTATCGCAAGGCTCTAGGGGCTGTCATTAATGCTTGGTTCTCTATGATTGGCAGGAAAAATTGAAATCAAGATTGTGACAACTGGTGGTTTTGGAGATGACGATGACACCCACTGGCTCTCAGAAGAAGACACCAAGAACCTCAAAGACATTTTCTTTAATATTTTGGTAAGGACTTACATCCACACTAATATAATGAGAAGAAATGCTTCCTTCCTATCATCCCAGCATAACTACGAAATTGCTTAGAGCATAAAAAGCTAGGAAGCTGGCTCCAGGGATTTCATTAGGAGAGCAGCATTTTGTGTGCGTTGTGGCAGCAAGACACAACTCTGACCGGGAGTTTCTCAAGTTTGAGGGGCAAGGGTGGGACAGCAAGGAAGAAAAGTGAGAAGTCCCGTTGTGTGAGAAAGATTCCCTTTCTGTAATGTTGCATTCCACTTCTTGCTTGTTGGCAGAGGAGACCAGTTGGTGAATTTTGGAAAGCTCTTGATGATGGCAAAGGTGAAAAACCAAATCAGATTTCAGAGTGGAATTGGAGTGCTCCCGTGCATTTCAGTGCGTTGCTATAAATTAATCCCAGTGAAATACTGGCAGCATTTCTCAGCTCTTTGAGGAAGAATGGGAAGGAGCCCCATGCCGTTTAGGTTTTTTTCCTCTTAGAGTGGCAAAGAACTTCGGCTAAAAATTAGCTTCCCTTTTGCCTTATACATTTGGGGGGGGGGGTGTCGGTCTCTCTGTTTGATTGCTTTGGTATTTGTTTCTTAGATCCAGGGCACAGAGGAAGCACATAAAGAGCAACGGCGGCAACGCCAACTGGAAGACAACTACCGTTTTGTGTGGGGGCGTAACCAGGAAGAGCTCCCTAGCACTGGCGGGACCGAATCGGATGACTTAGACTTTTGATCTTTTGCCAATCTTCAGAACTCTGGCATTCATGGGAAGTTCCTTTGCAGGATTTGGCAGCCACCGTTTCCCTCATGTGCATCAGGAGGACCAATTTGTTTTGTTGCTAGAATCTGCGTTGAATGTGCGCAAGACATTGGCAAGCCCAAGGCGAGCACCACTCAGAGCTGTGAATTGTCTCCTTTAAAGCTATTGCTGTCAAGTGAGTTTCTCTAGGCACCCACTGTGACATTTCCTCCCGCACCTTAATGGCTTCTGTAGGGCTGCCTCAGATGGAGACAGATTCCAAGCTGTTCCTCCTTTTTTTCAAACCATTGGCCTCAGCCTCGGTGCCCAAATCTTGGCTTCAAAATAATTAAAGATGTGCACAAAAGAGAATGAAAGAGAGGAGCCCCGTACAAAAAAAAAAAAATCCCCGCCAATTCACCTCAGGTGTGAATCAAGTTTGGAGAGCTTAAAACTGGTGCCCTTCTGTTTCTATAACCCTCATAAATTGGAAGGATCTCATGTTTCTTTGTCTCACCTGTGTGCCTTGAAATGTCAAATCAGAGGAGAGGACACTCTTTCCTTGTGCAGTGTTGATCTCCTCCCAACAGTTTATTTTTCTTTAGGTCTGAATGTTTGAATTGTGAGCAAATCTGCTCCAGCATACAGGCTGTCCCTTTGACTATCTTCATTTCTGGAGCAGAAAGCTAGGACACATCCTGTGTATGCTGAAATCAGCAAAGAAATGTGGTGGAGGGTTGGGAGAAAAGCTATTGTAGGCCGATCTTCCTAGCCACGTTGTTTCACATACGAAAGGGTCTTAGACATAGGAGTATGTGAACTGCATTAAAAATGCTTCCTTTGTAACAAAGATTCATGGAGGTACGGGACTGGCTGTTCCTTCTGTGAAGTCTCAAGAAGTGAAGCTAGCTGAAATTTGTGATTTATTTTCAATGCCGTTGAACAGTCTTGGCTGCTGCATGGGTGACTGGAGGTGAGGAATTGCGGCTCAAGGGAAGCAGCAAGGCTGAAGAAATAGTGTTGCCTTCCTTGACACATCCAGGACAAATCGCAATTCATTTTTCTATCAATAAATCCAGATGAACCCAACTAGAGTTTGGTGTTTGCTTATGTGACTCTGAGTGGATAATATTGGCTATAGAAGTGCTCTGAGCAGAGCATCAAGTCATTTCTCTATTAAAATAAATAGGGTGGCTTCTCTTTACTTCTTATAAAACAAAGCATCACATCCATATAGGCGTCTGCTGTGGGAATCGGTGATCACTCTAATTTATTTTTTGGGCTGGTACAATAAATGCTGCATTATGGAACTTCAGTAAAAGATCTTGATAGGAAAGGAACTGATTCTTTTGCAATTTAATAAACAAAAAATAACTACTAATTGTAACACCAATGATTGAGGCAAAGGAATGGTCTTCTCTTAAGTTTAGCAGACAATCTATTCCATTCTATTGAGTTCCATTATATGGTCATCAGAAGCATCCAAGAACGTCCAAGGTATTTCCTTCAGTGCCACCCACGTTCTTTATGCCACCTGACCTGGTTTTAAGTTACTTTTAAGATAATAAAGAAGTGGAAAACTAGAAAGTCATCAAATTTATCAATCCCCATTGACATTTGTAGAAATAAAAATGGCTACTTGACTATAGCCTCATGCTCTGTTTTGCAAGTGTGTTCAGGGAACAGATCAAAACAAATGGAAAGTAATAAACAAAGATAGTAGGTTAGTGAGAGGAAAGACATGGAGGACAGCCACATTTGGTTGTCTTGGAGTTTTTAAAATTTTCATAATCCACCTCAGCAATTATAAGTAACTGAAGCTTGGAGTGTTGTTCCCATGCGGGCAACAGCCCTCCAATTGGGAACAATGACCTGAGATATGGCAGAGAGGAGCCTGTGCAATAAAAATCAGGTCAAGCAAAAAACCAAAACTACAATATATAATTGGTTTAATAAATTGGCGTAGCCATCCAGACATAAATCTGCCTGCACTTATGTCTCTGCCAAATAAAATCACTCCAGAAGATTCATGCACGTAATTTGTCAGCAGATGAAATTACCTGTTGGACTGCCTGAATAATTGCTAGATCTGGAGATTACCTGGCCTGGATCTGGGGATGGGCATTGCAAGATAGAACTGACATTGTGTCAGCATCTCACGCCAATAGTTCAGGGATAATGGACAGAAAGGGATTGTTTGGAGATGTAAAATATGTGATTACATAACTCAAGATAGCCAGGCATCAAATGAATATAGGCAAAAGTAGAACTAGCATTGAGAATTGTGTAGTTTTGTTCTAGGGGATGGTTCTATCTTGCAAAGATTGGAGAGGGGCGGCCGGGGGGGGGGGGCTCATGGACTGGGAGGGAGAGGTATTGAGTTGGAGGTGGGAGAGAGCAATGCGATGGGAAGCTGAGAGCAGGTTACTTATGAAGAATGTGATGGCAGTGTTTCCTTCTTTTAACACCCAGTATTAGATCATTAGATCCTCAATAGTTTTGAGCTCTGGATATTGCCACTAAATGCCAACCATTGCGGATGAGGCATAAAACCTGATATTTTAGTGGCCCAGAGGATGGGTTTCTCTCTCTGAAAGATGCCTACCTGGGCTTCAGCTCTGGCACCAGCTCCACCCTGGGGTGGGTTGTGGACAGCAGTTTTAATCTGAGAAGCCTTAACATCTTGAAAGATATCGCACCACAGGAGCTGTTAAGTCTAAAGAACAGTTGGCTTGCTTTTTTTTTACTGGTGTGCAGGACTGTCTGTGTTGCAATATTTCTGCCCAAACTCGACTTCGTTCCAAAATTGGTGATAATGATTTCCTCGGAGAGGGAAGGTTCTCCCTGCCTTAAAGGAGATGGTGATGTGTTCCCTCTTTAAGATCATTTGGTGAACTGAATAGTTCTGGACAATTTTCCTCTGGCCTCCAACTATATTGCTTGTAATAAAGATCGTTGAGAAGTTTGTCAAATTCCAGCCTCAGACGGCATCAGGAGACTTCATTTGGGTTTCAGTTCAAGACACTAAGAAGTAGCACTAAGACACATTAATCCCACTTCTGTTTGACTCTTGGTGGAGCCAGGATGTGGGTAATGCAATCTTCAGTGCTATCAATTATGGTATGCTTGGTGGGGAGGATTGGGAGTAGAGGACATAAGTATTGTAGTAGATCTCATTTCCCTGTGGTCAGTTGCAATACGTTTTAACAAAAGGGGACAGTTGAACCCAAAGCACCAGATTTTTATTTATTTTTTTAAAATTTGATTTATATGCTATCCTTCTCCGGAGACTCAGGGTGGCTTAAAATGCGCTAAGCAATAGCCTTCATACTTTTGTATATTTATACAAAGTCAGCTTATTGCCCCCACAAACTGGCTCCTCATTTTACCTACCTTAGAAAGGATGGAAGGCTGAGTCAACCTTGAGCCTGGTGAGATTCGAACCTGCAATAATTGCAGGCAACTGGTATTAATAACAGGGTGCTTTAAACCACTGTACTGCCAAGGCTCTATATATCCTATATCAGTGATGGCTAACCTTTTTGCCATCGCGTGCCAAAAACGGGAGGAGCATGGTGGGGTCACACGCACGTGTGCCCACGTCCATAATTCTATGCGCCCTGCCCCCCCGTGCTCCCCCCGCTTTTGGCACGCGATGGCATGGTGGGCCCGGTAGGCCCATTTTTTGCTCTCCCCAGGCTCCAGAGCCTTTATAGGAGCCTGGGGAGGGCAAAAACAGCCTTCCCCACCCCCTCCAGAGGCCGGAAACAGTGTGTTTTCTGACTTCTGGTGGGCCCAAAAGGCCCGAAAATCAGCTGGCTGGCACATGCATGCATGCTGGAGCTGAGCTCGCGTGCCCACCGCTATGGCTCCGCGTGCCACCTGTGGCACCCGTGCCATAGGTTCGCCATCACGGTCCTATATCCTATAGATTTGTAGGATGCCACAGAGGTCATTTTATCCCTTCTGTTTTACATCTACATGAATCATTGGATGAGATAATCCATTGGTGTGGAATCAAATATCAACTTCTTTAAATGATGACAGCACTCGTATATCTTGGTCCTGGTCAACAAGTGATGCTATCAAGATCTTGTCCAAATGATTGGAGGCAGTTTAGGTCAAGGGTGAGGGAGAAAACAGATTTAAGTTAGCAAAACCAAGTAGCTATGGATCTTCTGGCCCAGGCACTTCCCATTTTTAATTTGGAATGTATATGCACTTCTCCAGTTTGGGAGCGTTTTTTTGACTCTCAGTTGTGCTCAATAAAGGCCTTCACATAGACTTTCCTTGTGTATGAAAGTTGCCCTGATTCCTGGACCAGAAGTCACTTTTCATGGTCCTACATGGCTTGATTTATTTATTTATTATTTATTTATTTTATTATATTTATATACCGCCCTTCTCCCGAAGGACTCAGGGCGGTGAACAGCCATGGTAAAAACAGTATACAGAACAAAAATTAAAAACTTATTAAAATAATTCAATCACTGGCCGAATTTAAAACACCCAACTAAAATCGTTTTAAAACCCCTATCAAAACCCAATTAAAATCCTTTATCCTGTCAGACCGTCTTGCTGGAATAATAGGGTCTTCAAAGCACGACGGAAGGCGCAGAGGTCAGGGATCCTTCGTATGTCCAGGGGCAGTTCATTCCATAGGGCCGGGGCCCCCACAGAGAAGGGTCTCCCCCTGGGGGTCACCAGCCTACATTGTTTGGCCGATGGCACCCTAAGGAGGCCCTCTCTGTGGGAGCGTTGATCACTTCACACCTGGACTACCGTATTTTGCTGTACATGGGCTATCTCTAAAGATCACTAAGTGGTTTCAGCTAGTCCAGAACATGATAGCATGTCATGGTACATCCATATGACATGGCTCCTACACGAGTTATGGTTTATTGTAGGAGGATGAGTGCACATCTAAGTAGTCCTTGTAGAGAAATGAAGAACAAAAGTGGGGAACTGGTTGATATGTATTTAGAGAGCCAGGAGTTCTGCAAAGATGTCTGACTCCCAACTATTGTTAACTGCCAATTCTTCAGTGTAGTCTGGCTGCCAATTGTTGCTAATTGTTTGGTTAACACTTCTGTGCTATCCAGGGTGCACCACGAGCAGGCGAACTAGCATCACATCCCCAGACAACCTGCTCGGCAAACACCCAGCGTAACTGCCGACCAAGTAGCTCCCGAGTTGTCTCCCTCTCTAAAGCCCCGAGGGTGAAAGAGCACTCAACTACCAGCAAGAAAGCGCTCTCAGCCTTTCGACAGTCGGCTCCAACACACACTGAATTCACCCACTCTTTCTCTGTGGACGAAATCGACACAACCATCAACAGTCTGAAGTCTGGCAAAGCACCAGGTTTTGATGATATCCACCCTGAATTTCTAATTCATTCTGGGAGACTAAGAAGGAATTGGCTCGGCAAATTCTTTTCAAACGTACTTTCTAGTGGACACCTCCCACCGGAATTTTAAAAAGCCAAAGTAATATCACTTCTGAAACCTGGCAAACCACAAGACAGAGTAGAAAGCTACCGCCCCATTGCCCTTCTGAGTTTTTGTTACAAATTTCTGGAGAAACTTATCATAAACAGAATTGGACCCACAACAGATACATTTCTGCCCGTGGAACAAGCTGGCTTTTGTCGTAATTGCAGCTGTGTTGATCAGATACTGAGCTTAACAGGACATACTGAGGCTGGTTTTCAGTGAGGCTTAAAAACAGGTGAAATCCAGAAGGTTCTGGCAGGTTCTGGAGAACTGGTAGTGGAAATTTTGAGCAGTTTGGAGAATCGGCAAATACCACCTCTGGCTGGCCCCAGAGTGGGGTGGGAATTGAGATTTTTTAATCTCCTTCCCCCAGGAGTAGGAAGGGAATGGGGATTTTGCAGCATCCTTCCCCTGGAGTTGGGTGGGAATGGAGATTTTGCAGTATCCTTCCCCTGTCATACCCACTAAGCCACGTCCACCAAACCACACCACGCCCACAAAACCATGCCCACAAAACCGGTAGTAAAACAATTTGGATTTCACCACTGCTTAAAAACCACAGCTGCGTTCATTGACCTTACTGCAGCATACGATACCGTGTGGAAGAAAAGTCTGCTTTACAAACTGAGTCACATCATCCTCTGTAAAATCTTATCGCCTAATAACATGCTCAGCGATAGATCCTTTCAGATCATTATGGGGGACAATGTTAGCAAGTTAAGAAGACTCAACAACGTCCTTCCACAAGGTTTTGTACCGGCACCCACACTGTTCAATCTGTACAGCTCAGATATGCCAGCTACAAGGGGACGTAAATTTGAATATGCAGATGACCTGGCCCTAGCAGTGCAAGATAAAAACTTGGAAGTATTGGACTGCCTCCTCTCTGAAGACCTGAAGTCCCTGGGAAAATTCTTTGCTGACTGGAAACCCATATCAGCAAAACAGTGAGCACTTGTTTCCATCTTAACAACAAACTTGCCAATGCCATCCCAAAGGCCTACCTGAATAACAACCTATTTCCTTATGATCCTCACCCCAAATACCTCGGAGTAACTTTGGATCGGACTCTCTCCTATAAGAAACACCTTGAGAACATGTCCGCTAAAATCAATAATAGGAACAACGTACTCCAGAAACTAAGAGGATCAAGACAGGGAGCCTCAGCCTCTACTCTCAGAATATCAGCACTAGGGTTGGTCTACTCCACAGCTGAATACTGCGCCCCTGTTTGGCTTAATAGCTGCCACACTAGCAAGATCAATACTAGACTAAATGATTCAATGAGGATCATAAGCGGTTGCATAAAATCTAACTCCTAGTTTCTGGCTCTCCGTCTTCAGCCACATTGCACCACCAGCTCTACGAGGGCAGGAAGCCTTAGTGAAGGAGTACAACAAAATTATGAGAAACCCACTTCCTCCTGTGCACGCTGATCTTCCTCATCTATCAATTGGCAGGCTTAAATCCAGGAAGCCCTCTCTGGCACTCCCTCAACAGCTGCCTAACAACTTTGACATCAACACAACAGTGGAAAGCCAAATGGGTTGCTGAACACTCAGATAACAGGCAGTTACGTAGATGACCCTACACAAAAGGTGCCAGGTTTTGACCTTCCTCGCCAGCATTGGTCAACTCTGAACAGGATCCGTACCCAACACGTGTCTGCCAGGAACTCATTGTTTAAATGGGGTCTTGCCTCTACCTCTCAGTGTGACTGTGGTGTTCCTCGACAAAATATCCATCACATTGTGTCCGAATGTCCATCAAGAGCTTACATTGGCCCAATGCCTGATTTTTTTTCAACATAGACCACCCTGTCCTTGAATGGCTGGGTGGACTGGGCATTAACATTTGAACTATTATAAGTCCGTGTATTTGCCATATCCTAATAAATAAATGGGAACTGGTGCTCCTGATGTAGCACCTTTATTCTTCTGTTTCACAAGTATCCTTTAACAGAACTGAAACATCTCAGATATAGCTCTTCAAGGGTGACCAATGGACAAGAATATCTGATTGAGAATGGTTACAAAATGAGAGACTGAAATAGTGTTTCATACAATCCAGTTTCAAATCACAAATGTTTTACAAAAGATACACTGAAAGTAGGAGAGAAAGAGGACAGTCCTTATACTGTAAGTAGATAGCATAATTGGCTTATCAGTCACAGTTATTTTAAGCAACATCTTCATCCAATTTATAATCTCATGGTGATTTCACAAGTAGTTCTGCAAGAAGTGTTCAAGGAGATGACAAAAGCTTATGGAAATCTCATTTTTCTGCCCTGGAAGGATCCCCACTTCTAAACTGAGTGAAAAATTTCCATATATTCTCTCCCTAACTTCAGTACAGGGAGGTTCAGGGTGAGACGTGGCATGGATCAGAGGTCTCCAACCTTGGCCACTTGAAGACTTGTGGACTTGAAGAATTCTGGGAGTTGAAGTCCACAAGTCTTCGATTGGCCTAGGTTGGAGACCCCTTCCATGGATGATTTGGGGGAAGATTAGAGCCAAAATTCTTTATTTTTCAGTAATTCCCCCCCCCCCAAATTTTAATCTATAAAATGGTCTAAATTATGAGTCCTTTCATAATAGGAAGGAAATACAGTAGGTAATTTTGAGACTCAATGATCCTGGATATGAATCATTCAAGACCTTGTTTGACCAGGGAACTCACTTTGGGCCAGAATGACATACATACATACATACATACATACATATTATTCAAGAGCAAAATATTTAAAAATAATAAATTACTCCACCGTGCATGCTTGCAGTATGTGGAGTCATTGCAGCCTATGAATTCACAGCAACAAGACACATTGATTAATATGTCCCATCAAGCCGGTGTCAACTCTTAGTGGCCACATAAATTTTCTCCTGGATGACGTATCTCTAATTTAGTCTTTCAGATCTTCTAACAGTGCAGTCATCACCACTGTAACTGAGTCCACCCATCTTGCTGTTGGTTGTTCTCGTCTTCTTTTTCTTTCAACCTTTCCTAGCATTAGAACCTTCTCCAGAGAGATCTGTAGAGCCACATAAATCAGCTCAGCATAGCTCACATCATTTTGGTTGCCAGAGATGTGAGGCTAGTAACTCTCCCATCATTAAACTGGCTGGAGTTATCTGGCTCGGCTGTTGAGGCTTGTTTTTGACATCTGCGATGGGACCACACCCTCCACTGCTATTTTAGAATTATGAAACTAGGAGGTTACATCCGTACCGTATTCATACCCAACAGTATGCTGGTAATGACAGGGCTAGACCAAACTTCATACAAATTGTTGTTGTTGTTCTTAGTTGCGAAGTCATGTCTGACCCATCGCAACCCCATGGACAACCTTCCTCCAGGCCTTCCTGTCCTTTACCATCCTCTGGAGTCCATTTAAGATCACGCCTACTGCTTCAGTGACTCGATCCAGCCACCTCTGTCGTCCTCTTCTTCTTTTGCCCTCAATCTTTCCCAGCATTAGGCTCTTCCCCAGTGAGCCCTTCCTTCTCATTAGGTGGCTAAAGTATTTGAGTTTCATCTTCAGGATCTGGCCTTCTAAAGAGCAGTCAGGGTTGATCTCCTCTAGGATTGACTGGTTTGATCATCTTGCAGTCCAAGGAACTCGCAGGAGTCTTCTCCAGCACCATAGTTCAAAGGCCTCAATTCTTTGGCACTCAGCCTTTCTTATGGTCCCACTCAGTGGTGGGTTCCTCCCGGTTCGGCCCGGTTCGGCCAAGCCAGTAGCAATGACGATATGACATCACCAAACCGGTTCTCTTTGTTCAGGAGCTGGGCCCTCCTCCCCAGGAGTAAGCATCTTTTAATTTCTTGGTTTCAGTCTCCATCTGTGGTGATCTTGGAGCCCCGGAAAAAAAAATCTGTCACTACCTTCATTTCTTCCCCATCTATTTGCCACGAATTGAGAGGGCCGGTTGCCATGATCTTAGTTTTCTTAATGTTGAGTTTCAAGCCAACTTTTGCACTCTCCTTTTTCACCTGCATCAAGAGGCTCTTTAGTTCCTCTTCGCTTTCTGCCATTAGAGTGGTATCATCTGCATATCTGAGATTGTTGATATTTCTCCCGGCAATCTTAATTCCAATTTTTGATTCATCTAGCCTCGCCTTTCTGTGCTCTGCATATACGTTAAGTAGGCAGGGCGACAGTATGCAGCCTTGCCGAACTCCTTTCCTAATTTTGAACCAATCAGTGGTTCCGTGTTCGGTTCTCACTGTTGCTTCTTGACCCGCATATAGGTTTCTCAAGAGACAAATAAGATGGTCTGGTACTCCCATCTCTTTAAGAACTTGCCACAATTCATTGTGATCCACACAATCATACAAATTGCTATCCAATTAAATGGCTAGAAATCAAGACTTTCCTATTTCAAATTGACTTACAGAGCAGTAATTAATTATTAATTACATAGCACTTATATGCTTCCATTTTAAGATAACTTTCACCTTATTCTTTCTCTTCCTTTTTTAAAAAAAACGAGTTAGAATAAGTCAATGAGAATCTTGTTGAGCAAGGTAGGAGAAACAGGATGACGTGACAAATGTCACATTTGTTTAAGCATTTATAAGTATATATAAAAATGTTCAGGGAGCAGCCAGAATCATTCAAGTAATTCTAGTTTACCCACTTTGAAACAAGGGGTAGATTTTCAAGGTTATCGGCAAAAGCCAAACATATAAAAAAAATATTTTATAGCCAAAGTGTGAATTTGGGTGTGTGAATGATGATGGTTGGAACTTGAGATGAATCAGCACAGTCAAGTTTCTGTTTGCTTATAATAATGCTGTGTATTGTATATGTTTCTTGCTATTTTTATTATTACCGTATTTTTCGGAGTATAAGATGCACCTTTTTCCCCCCTAAAAGGGGGTGAAAATTTAGGTGCATCTTATACACCGAATGTAGCCCCGCCCACCCACTGGCCCCCACCCTTTGGCCTCTGCCTCGTAGCAGTTACCTCCTTGCAAGCAAGAAAAAACAGCTCCTTTCAGCTTCAGCACAGCCTAATTAGCACAAGTTGATTGGATCAGCCTCCCAACTCTCAGCTGATTTGCTCTCAGCTATTTTGTGCAGGGCTCTGCTGCTTGCTGCAAAGAGGTAAATTGTTGGAGGAGATTTTTTTTTCTCTTGTGCTAATCAAGCTACTGAAAATGAAAATGAAAGTAAAGCAGTCTGTTTGCTGTTTGCTGCAACAAGGCAAAATTGCTCAGAGGCAGAGGCAGATTTCTTTTTCTTCTTTTCCTCACCAAAAAAGGTAGGTGCGTCTTATACTCCAGTGCGATTTATACTCCAAAAAATACAGCATATCAATCAGTCCCTAGTAAGGACTATCTGATTAGAGCAGTGGTTCTCAACCTTCCTAATGCCGCGACCCTTTAATACAGTTCTTCATGTTGTGGTGACCCCCAACCAGGGGTGGGTTCTAAATTTTTTTACTACCGGTTCTGTGGGTGTGGCTTATTTTGTGGGTGTGGCTTGGAGGTCATGTGACTGGGTGGGCGTGGCCAGCTGGTCATGTGACCGGGTGGCCATGGCTATGTGTATAGGAACTACTCAGAGGGCTGAAAAAAGTCATTTCTGACAGATCCTCGCACTTTTGACTGGTCCTCACACTTATGACCATTCTCACATTTGTGCCCGTATAGCATTCTTAACAACCATGTCACTCATTTTACAACTGCTTCTCTTCACCATGGTGACAAGATAGGGCAAAAAACGTAAAATGTGAGGACAGTCGTAAGTTTGAGGACTGATCAAAAGTGCCAGGACCATTCAAAAATAACTTTTTCAGCCCTCTGAGTAGTCCATATGCACAAAAGGACTACCCAGAGAGCTGAAAAAAGTGATTTCTGACAGGTCGTCGCACTTTTGACCAGTCTTTTTTTATTTTTAAATTTACCAGTAGCTGCTGCATTTCCCACCCCCGGCTTATACTGGAGTCAATAAGTTTTCCCAGTTTTTTGTGGTAAAATTGGGGGCCTCAATTTTAACCCCAAACAAATATAAAGATATTAAGATAAAGAATGAATTGTTAAACTTTAAAGAATAAAAGAGAACAAATATGAATAAATAGCAATAATTAGAAACACACATACAAACATACAATGTTTTTTCTTTGAACAGAGTATTTGGCCGGTTCACAAATTTAAACAGTTGTTTAGTCATTTCAATTAAATTTACAATTTCTATATTTCCTTTTTGCCATATTTATTCCTCATTTATTTTTTTAAAAAAACCAGTATTACCCTTCATCCTTATCTCTAATCTTAATCAAATTCAATTTTTCCCTTCTATTCTATATTATACCCCTTCCCATTGTCATCTATTTTATATCCATCCTCACATTGGTTAATTATGTAATTATGTAATACAGTTGTTTAATACAAATTCAACATTTTAATATAAATCAATTAGTTATATAACTATGTTTTTTGTATATTAATCAATATGAACATGAATATTCCAATTATTTCCATGCAATCCAATTTCTTACAAACCAATTAATTATATTTACCAATAATAATAAACCAAATAATTTCCCCCATAATTTCCCCCATGTGGTTTGTCCTCCAAACCACAACTTAACCATTTCTGCTTTCAACACAATATACAATTAATAGTATCTCAATTATTACAATTCCCTAGTTAAATAGAGCTTTTTTTCTTTTGTGTTTTAAAATCTTAAACTCTCCTCTTTTGCCCTAAATTTCCCATTGTTTGCAGTTTTGCACCTACTTTTTTGGTGAGGAAAAAGAAAAAGAAATCTCTCTTCCTGCTTCATTTTGTCACGTTGCAGCAAAGACCCTGCTTTACTTTCAGTTTCCTTTTAGCTAGGGGGAAAAAAAATTGCTCCAGCAGGCAAAGTTTGCTGCAAAAATTGCAGCAGGCAAAGAGCTTGCAAAATAAGAGCTTGCAAAAGAGCCTGCGTAAAACAGCTGAGAGCAAATCAGCTGAGAGTCGGGAGGTGGATCTAATCAACTTATGCTAATTAACCTATGCTGAAGCTGAAAGAGGCTGTTTTTTCTATTTTTGCAGGCACCGATCTTCTCATTTGTTTTCTTTTAACACTGATCAGCTGTAGGGCGGCCCTTTGAAGCCCCGCGGCAAGAATTTAAACAGCTTTTTTCCCTCTAGCCATCAGCTGGGACTCAGGAGGCAGCAATAGATTGGGAGTGGGCGGGGTAAACGACCGGCGACCAGCGATCCAACAGAGGCAGAGGGTGAGGGTGAGTGAAGGCATGGGGGGGGGGTGAGAGAGGGCTTTGGCGACCCCTGTGAAAAGGCCATTCGACCCCCAAAGGGGTCGCGACCCCCAGGTTGAGAACCGCTGGATTAGAGAATTCCCACCTTGTAAGGAGATAGGCCTCAAGAATGTAAGTTCCTATATGTCCTTTTCTCTTCTATGGGGGTGGGGTGTCAATCAGTGGTGGGTTTCAAATTTTTTTACTACCGGTTCTGTGGGTGTGGCTTGTTGGGTGTGGCATGGCTTGGTTGGAGTGGCTTGGTGGGCGTGGCAGGGGAAGGATACTGTAAAATCTCCATTCCCACCCCACTCCAGGGGAAGGTTACTGCAAAATCTCCATTTCTTACCAATCAGGTGGGACTCGGAAGGCAGGGAATAGATGGGGAGGGGGCCAGTCAGAGATGGTATTTACCGGTTCTTCGAACTACTCAAAATTTCCGCTACCGGTTCTTCAGAACTGGTCAGAACATGCTGAAACCCACCTCTGGTGTCAATCTGTCAGAAATTAACTCACATATCAAAGGTATTAATCCATGTTTCCATTTCAGGAATGTGCCTTTAATTATTTTACATCATGAAGAGTATTTTGCCTGAGTTCCTTTTGGGTTCTCTTGTTTCTGAATCAATTATAAAGCAATTCCATCTGTATTTGAGGTTTGTGCTAGTTCATATTTAAACTGTTTTTGATCAACTAAATAAATATAAACCGAATATAATTTTGTGGCTCTTCCCCTTGGTGCACCCGCAAAAGGTCAGGGACTGCCTGTAGCCTGCTGGCTTTATAAACCATTGTTCAATTGTTGGTGCTATGGCAGTGAATTTTCCATCAGAATGACTGAAATGGATACTTTTGTCCTCATGAGAAAGGCTTAAATCAGCAGAGTTTGCTGACAAAAAGAGATAAAGAAATAGAGAGGTTGGTGAGAAAGAACAACTCTTTGAAGACACACAAAAGTATTCGCCTACTTACATGAACTTATTTGCTTACAAGTGGCAATTGGAGTTCAATAGGTACTGATGTAACTTCATCCTTCTCCAGACTACAGCCGTCTAGGTAAATGGGATCACAATATCCACTTGTTATTTGGACAGGGAAACTAGAGGGAATAGTGTTTCCACAGTTTGAGCCCTCCCTCCCTCCTTTTCCTTCCTTCCTTCCTTCATCTCTCCCTCTTTCCCTCCCTTTCCTTCCTTCTTTCCTTCCTTCCTTCTTCCCTCCCTCCCTCCCTCCCTTTCCTCCCTCTCTCCCTCCCTTTCCTTCCTTCCTCCCTCCTTCCTTCCTTCCTCCCTCCCTCTTTCCTTCCTTTCTCCCCACCCTCTCCCTTTCCTTCCTTCCTTCCTCCTTCCCTCCCTTTCCTCTCTCCCTCCCTCCCTTTCCTTCCTTCTTTCCTTCCTTCCTCCCCCCTCCCTTTTATTCCTTTCTTCTTCCATTCATCCTTCCTTCCCTTTCATTCCTCCCTCCTTCCCTCCCTCCTTCCCTCCCTTCCTTTCTCCCTCCTTCCTTCTCCTTCCTTCCTTCCTTCCTCCCTCTCCTTCCTTCCTTCCTCCCTCCTACCCTTCCCCAAGTGGCATCTGACTATCCACTTTTGGAAATGGATCACAGAATTAATGAATTGGTTTTACCTTGGCTCTTATGATTTTAGTATGTAGTTTTTTTAAAAAAACTACATTGTGAAATGATGATTTCACGCCCAATGAATGAAGGAGAGTAACCAATAAAGAGAAACGGTAGAATATTATAGGACTTGCCTGCCCCGCAGGACACATAATAGGCTTAAAAAGAGTTACAGGATTTATAGTTCAAAGACAGGCATAACACAATTCATCCTTTTCATTGGCTATATGTATGTTACTATCTTACTATATAAGACAAAGATTGAATATATACCTTGCTTAAACAGTCATTAGGAAGCTAACATGTTATTTTAAATGTGCTGAATGGCCATTTCCCCACGTTGAAGTTACCTATATAGAATTTGGTATAGTTGTGTCCTTGTAAGTGACTTGCTAATCCAGAAATAATATGGTGGGCCTTCATTTGTTACAACTGGACACGTCATACCTACCTCACAAAAGAGAAAGTGGGAGGGGCCTGAAGTGGTGCTGATCAGGAGCATGATATTTAAAACCATCTCTTGATGTATGAGTAATGTGGTAACACTACTTCACCAAGAATGTTTCTCCTAGGGAACGATGAGAGGCAAGGTTAGCTTTGGGTGGGGGAATCTACTTCTTGGTCCTTCCCCCACTCCTCCAGCAGAATGCCATTCCGAAAGTTATTCCCCATGAAGAGAAGGGAACGCTTCCGTTTCAACTTCAGTGCCCATCACAAGAAATGGTTGCCGGGGGAGAACTGGCAATTGATTCTTGGACTGGTAGGAATGTTTTACATTGATTATTATATGGTTTTCTTGGTGATACTACTTTTTTTTTTTGTAAAAAGTTTTTCTTTATTTTATACACACACACACACACAAACATACAGTATATTTTTGTTGATCAGAGTATTTGGTCGGTTAACAAATTTAAACAATTTTTAATTTTTACAACTAAGATTACAATTTCTATACTTCCTTTTTGCCATAATGTTCATTTTCATCTATTTTTTACCAATTTTACCCTTCATTTTCATCTATAATTTTAACCAAATTCCAATTTCCCTTCCATTCTATAATAGATCCCATCCATCATCAAAGTAATTAATTTTATGATGTTACAATTGTTCAATTCTTACAAAAATAGTGAGCCCACATATTTTATAGCATACGTTTTCTTAAGTAACTGTTGGATATAAATGCCTGACCCTGCATCAAGCACTATAAGGGTTAACCACTCAGGGACTCCTTTACCCACTGACCCCTCCTTACCTTTGCTCTGCCCCTTAGGTACTTAAGGGTCATCCACACGGTCCAGAGGGTCATTCCAGCGGCATACCTGTAAAGACAAGATATAATGTAAATAAATACTTGTTAAATATACACATGCTTGTGTATTGAAATTATTGGGCTCCATCCTAGAATAATCCTAAGAGTAACACAGTCCAACATTTTGATATACTTAATTCTTTCTAAAAGTATCTTTTCTATTTATATATCCAAACATTTAATAAAAAAGAAGAAAAAAACACACAAAAAAGAAAAACACAAATATAGGCACACCTGTTTCAGTTAGTTCCATTTTCATACATCACATAATTTCCTCATATATTCCTCCAAACCACATCTTCATCATTTCTACTTTCATCACAATATGTCATTAAAACTATTTCTTCTATTATAATTTCCTCAATTAAATTTAAAGGATCTTCTGACTGTTATCCTCTACTTGCTTCCCCAAGCATTGTTTCAAATCCTCACTTAATCATTTTAATACACACCACCATAAATCATTAACAATATTTCCATTATTACATTTTAAACGTATTCATATTTCTCAAAAAACAAAAAACTCATCATTATCTAAATTTCAAAAATCTAAGTAACAATATTTCAATTATTATACATTTCATTTTCACCATAATATACTTTAACATTATTACTTGCTACAATTCCCATTTCAATTCTAAATATATGCCTCAAATTCCTCTTTCATTTCCTTCTCCTTTTCTCCCTTTTTTCTTTTTTTAACCTTTTTCTTTCCCCTTCTTTCCTGCTCTTTAAAATCCTGATCTCTCCTATTTTGTCCTGTGATGCCCATTGTTCCCTTTCTCTTTTCTCTTTTTTTTATTTCACCACTATTTAACCCATTGTTTAATCCAATATTGTCATTTTGTATATAAAAGTTCTGGATTCTTCTCTTCTGCCCTATATTTCCTCTTACTCTCTGTTGTGTTTTTTCACTGTAAATCCCAGTGTAATCATTTAAATTCTTTATATCCTTTCTATTCCATTCTTCTTTCCCTGTTTGTCTCTTTCTATCCTCCTTATTACTTTCATTGTTAAAGAGCTCTTTTTTATTATTAATCTCCACATATTCAAATAAATTTTCACATATAGTCTCATTATCTTTATCTTCCTTATCTCCAGACTCTGTGTGTTGCTTCTTCTTCTTTGTTTCCTCCTCAGCTTGCGCATGTTCTTTCCCATTTTTGTATCTTCAGGTTTTAATTCCCCATGTATCATTGTAGTTATTTCTCTTATTTCCATTTTCCATGACAAGTACATTGCTTTAACCATTTCTCTAATTTCCTGTGCCATTTTGTCTCTTTTAAGTTAATATTATTCCAATTTTAAAAGTTCAGTAGAATTCTTCTTTTTTTCCCCTTTTCCCCAGATTCAAGCCACTTGCAAACAAAGGGATCCTCCCCAAAAGTTCTCACGGTTATTATCTATAGTGTTCACAATTTTCCAAAACACAGACCAAGTTACAATGTTCCTTTTTGCTCCTGATAGTGTCTCTTACAATCCACAATTTCCTGTTATTTAGCAAGTATCCATTTTGTTTCAGAACATTAACAATCTTAACTAGTTTCTCTTTTTCTTTTTAGCTTTAAAAATACCAAGTCAATTTTGCAATTCAGTCCAGATTTAAACAGCTCTTTTCTTTTCTTTTCTCTTCTTGCCTTTATTTATAAAGCACTTCTGTTACAAGGCTTATTCATTTATCCATTCTCTTTTTATTTTCTCATAGTTCATAGGAAAGAGGAGAGAAAAAGGATCTAATTATTCCTTCCCAATCCTTTGCTCAGCCTTGGAGTAATTGTTTATGTTTATGTTTATGTTTATTTGATTTATATACCGCCCTTCTCCCCGAGGGGACTCAGGGCGGTGAACAGGCAGAAATAAAAAACATAAATACAAAATTTAAAAACGAATTAAAACCAAATTAAACAATTGCCCAACAATTCAAACCCATTTTTTAAAGAATATATAAATCCCAGATCTAAAAATTTGGATTATACAATTTAAAATTTTCTTATAAAAAGGGGAGATACTATGCCAGGCCCGCTTGATGGAATAAAAAAGTTTTTAACTCACGGCGGAAAGCACGAAGGTCCGGGATCCGCCAAATCTCTGGGGGGAGATCGTTCCAGATAGTGGGTGCTCCCACAGAGAAGGCTCTCCCCCTGGGGGCCGCCAGTCGACATTGTTTGGCCGACGGCACCCGGATGAGTCCTTCTCTATGGGAGTGTACCCGTCGGTGGGAGGCTATTGGAGGTAGTAGGCGGTCCCGTAAGTACCCGGGTCCTAAGCCATGGAGTGCTTTAAAGGTGGTAACCAACACCTTGAAGCGCACCCGGAAGACCACCGGGAGCCGGTGCAGCTCGCGCAAGAGCGGTGTCACATGAGAGCGCCACGTCGCTCCCATCACCACCCGCGCGGCCGCACTCTGTGCCAGCTGGAGCCTCCAGATGCTCCTCAAGGGGAGCCCCATGTAGAGAGCATTACAGTAGTCCAGGCGGGAGGTGACAAGGGCATGAGTGACCGTGAGTAAGGAGTCCCGATCCAGAAAGGGGCGCAATGGCGGATCAGGCGAACCTGATGAAAAATCCTCCCGGACACGGCCGTCAGATTGTCTTCTAAGGGCAGCTGTGAATCCAGGAGGACGCCTAAATTGCGCGCCCTCTCTGTGGGGGCCAATGATTCGCCCCCAATAGTCAGCGATGGTACCAGCTGACTATATCGGGACGTCGGTAACCACAGCCACTCAGTCTTGGATGGATTGAGTCTGAGCCTGTTCTTCCCCATCCAGATCCGCACGGCCTCCAGGCACCGGGACATCACTTCAAGGGCATCGTTGGGGTGGTCTGGGGTGGAGATGTACAGATGTACAAAATTTCTTTCCTTTTAAGAATTTCCAACTTATTTTTCCAAATTGTTTTGTTTGAAAGTCAAATTTCTATTCGGGCTATTTTTCTTGTCTCTTTAAAAACACTTCAATGTCCTCTTTTCTTCCCCCCATACTTATTAGCCACCATTTTCTCCCTGGGGGTTCCAAGTTAAAAACAAATTTTTTTCTCTTTATAATGAGTTGGCTAACACTCACCCAGTTCCAAAAAGCTCGGATCAAATCACCGCTCCTGCTCAATACTTATTCCGGTTGCCCCAGCTTCATGACAGCCACAACAGCTGCTGCTCCTGCCGCCAAGTCACAGAGAGCTACCTCTGACCATCGAGGAGCTTGCCTGTTCCTCTTGGTCTTCTGAGGTGCCTTTCCTTCACCCCCGTCCCTACAGGACAGTTCTGGTCCGAAGATCCCTTGGCAGCGGTTCGTCGGTCTGGGTTTTTGCAGAGCTCATCAGAGCCCGCAATTTCCCGGACCATCTCACTGCGACACTTCTGGTCGAAACCTCTGCTGGGACTACTCGCTGGAGACAAGCAAACCCCGAACTTCATGGCACCCCGAATGATGAGATGGTCCATCTTTCTCACCAGCTACAACTACAAACAAATTCATCGCCCAGGCACCAGCATCGACAACGCAGATAGCCTCAGCAAATGCCCAACATTGGAATTAGTGAAAGACCTGGCACCAGCCACACAGGTACTCCTGATCGACGTCGACCCTGCCAGCCCAACCACCGCAAATGAGATCGCAAACCAAACCAGAAGGGATGCCACACTCGCCAGAGTCCTAAACTGGGTGTTGAGGGGGTGGCCGCAGGGAATGGTGGGAAAGGAATTTAAAACATTTGAAAATAAGAAGATGGAGTTGTCGGCAATGAGAGGGTGTCTATTGTGGAGGGAGAGAGTGATTGTGCCAAGGAGTTTGAGATGACAAGTATTAGAGACATTGCATGCAGGGCATCCAGGGATCGTATGCATGAAGGTACTCGCCCAGAGCTACCTCTGGTGGCCCCAGATCAATAAAGATATTACTGAATGGGTGGCGACATGCATGCCCTGCCAGGAAACAAGACCAGTGCCCCCCCCCCCCATACAACCCCGAGGGAGTGGGAGGCACCCAAAGGTCCATGGTCACGGATACATATAGACTTTGCGGGACCCATGGAGGGACAGATATTTTTAATTGTTATAGATGCATACTCAAAGTGACTTTAATGCCATCAATGACAACAGAGGCTACCATCCGAGCGTTGAGGAGAATGTTTGCGACACATGGATTACACGATGTGTTAGTATCGGATAATGAGCCACAGCTGACGGCTAAGGCCATGGAAGTATTCTTGGCTGAACTCGGGATAAGGCATGCTTTAGTGGCACCTTTTTGTCCGGCGGGAAATGGGCAAGCAGAACGAATGGTGAGACTCACCAAGGAGACCCTCACCAGAATGGGCCCCAGGAACTGGCAGGAAAAAAACAAGTTCCTCCTAGCCCAACATATAACTCCCAGCTCAGCCACCCACCGGAGCAGAGATGTTGATGGGCAGGAGACTACAGTCCCGATTGGATTGATTACACCCAGAATACCACCTGGATACCCCCATATATTTGGCCAAACTCGAAAGGGAGTTTAATGTGGATGACTTGGTGTTTGCCCAAAACTATGCAGGACACCCAACGTGGGTAAAGACTAGGGTAATTGCGATTACGGGGCCCAAATCATATAAGGTGGAGCTAGAGGATGGTAAGATATGGAAGAGGCATATTGACCAACTCTGGACCAGGTGGGGAGAATCACGGTTCAGATATGGGGAGGGGTAAAACAAAGAGGAAAGGATACAACCCACAAGACCAGAGGCTCTGCCCCATGGAACATACAGGCTGGAGTTGGGAAACACCCGGGGTGAAATGCTCCCGGTTCGGACCGGATTGCCCAATCCGGTAGCGATGGTGGTGGGTGGTTCGGAGAACCGGTAGCAAAAATCCCTGCGCCCCCCCCCCCATGCCCAGCTGAGCCGCAGGATCATCAGAGGCTTTTTTTTTACTTTTCAAAGCATTTTTTCTACAACCTCTTCCGATGAAAAAATGCTTTTAAAAGTAAAAAAAAAGCACCTCTGATGATCGCGTGGCTCAGCTGAGATAGTTAGAGGTTTTTCAAAGCATTTTTTCTGCAACCTCTTGGCCGAAGAGGTGGTAAAAAAAATGCTTTGAAAAGTCTCTGGTGATCCCAGCTGAGTTTCCTGATCGGCAGAGAGATATTTTTTAAAATGCCTCTCTGACGATCCCAGCTGAGTTTCTTGATTGGCAGAGGCTTTTCAAAGCATTAGAAAAAATGCTTTGAAAAGTAAAAAAAGAAAAAGAAAAAAAAAGTTGGCCACGCCCATCCAGTCACATTACACCCCCCCCACCAAGCCACGCCCACAGAACCGGTAGTAACAAATTTTACATTTCACCCCTGGAAACACCAATGACAATACACCACCCTTACCTAATAATACACCTGAGGCACTAAACTCAAATCCGAGAGTCAGTAGTGGGGACTTACCAGGGTCAGGCAGGAGTCCACCGAGCAGTCCAGGACCAGGAAGCAGGTAGTGAGGCCAGAAACCACTACGCGCATCAAAGAGTTCCAGGAGGTTCCATCCCAGCCGGACGGAGCAACAGCAGGGCCGACCTGCTGAAGTCCCAGGAACAAATGAGTTGCGCAGGCCCAGTAGGATGATCAGGTGCCCCACCTACCTGCGTGATTACATCACATACATAGGTCACGGATTGGACAATCCTTCAGCTAGGAGGGGAGGGGTGTTACGTATGTACATACGTAGGAATTTGCATGATCGCTGCAGATTGGATGAAATTTGTGGCGGGAAAAATAAATTGCTGTTAGTGGCCGGCTGGCAAGCCGAACGGCTTTAAAAGACGAGCCGCGGCTGCCATGACGGCAGTTCTTATTCTGCAATGACCTGAATAAACTGAGGAAAAAGTTCTGGAATCCCGTCTCTTCCTTTCCCGTGCTTCGAACTTAACAGCATTGCTGAAGGGCCAGCTTAGCTTCTTTAGGAAAGCTGTTCTCTAGGATGGAAGCATGTTTTCTCACCCTTTTGGCTTTATGTAAATAAGAAGTACATCTATAAAACCACTCCTTAATGCTTATTTACATAGTAGGGTGGTGAATTTTTTGATCGGGAATTGTTTTATATGCCCTGTTTATTACTTTTCCTTCTGTTAACTTTCCTTTCCCCAAGTCCAGGTACTGTTCTGCTCCACGTCTCTTACAAGGAAGTGCTCTTTGAATTTTTTTTTATTTGGTTTACAGTATGAGTACAGTATGAGTAATCTACCATTTCATCAGATATGAAGCAAAGATTTATAGAAAATCTAAAAAATAAATAAATCAATAGGATGTTTGAGTGGCAAGATTGCTAAAATTTAACCCCTTAGCCAAATTTTGGGGAAAATGTTCAGAAGACAAAGTCTTACATATGGGCCCATTAAATCATTAAATGTCTGTCCTGAATTTGGCTGAGGATGTCCCAATTAAAATCCATCCCCCATAATCAACCAAAAGGACTATCACTAAACTTTGAAATCTCTGACTTGGTACACTGGAACCTTAAAACAATGAACTAATAATTAGTTATATATTAGTTGTTTTTTAACTGATTTTTTCCCCCTTGTATGAACAGCATCATGTGATGCATTAGTTTGATAAGGAATCACTCTCTGCAACTCTCTCTCAACTTTGGCCTGAAAGAAAGCCAGTTTATGGAGCATTTTTCCTTAAACACACTGCACACACTCATAGGACCTTAATGTAAGTCAGCCTGCCAGGATAGCAATAAGTTATCCTAACCCTGATTGTCATGTCTGGCTAACAGATTGGTCACAGGGCAAATATTTTGATGGCACCAAATAACTGGTGAACAGCCAATGACAGATATTTCTCATTTACTGTCCTAAAATACAAGAATCTCCGAGAGGAATTTACCAATCTGGATGAAGATTGGTTTAGAGTGGTCTAGAAAACAGCAGATCCTACTGCAGGTTAAGACTATTTAAAGCCTGGGGGATATTCCCTGAACATGAAGAGCTGCAAAACACTATCCAAGGGCTCGCTGTTATGACAGCCCTGGATCGAAGAAAGAGAATAATGAAGGCAAAAAGGCGCAGAGATTTGATTTGTGGGGCGATGCAAATGGTAAAACCGATGAATTATATCGGGTTAGTCACTGGTTCATAAAATAACCATAATGTTGGTTTGGAGGGGAGGAAGCTCTCCACATACTCCAACTCTCGGTGCTTTTTTCAAGAGGCAACTGGACTTCCTTGGTTTTTTCTTTGAAGACGTTTCGCTTCTCATCCAAGAAGCTTCTTCAGCTCTTCAAAGAAAAACCCAGAAAGTCCAGTTGCCTCTTGAAAAAAAGCACCTTCAGAACAACCATGACTTGGATGACTGAGAATCTCCATAGACTCTTAAAAAGTTCTCAGATTTGCAACTCAGTGGAGATGAAGTGAGATGGAGTCCTCTTTGCGCCTCGCTTGGGGAGCCGGTGATTTTATGAACCAGCGACTAACCCAATATTCTTCACCGGTTTTACCATTAGCGTTGCCCCACAAATCAAATCTCTATGCCTTTTCGCCCTCCTTATTCCCTTCCTTCCACCCAGGGCTGTCATAACAGCGAGCCCCTTGGATCTTGCTTTGCTCTTTACCTCATACCCCTAAAGACCTTGGCAGCTCTTCACGTTCAGGGACTATCCCCCAAGCTGTAAACAGCCTTAACCTGCAGTAGGATCTGCTTTGGGGAAGCCGAAAACGTGGATCGGGGATCCCCTATTGCTCCCTCGGCCCTTCCACCGCCTCCCACCGTCCAGTACGGAAAACGGGCAGGAAACAAACATCCCGTCTCCGGCTTCTGCACCCTCTCCCTCCACGTGTCTTCTCCGCCCTAAAGCCCCGCCCCTCGCCTTTAGCCTTACTGGTCAGGGAGCCAATCGTGGCAGGTCTTGCGGGATTCCAGCCAATGGGCGCACCCGGGGGCAGGCTGTGTGCCTTGGAGCCGCTTGAATTTGGCATGCAGACTTGGCGGCCGCCTAAGCGGCGGTCGGCTTCGCAGGTGAGTGCGGCGGGTCCGGGCGGGGGGATTATCTGTCTTCCCTTCATATGATAGGATCCTGGAGTCGTGGTCGCCTCTTGTCTTTTGCCTTCTTGCGGGTCTTGCGTTGAGCGGCGACATTCCGAAGCAACGGAATAACAGATTTAAGAGCGTTGGAAGGGACCTTGTAGGGTCATCTAGTCCAACCCTCCCCCCCCCCGGCCAAGCAGGAGACCCTACACCATTTCTGACAGACGCCAGTCCAGTCTCTTCTTGAAAGCTTCCAGTGATGAAGCTCCCACAACCTCTGAAGGCAAGCTGTTCCATTGGTTGATTGTTCTCACTGTCAGAAAATTCCTCCTTATTTCTAGTTTGAATCTCTCCTTGATCAGTTTCCATCTATTATTCCTTGTCTGGCCTTAGGATGCTTTGGAAAATAGCTTGATCCGACCCCCCTCTCTGTGGTATCTGTTTCTGTCTTTTGGCTCCAGCTCTGTTTCCCCCCCCCCCCGCATTTTCTTCCTCTGTTTTCTCCCTCTTTCCCTTCCAATTTTTTTATTTTTTAATTCTAGGCGTAAAAGAGAGAGATAGTGCAAAAGACGGAGAACATTTAAGAATTGACTTACCCAACCTGGGGCCCTCTATATGGGCCTGACGGAATATAACTTCCATAATCAGATGTTGGGGGTTGATGTAATAGTTTGGGGCTCAATCTTTACATTCTAGAAATAAGCTTTTCTGTTTGGATCTGGATTATTTGCCCTATAGCACTGTTTCTTTACCTTGGCGACTGGGTGGATTTCAACTTCCAGACTTATGGAAATTCTGGGAATTGAACTTCACTCTTCTAGACCAGGGGTGTCAAATCGACAGCCCACGGACTGGATGCATCACATGTAGGCCACGCCCATCCCAGCTCCGCAAAGGCAAAAAATGGCACGATACGTCGCAATACGTCACGTGACGCAATCAAGTTTGACACCCGTGTTCTAGACAAACATTTCTCTATCGAATCTTCCAAGGAAGGAGAATCCAGCATCCTCTTCAGGCTGTGCTGCTGTTCTTTCTCTTCTTCCACTGTCACTTTCCATCTTGTAGCATCTCCTAAAGGTTTCTAGTTGGGTTCTCTTAGTGTTTTGGATCCTGGACTGTGTTCAGCTAAGCCACTGTTGTGGACAGGGGCCAGTGCCCAGCTGTGCATGTTTACATCACAATTTTCCCATGGGGAACTCAGGAGACTTTTCACTATTCTTGGTGATCTTGTAGGAAATGTCTCTTGTGACCTGAAGATCCATCTGGGTGGATTTACAGAACGCAGAAAACAGAAATAATGGAATCGGAAGGGATCTTGGAAGTCTTCTGGTCCAATCCCCTGCTCAAGCAGGAAACCCGATATCACTTCAGACAAGTGGCTGTCCAGTCTCTTCTTAAACAGTGATGAAACACCCACAACTTCTGAAGACAAGCTGTTCCACTAGTTAATTGTTCTCACTGTTAGGAAATGTCTCTTTAGTTATAGGTTGCTTCTCTCCTTGATTAGTTTCCCTCCATTGTTTCTTGTCTTGTCTTCTGGTGCTCTGAAAACTAGGTTGACCCTCTCTTCTTTGTGGCAGTCCCTCAAATATTGCAACATTGCTATCATGTCACCCCTAGTCCTTCTTGTCTCTAGAGTAGCCATACTCAGTTCCTGCAACCATTCTTCATATGTTTTAGTCTCCAGGCCCTTAATCATCTTTGTTGCTCTTCTCTGCACTTTTTCCAAAGTCTCAGCATGTTTTTCATAATGTGATGACCAAAACTGGATGCAGTATTCCAGATGGGGTCTTACTAAAGTTTTATAAAGTGGTACTAATACTTCACATATCATGACTCTATCCCTCTGTTTATGCAACAAGGATTATATTAGTTTTTTTGGCAGTGGCTGCACACTGCTTGCTCATATTTAAATGAATGTCCACTAGGACTTCAAGATCCTTCTCACAGTTACTACTTTCAATCAGTAGTTGTACATTTGGTTTTTCCTGCCTAGATGTAAAACCTTACTTTTCTCTACAATAAATTTCATTTTGTTAGATAGGGCCAGTGTTCAAGTCTGTCAAGATCCATTTGGATCCTGAGCCTGACATCTGGAGTGTTGGCTATTCCTGCCAATCTAATGTCATCTGCAAATTTGATAAGTTTACCTTCTATTCCCTGATCTTAATTATTTATGAAGATATTGAAGAGTACCGGGCCTAAGATGGCTGAGTACTCTTCAATATCTTAATATTAATCAATATTAAGAATATTGATTAGAATATTTAAATTTTAAATAATTTTAATAAGAACTTAATATTAAGAATATTAAATTCTTAATATTAATCAATTAATCAATATTAATTCTTAATATTAAGAATTTAATATTGGCTATCAGTTTACGGAGGTACAAATGGACTTGTATACATTCCAAAATGGTGCTAATTTGCTTATCCCGCACAAGGGAAATTGTGATAATACAGATAGAAAAATACTTAGAACAAGTTCCTGAATAGATTGTACATGCAGCTTTGTTTATATGGCCTTTAAAAAAGGAGGAGAAAACGTGCACAAATAAGTTCAAATTTTGCCAAGTAAAATACAATTGTGCAAACTTTGCAAAGTAAACATATGTGTTTCTATTTAACCTACCTTTGTTTAAAAGCAGAGTTCTGCTTTTTCCAGTTACCGGTTGTTCATCACCTTCTCTTTCTTGAGGAGGTTGTGGTGAGATTTATTTATTGAATTACCTTGCCTAGCATGGAGAAATGAAAACAGTGTATATACTGCTCCCTCTTCCTATTTTCCCCCACTACCCATAACAACCCTGTGAAGTCACTTGGCAGAGAGAGAACACAGCTGGTCCAAAGTTCGCACTGGGATTTCCTAGTCCAACTTCTCAACAATTAGATCATACAGTTGATCCGCTGCCTGTTTCCAATTATGATCCCAATTATGATACGATTATGTATACTTTGATATTTCTTTCTTTATTATTCGCAGGCATATAGTTGCCCGACTCATATGTATGACTTGGGAGGGTAGGTGAGTTTACAAATAATTAAAGCCAACATAAAAACCACAAGGACAAACAATACAAAAAGAACAATTTAAAGAACAAAAAAAAAACAAAAGGAAGGAAACAACAATGTAGAAAACATATAAATATATTAAAACCATCATAAAGATTAATAAGATTCACAGTTGACATAATCGCATTTAACAGTAACATTCTACCCCTATGCTGACTCTGCCCTATTTCCTGGTCTCCTTGCCTATTGGCCAAAAACATGTTTTCAGAGTCTTTTGAAAGGTCAGAGTTTAGCCGGGGTGGGTTTTCTTCATAGGACTTGCTGAAGACTGGTCCCTTGTTCTAACTAACACAAAGAACTATTGTCTTGGAGACTCTCCCTCCATCCCCCTGCAAATAAGGGTTCCAATGGCGTAAGGACTTCGAGAAAGATTCCCAAGCACCAGAATAAGTAGAAGGGTAAAACAGACCCAACTGATGAGGGCATAGCTCTCTGCCTCCAGGGCCATCAGCTTTCTGGCAATGAAAACCAGCTCATTCTCTAGGCTAAGAAAGGGCATCAACAGCGGGTTGAGAGCAGAGGTGGTATTCAGCAGGTTCCAACTAGTTCTGGAGAACCGGTAGCGGAAATTTTGAGTAGTTCGGAGAACCGGTAAATACCACCTTTGGCTGACCGTGCCCCCATCTATTCTCTGCCTCTCGAGTCCCAGCTGATTGGGAGGAAATGGGGATTTTACAATATCCTTCCCCTGCCATGCCCACCAAGCCATGGGCAGAACCCATAGTACCAAGCCATGGACAGAACCCATAGTAAAACTTTTTTTTTTATAAAAAAACTTTTTTATTTTATAAACAAACAGACATACAATTCATAATCAATCATACAGTATATCATCTGGGTACATGTTTTATGTCTTCTTCTTATTCCGCCACTATTTATAACATTTCCTCAATTTCCTTACTTTTCTATTAATACATTTATCTATACAACAATTTTATCCCCACCCATCCTTCAACCCCCCCCTCCCCACTCCACCCCGACTTCCCAGAGTAAAAACAGGGTATAGCATTTAACAAACATAAACTAAAATATGCTAACTTTCTACAAGATTCAAAACTCCCTCACACTCTTTAACTCCCCTTTTAAAAATTATTCATCAACCTACCCTTTATAAATTTTCTTATCACTTTTCATATTTGTTAAATTATGTCTAACTTAAACATTTCATCACATATAGCTTTTAAAAAAAATACTATAATCTTAGATTAAACATTTTAAGATCTCTTAATACATCACTAAAACATTCTTCAAAATATAAATTTCAAAACTTTCTTTTTTTAAAAAAGGAAAAAAAAACAACTATCCATTAAATTTTAAATTAACCATTTTAATACTTCAATAAGTTTGAAAAAGCTATAATTTTAATTAAACCTTTTTGCTTCAATAAAACAGTAAACTTTTCAAATTTATTACTAAGATCCTCCTCAAAAGAAATTAATCTTCCATTTTTCCTTTCTTTCTATATTTTTCCCCAGTCTTTAAATTATGTCTAACTTAAACATTTCATCATATATAACTTTTAAAAATACTATAATCTTGGATTAAACATTTTAAAATCTCTTAATACATCACTAAGACCTTCTTCAAAATATGAATTTCAAAACTTTTTTTAAAAAAAAGAAGAAAAAACTATCCTTTAAATTTTAAATTAACCATTTTAATACTTCAATAAATTTAAAAAAGCTATCCAATTTTAATTAAACCCTTTTACTTCCATAAAACAGTAAACTTTTCAGGTTTATTACTAAAATCCACCTCAAAGAAAAAAATTAATCTTCCATTCTTCCTTATTTTCTAAATTTTTTCCAGTCCTTCGTCTTCAATAATACTTTCTTCTTCAGCATTGCTCCTCCCCCTGCTTTTGTTTTCAAGAACTTTTGAGTTTTAATTTGAGGTTGATGTATCTTTAAAACTCTTTCTCCTCTTAAAATTATTTCCTCTAATTTAAGACCCCGGTTTCGACTCTTCCTGCTTATATAATCAATTACTTCATTCCGTAAATACTGATTCTATCTATAAAACCAAGAATTGTCACCATAAAATTTGTCGGTTTGCAGTAGAGAATCTAATTGCTATTTTTCAGTTGGTTGCGTGGCAAAGCCTCTGTATCCAGTGTAGAGACCTCCATCTTAATCCTGACAGCCTCTTTTTTGTCCTCCAAAAGCACATTAGTCTGGTTCTTTTCTTCATCTTCTCCAGCCAGCAAATCTTTCAAGTTATATTTTTGAAGGGTTCTTACACTTGACTCTATTATAGCAGAAATAAAAGAATTTAAAAGTTCTTGAAAAGCCTTTACAGTCACAACTTGTGAATTTGCTGTCTCATATGATAAAGATCCTCCAACCCTAGTGTCAATCATATTTCAATCTTCACTTTATATTTATTCCGCTATCAGGTCAATAAATTCAATTATTTTCCTCGCAATTTAGAAGTATAAATTAGTTAAAATCAATACCATAGTCTTTTCCATTCAGCTTCCACTTTAAATCTTTTCCTTAGTGTGTAATCCAGTAGCTTTAACAATGTTGCAAGTGTTAACAAGCACTTTCACTAGTAGGTTTTGTTTTCTCGCCCTCAGGCGCCATTTCCCCCCTTTTTAAGCGGAGTTAAAGTTCAGTACTTGCATTTTTTGTTCTCCTGGTTTGCTCTGCCAGCATCCAAAGTCAAAATTTCTTATAATCCTTAAAATTGCGTTGCTGGTGTGGTCGCAACACCTCGTTCTGCATAAAGCAGACTCATCCCGGGTCCGGAGCAGTTGAAGGGCTTTCAGAGAGCTCTCACCCTGCAAGCCCCAGTCTTCAAAAGAAAAACCTGAGGATCTAGGGGAGCTCTACCCAGACCCTTCTGTTCTTCTCTCCCCCTTTTTCCTTGGGGGAGAGCTTCGAGCCTCTAGACAGCCGATTTTCGCTGTTCTAGTGGCTTTACGGAATCCCGGGGCTGGAGCTCCTAAAGGAGCGTCCGTCAGCGTTCGCGGAGCCACAGGAAGGCCCCTAGTAAAACTTTTTGAATCCCATCACTGGTTGAGAGAGACCTCAATCATGGGGATGAGCAGGTAGGGTTTTTGAGGCCCAGGAGGAAATGTTAGGGCCAACTGTCCATCCCCTGGATAATATTTTGGGAATCAGCCTTTGATCCCATTTCCAGCCCACATAAATGATAACAAGCCTTTGATATTTGAGATGCAGTTCATGGGTGCTCCAGAGTAGTCCAAATATCAGATCTAGCTTGTCTGAGCAAACAGTGGGCTGGGCATTTCTGACTGTCTTCAAAGAGAGATCAATTCAAGGCTGTGGCTTTCCAAAGCAGGGGAAGTCCCAGCAGTTCCTTTCTTGTAAAAGCAGGAAGGGTGCTGAGCCAAAAGGAAGTGAAGCCTTCACCTCCTCTGGTGTTTGCCCTTGCCGTCTTCCTAGGACTAAGAGTGACTGACTCAAAGTTACCACCTGGTTTATCCTTGACTAGGTGGCTCATGTGGCTAAGACACTGAGCTTGTCGATCAGAAAGGTCAGGCAGTTCGGTGGTTCGAATCCCTAGTACAGGTCTCCTGTGTGAGCAGGAGGTTGGACTAGATGACCTCCAAGATCCTTTCCAATTCTATTACTGTTACTGTTACTGGTTTAGCATCCAAGACGGGACTAAACTCATGATCTCCTAGTTTCCAGCCAGTTTCTAGTATGATGGATAGCACTAGCTAAGACTTGCCTTTAATTTGTCCCCACATCCCTACTTGTGCCGACGCATTAAGAATTAGGCAGTTAATTCTATAAATCTTCAGCACCAGTGTGATTAAAGAGCAAATATTTTAATCCGATTAGGAAGAAATGGAATTGGATTTTAATTACTACATCTGCCTTCCGTCCTGCCTACCTACAAAAATAGTTTGATGCCATGAGATCTCTCACCCAACCTATTCTCCCAATTGCAGGCTTGGCTGGTAGAGCAACACAGGTGTGTATAGTATATTTGGTGATCGAGATTGATGCAGAAATAGACGATATAGGTATGAGAGATAGAAACAGAGATAGAAATAGCAGTCGCAGTCCCTTCAAAGTGAGATATTTCTATCTAGATTTTTTTTAAAAAAACAACCAGTTATGCTAAGGCAATTTAAAGGAAATGAAAGCTTTTGGAAACAAAAGGTTGAAGGCAGTGGTGTGGTAGTGATTGCTGTGGACATTTTATCCAGCAGACCAAACCAGGTAAGGTACCTCTTCTTTGAAGGAGAAGACACATTGATCTGTGTCTTCTTAGATGAGGAAATTGCATCCTCAGCCGTATTATTTATGGTTAGCTAGCTGGAGTTGCAATCTCAACACATCCGAAGCTCACCAGGTTGTGGAAAGTTGGGAAATTAGGACTGCAGTCTTCCACAGTCTGTAGAACTATAGTCTCTGGTCCAAGATAGATATTTTTTGTTGGCATTTGTTTCTTTCTAAGAGTTTGCTACTAGGGTCCAGGAAGAACCTGGGATATATCCACAGCCTGTAGAGGTGTTAAAACTGAGCAAATGTGGCGACCTAATCATAACTTGAAGCTTTCTGGAAGCTTTCAAGAAGAGACTGGACTGCCGTCTGTCAGAAATGGTGTAGGGTCTCCTGCTTGGGTGGGGGGTTGGACTAGATGACCTACGAGGTCCCTTCCAAATCTGTTATTCTGTTAACTTTAGGTTATAGATTTTGGAATACCATATAACAGTCCATACATCTCCACATTAGATGTGTGTGCACTTCCCACCCAATTTGCTTGATGCCAGTGGTGATTGGAATAAAATGAAGATAGGATTCATTTTGGGATGTAACCCAAAATGTTGGCAATCAACAGAGGCTTCTTCCACTTAATTCTGCTTTCCCCCCATTACAGGCTATGTGACGCATCCTCACTTGAGGTTTTCATCCCTGGCATGGGTGTATTAAGCTCCAAGACTTCGTTTTTGGCTTTCCTCCTAGGCCTCATTTCTGGCTTTTTAAGCATCTTCTACCTTGTGCAAAACCTGACATGGGAAAGATCCCTGCGTCTTGGCCTCCAGATGCCACATGGCTCCAAGGATCTAGAAAGCGTGCTGGCTAAATCAGATCTGGTCAGTTCTGCACATTTACCCAAAACAGGTAAGAACAGAAGAGAACAGGTCCAGCAGAATCCTTTCCCCCATCCTGGTGTCCTCAGGATTGCCATAGCAGTCATAAGGAATAGAGGTTGTATTTTAGGGGTGAAATCCAGCAGGTTCTAACAGGTTCTGGAGAACTGGCGGTGGAAATTTTGAGTAGTTCAGAGAACCGGCAAATACCACCTTTGGCTGGCCCCAGAGTGGGGTGGGAATGGAGATTTCGCAATATCCTTCCCCCAGGAGTGGGGTGGGAATGGAGATTTTGCAGTATCCTTCCCCCAGGAGTGGGGAGGGAATGGAGATTTTGCAGTATCCTTCCCCCAGGAGTGGGGAGGAAATGGGGATTTTGCAGTATCCTTCCCCTGCCATGCCCACCAAGCCACGTCCAGAGAACCGGTAGGGAAAAATTTTGGATTTCACCCCTGTTGTATTTCAAATTGGGAAAGGAAAGTGCATTAGAAATGAATGGATATGTCCAGTGGTGGTATTTAGCTGGTTCAGGCGAACCGGTAACGGTGACCTGCGGGTGGGCCCGCCCCCGCCCCCGCCCCCGCCCCCGCCCCCACCCTGGCACTATGCCATCCTATTTAGCCACGTTTTCTAAGCCACTGCATGCGTGCAAACCACACACGTGAGCAAAGCACACGCGCGGAAGGCGCACACCACGAGTGAAGTGAGCGTGTGCACACATGCTCACATTTTCGGTGCATGGCAATTTCACCGGTGGTAAAATTATGTGAAACCCACCTCTGGATAATTGCCTTTTCACTTAGACCGATATTAAGCTTTTGCCTAAACAAACTGGAATGTGTGGGAGTAGGAACACAGACGAGAAGCCAAACTTCCAACAGCAATGTTTATTGCAGATAATGACTCAGTAATTTCCAACATGCAATTTCCAGCTGATAGCCCCTTTTAAAGGAAAACTATCAGCCTTTAACCAATAACATTAAAATATGTCCCACACCTGTGTGGCAGAAGAAAAGTCACGCCTGCGTGGACATACAGTAACACAAACAGTTGAAAATACTTGTAAAATGTCCAAGGTGTTTTTGTCAGCTTGACGTATTGTAGTGTGATGTCTTGTGTGTTGATTGCTGGAAAGTTTTACTTCAGATTAGTTAGTTGAGGGAAGCTTTTTTGCCCTATCACACTTACCAAACTAAATAGGGAGCGTGTTTTGCCCCAGCTACGGACTCCAAGAACACAGCACCCACAAAGTCTGTACAAAACTTAAATTTACTAAAATAACTCAGTCTTTTCCAAACAAAGGCTGTTAATAAATTTTCTTAACAGCCTACAAGAAACCAAAGATAAAGTAATCACAATCTTACTAAGATTGGCAGAAAGCCCAGAAGCAATTTGCAGAGAATCCAGACGCGAAGGAGAATGAACTAAAGTTGTTCCCTACAAATTGCTTCAGTCGGCGTTCCTCCTTAAATAGGCTAAGGGAGTGGCCAATTAGCCCCAAACCTTACTCTCGAGGAGACCTCCTCCTGAGGAGCCACTCCTGTCTTTTGGCAGTTCTGCGCACCCGTGCATCGAGAAGAGGCTCCTCCTCTTCGTCCTCTTCACTTAAAGGAGCTTCTGGAGGTTCTGAAGACCCTGGCTGAATCCCTGCCTCTGGCACCACATCTTCTCCAGCCTCCTCATTGTCTGACTTGAGTGCCAGCTGCACAGGCTGCTAGTTCAGCACCACACCAGCCTCCTCGCTGTCAGAATCAGCTACAATCTGCACAGGCCGCTGATGGGCCACAACAGAGTGTGAGGCCCCAATTTAATCTTTTGTCTGACTTTAAATGCTCCATATGGTCCAGTCAAAAGGGGTTATAGTCAAGCAGATTGTGCTGGCTGAGGATCTGGACCATGCTAATGATTCATGTCTGGGAACATCATGCAATGAATTATATTCTGCAGTGCTACTGAGTTGTACAGTGTGTTTCTCGGTCAGCTAGTCTTCGCTGCAAGTAACACCTTACCTTGCAGCCCATGAACGAGATATCTGCAGTAAATGATATAATTGTGCGTCCAGTATTGTCGTTGCAACATTTGTGGTCACGGAATGTGAGAATTCTGTAGTGGGATTTTGAGGCCCGGGCTTTAGGAGCATCTGCTGATGTAATTGTTGAACATCTGTGGTCTAAGAACAAGTTAAACTTGTAATCAATACAGGCAGTCCTCGACTTACGACCACAATTGAGCCCAAAATTTTGATTGCTAAGTGAGACATTTGTTAAGGGAGTTTTGCCCCATTTTTACGACCTTTCTTGCCACAGTTGTTAAGTAAATCACTGCAGTTGTTAAGTTAGGGACATGGTTGTTAAGTAAATCTGGCTTCCCCATTGTCTTTCCTTGTCAGAATGTCACAAAAGATGATCCCATGACCCCCAGAGCTCACGCAACCATCATAAGTATGAACCAGTTGTCAAGCATCTGAATTTTGATCGCATGATCATGGGGATGCTGCAACAAGTGTGGAAAAAAAACGGTCATGAGTCACTTTTTCCACTGCCGTTGTATCTTTGAATGGTCACTGAGCTGTTGTAAGTCGAGGACTACCTGTACCTAGTATATATAAATCTTTGTTGTGGCCCATCAGTGGCCTGTGCAGATTGTAGCCGATTCCGACAATGAGGAGGCTGGTGTGGTGCTGTGCCAGCAGCCTGTGCAGCTAGCATTTGAGTCAGACAGTGAGGAGGCTGGAGAAGATGTGGTGTCAGAGGCGGGGATTCAGCCAGGACCTTCAGAACCTCCAGAAGCTCCTTTAAGTGAAGAAGATGAAGAGGAGGAGCCTCTTCTCAATACACAGGCAGGAGTGGCTTCTCAGGAGGAGGTCTCCTTGAGAATAAGGCTTGGGGCTAATTGGCCACTCCCTTAGCCTATTTAAAGAGGAACGCTGCTTGCAGCAAGCTGTAGGGAACAACTTTAGTTCACTCTCCTTCGTGTCTGGATTCTCTGCAAAATTACTTCTGGGCTTTCTGCCAACTCTAGTAAGACTGTGATTACCTTATCTTAGAATTCTGGTAGGCTGTTAAGACAGTTTATTAACAGCTTTTGGTTGATAAAGACTAAGTTATTTGAGTAAAATAAGCTTTGTATAGAGTTTGTGTGTGCTGCGTTCTTTGGGGTCCGTAGCTGGGGCAGAACAATTTTAGGTTCCTAAGATGACCGACCATTGAAAAAAATGGTAACTCTTTGGTTCCGTCTTCCTCAGGTGCGTATAACAGTGTGGCAGATGAACTGTATGACAAGGTGCGGATTCTGTGCTGGGTGATGACAGGGCCCCAAAACTTGGAGAAGAAAGCCCGCCATGTCAAGGCCTCTTGGACCCGTCATTGCAACGTGGTCGTTTTCATGAGTTCAGTGGAAGACAAAGACTTTCCCGCTGTAGGACTGGGTACCAAGGAAGGCAGGGACCAGCTCTACTGGAAAACCATCAAGGCTTTCCATTATGTGCACACACATCACTTTGAGCAGGCCGACTGGTTCCTCAAAGCAGACGACGATACTTTTGTGGTGCTCGAAAACCTCCGATGGCTGCTCTCCAACTACTCCTCCGACAGGCCCATCTATTTTGGGAAGCGCTTCCGGCCCTTTGCCAAGCAAGGCTATATGAGTGGGGGCGGGGGCTACGTCCTGAGCAAGGAGGCCCTGCGTCGTTTCGTTGCCGGCTTTGCCACCAAGGTCTGCAGCCACACGTCGTCGGTGGAGGACCTGGCTCTGGGTCAGTGCATGGAGAAGATGGGCGTGGAAGCTGGCGACTCCCGGGACACGAGAAAGAGGGAGACCTTCCATCCTTTCGTGCCCGAGCAGCACTTGACTGGCAAGGTCTCAAAAAGCTCCTGGTACTGGGCTTATTGCTATTATCCTATTGTGGAGGTAGGTGGCACACTAAGTTTTCTCCTGCAAGGGTGAAGCAGTTTCTTTTAGGGTTTTCTATCAAGAACTTTCTTCAGTGCTGCTCAGAGGCGGAATGGGACAACTTGCCATGGCTTGCTGTGGCTGATCTGCCGTGGGATAACTCATCACGGGACAAGAGTCACACTAATATTGAAGAAAATAGTGGAATAGAATCACTAAAGAAACGATGCCCAAGGAGGGACAAAGTGAAATGTGAATGACAAAAATTAAAATATTTTGTTAATGATTTAAACCTATTTAAACTAGATTTAAATATTTAAGCTATTTAAACCTAGCAGTTCGAAAGCACGTAAAAAATGCAAGTAGAAAAATAGGGGGCACCTTTGGTGGGAAGGTAACAGCGTTCCGTGCGCCTTCGGCGTTGAGTCATGCCGGCCACATGACCATGGAGATGTCTTCGGACAGCGCTGGCTCTTCGGCTTTGAAACGGAGATGAGCACCGCCCCCTAGAGTCGGGAACGACTAGCACATATGTGCGAGGGGAACCTTTGCCTTTACCTTATTTAAAATAATTAAATTGAATTGTTGAATTGTCCTGTGGCAAGTTGGCCATGGTGAGTTGTCCTGCGGGTGAGTTGTCCATGGAGAGTTGACCGTGCTGAGTGAGCTGTGGCAAGTTGCCGTAAAACCCTCTCAGAGGTGCCTGAGGTTGAATCTGGGATCTCTTGGATGTGGATGGCTATTGCTTTTGCCTTCCCTAGAACCCCTGTAAGTTGCTGAGCGTAGTTGTACAATACAGACTAGAAACCATGGACACGGACCTGCTACAATCCCCATTTTTCTAACCATAGACTATGCTGCTGAGACCAATGGGGTTAAATATACAGCCATAATTTGAAGATCACAGGTTCTTCAGCAGCTTCACTGCTTACCTCTAAGTCGACCATTTCTATGCTTCCAGCATAGTCATAAGGTTTTCTTGGCAATGATCGAAATGCCTCTCTAGCTGTTGGCGGGTCTGTTGTGGATGGGACACGTTTCTGTCTTTGTGTAGGGTGGTCAGATGAAAGAGAAGGCGAGGCTTATGTACTCTTGTACTTGCCTAGAAAAAGAATTTTTCAGCAGGTAGCCTTAACATTACAAACCTTTTCTCCCACAAAGGGATTAGGAGAAGGAGTAAATGTTCTTTTTCTCTTGCGTTTGCTTCATTCCCAGCTGCTATTTTTCAAGCCCGAGGTTCGGCAATGATGTTGCCTCTGGAAGCTGGTAGACTTAGGAGGGTTGCTTGATGCCATCCTGAGCCGTGGGATGGGGGTGGCTGGGGTGTGTGTATATGTGTTACACTGGATGAGCAAAAGGGTCCCATTGGACTCGTGTAAGTGGACAAATGCGAAACATGGATGGATAACCCCTATCTGACTAAAGAATAATCTGAAGTGAGGAATTGGAGGGCAAAGTTGCCAGAAATATGTTTAACCTTAGTAGGGGAATTTGGATTCAGTGACCCTAGGATTAAGTGATTAATTGGAGATTAGCTAATGCTTGCTGTGACCTGAAATGGAAAGAAGCCAATTGTAATTGCTCTTTCAGGAAACTTTTCAAAGCAGATTACTTTTGACTGTATGTATGCATGTATGTGTGTGTGTGCATGAAGGAGAGTTTTTTTTTTTTTTTTTAAATGCTTTTGTAACGTCAGAATAAGGGACTTGTGGTTCTTCAATATCTCAAGGGCCACTAGGCCCAAACCAGGAAGGCTTTTCATGAAGGCTAATAACTAGTGAAGTCATAGGTTCCTCACTCTTATTTGTATTCTGCTTAACAGAATAGTTTCTTGTGACTTTTTCTTTTTTTTTTAACAAGCAGAATCAAGAGCCTGCCAGGCCTCCCAACAGGACCCCATCCTACTTCAGATTGCAGAAATCTCATCAGACCTTAACTTGCCTCTCCTGAGATCTTTCAAAAACTTGTAGGACATTGCTGAAATTATTCATGCAGGAATGTCAAAGTAGTCCTGAAATGGAGTGGCCCATAATTTCTCAGTTCCATTGATACAGGAACCGTATTTTGTTGGGTTTTTTTCCATTTATGCCTGATCATTTGAGAAGCAACCGCATTCATATGAACAGGTGATCTAATGTAAAGATTCGGGGGAATAGAGATTTGGGATAATGGAGTGACTTCTACAATCCCAGTGCATTGGGTCCCAAAGGTGCTTTTTCAAAAGGTAACTGGAATCTTCACACAGTCCTCAACCCAGTTTACAGTAACCACAGCAGTGGTGGGTTCCTCCCGGTTCGGCCCGGTTCGGCCGAGTCGGTAGCGGTGACGATATGATGTCACCGAACCAGTTCTGCCTCCCCCGCCCCCCACTCCCCATGTTATTCTTACCCTTTATTTGGCCCCAGCCCCAATCTATTGCTGCCTCCTGAGTCCTATCTGATGGGCTATAAGGAAAAAAACCTATTTAAACTCTTGCCGCGGGGCTTCAAAGGGCCGCCCTACAGTTGATCAGTGGTAAAAGTCAGTTTGGTGGTAGACCGGTGCCTCCAAAAACAAATAAGTAGACTGGTGCCTGCAAAAATACATGAGTAGACCAGTGCCTGCAAAAATACATGAGTACAGCTCTGCAAGCAGTTAAAAGCCTGGTAGACCAGTACCTCTGCTAAATCCTAAAGAATTGTCACATGACCATCAAGCCACGCCCACAAAATAAGCCACACCCACAAAACCGGTAGTAAAAAAATTTAGAACCCACCCCTGGACCACAGGTAGGTCTGTACTCTAGCCTCAGCAATTAACCACCATTTTTATTTTTTGCCTTCCTCAGGGACCTCAGTGCTGCTCTGACCTGGCTGTCTCTTTCCACTATGTGGACTCAGTGTGGATGTACAACCTGGAATACCTCACCTACCATCTGCGTGCCTATGGTTACCGCTACCGCTACCAGCCACCTTTGCCTGAGAATGCCACTCACCTTCAGCCCCACCCACCCTTGGGGGAAAACCCTAAGAGGAGCAGCAACGCCACTAAGCAGGGCAAGTTGTAAGAATTGAGTGCAAGTTCAGAGCAAACTCATCCAGGCTACAGATGGTGAGGCTTGTCGGTGCCTCAATTCTGCTGGCCTGTATGGTTTTTAGCGTGTTTTTAAAGTAAGCGCCTTCTTCCTGGAAAGGAGAGAAATAAATATGCCCCAAGCTCAGGTAATTTTCTGATCCCCAAATCTCTGTATATGCCCACTAACCAAAAGGAAGGATGTTATTGAAGAAGCCTTGTTGTTGTTGTTGTTGTTCCTGAAAGGGCATGAGAAGAAGGCAGAATTCGGCCAAACATGATTCTGTTTTTATCCATTCCTTCTTTGCCCTTGTTTCTGATGCAAACCAATCAGTCCCATTGCCCTGTACATGATGTGATGTGTGCTGGGTTAAAAAGCTGAGGGTTTGGCCTTAAAAAATGTGCTTTTTAAGCAGTGGGACGGAATTTCCTGTCCTTGAGTGACAGGGAAGAAGGTTGTGAAGACGCATGGAAGGAACGTCTCGGAAAGTGGGATCATTTCATGTCTTCCCTCTCCAAACATGACTGCAACATGAGCAAAGAGGTCTCATACAATAAATAGCCATTTGGCTATTGGGGACAAGTAAGAATCCTGTCTGGACACTTGAGAGACAAGATAGAAATAGGGCATTAAGTCTACCAGGTCACACGAACGCGACATCAGCAGTTTCAGTCCACTGAAGGATTCAGCCTATAATTAGACACTCCGCCGACAGGGTTTCTTCATGAACCAGGGTGTACTGAAGTGACAAGGATTACTGTTTAAAGGAAGATAATGGGAGACAAAGCGAAGAAGGAATTGGCAAGCCGCTTCTGGAAAATGCTGCCCAAAAGACTGCAGGGGGCATTTGTCAAGAATCAAAATTGACTTGAAATTGACAATTTTTTTTCCTACATCACCGCTGACTACCCGCTGACTAGCATGCAGGCAGCAGCCAATCCCACAGTTAGTTATGTCTTCAGCTTCCTTATTGCCTGTACTCCCATGCCTGCTATTGAAGGTTAACTCCATCCTAACTCTCTATATGAATCCCTGTCTGTGTGAAGCTTCTGCAGTAGAGTTAATCTCACACTATGAGAGTCTTGTCTATGCCAATAACAGATAGTTCTGGAGACAGGAGGACCAGCAGATGCCCGGCCTTGTGAGAGTATTACTCATCCCTGATACTGGGCTCAATCGGCAAAAATAACCAAGTGCTTTTCAGTTTTCTAACTGGGAAACGTCTGATGCTTCCAAGCATCCCCAGTGGCGATTATTGACCTATAATATTCAGAGTTCTATTTTTGATAAATTGATCTGTGTTGTGAAAAACGAGTACCTATTTTCAAAAGTTCAAAAAGAATGGAAAGCACGTACACTTCCACCTAGATCCAAAACAAGGATGTAGCCAAAAAGAATCTTCGGGGAAATGTAACTACTATTGCTTCTCATCCGACTTCCTTCTGGAAGGCAGAGGTGACTAAAGCATTGATCAGTCCTTCCTGTAATGTGCTGAAAAGACCCATATGGAGCTATGGAGACTCAGAGATGCCCAGCATCTGAATCTCTTCATAAAGTCTGAAGTTAGAGCAGGCAGCTGATGAAACTCCCACCCCCACCCCATGACCATACATTGCCAAAGCTGTGAGTCTTGAATTCATCCTGATAAATTGAGGTGGTGGACCAGACCGTTAATATTTAATAACTGTGAAAGTTTCTCAGGACTTAAGAGATGTTGATAGATTGTCCTACTCCTTTTTAACCCTTTCTGATGTGGTGGATAAGGATATATTATTCTATTGTTTTGTATAAGGCTCTGGGGGAGGGTGGGGTTTGTACAGTATCTGTTACTAATTACAGGTTGGAATTAAAATTAGCCATTTTTGGATACTGAAATAAATGGAGACGTTGGTCATATGGAACTAAAATTCTGTTTGTTTCAATGGGTCAACACAAAAGTTTGACTCTAACCTTTTGAGTGCATTTTCCTAACCCTATCCAAGCTGGAGAGTGATGTATTGACTTTTAGGAGATAGATAAATATTCATGGTGCCCTTTGTTATGCATTTCAATGCTAGAAAATTCAACCATCACCTATTTTCTTTTAGTCATATAACAGTGCTCTGTCTGCCATCACAATCTGTGGTACACATCAGTGCTGGGTTGCTCCTGGTTCGGTCTGGTTCTTGCAAAGCGATAGTAAAAACAGTGGGAGGCTCTGCCCACCCACCTGGACATCATCATGGATGATCTGCGCATGTGCAGAAGCGCGCGCACACTCCTGTTGCGAACCGATAGTAAAGGTAAGTAGAACCCACCCCTGGTACACATATATTATTTATGTAGGAATGGTGAGTGTATGATTCATCTTATTTTGTTTTTCTTAACAGAGAATTAAGATCCTTAGCTTTACGATTTTGGAGGGGTAGGGGTAAGCCAATTAAAGACTATATAATTGAAAAAAAAAGCTTAGTCTATGCTTACAGTCGGCTAGAACTGCTAACATCACTAACATCAGCGATGCTTTTAAGAAAACATTGTTCCTCAACTAAATTTTACCAAACAAGGGAGCTGTCAACAGGAGAAAAAATTAGCATTGTTACTTATCTGTGGGAGTGGAAAGGCAGTATTTTTTCTTCCAAAACCCACATCTCCTCTCTGGTATATAAAGCTTAATCATTGGGGGAGGTGAGGGATTATTTTTGTTTTCTAGTGCAAGTTAGCATGAATACTGGAGAGATTTAAACACTACGGCTGATTTGATTTTACAAAAGGAAAATATAAAGTTGAGGCACCGGTCGATAAAATTCAGACTCATAGACAAAAACAAGAATAATCGGATCAACTTGTTACTTTCCAACGAAGGTTTTTATATCAATTGATGTTAAAAAATACTTGTTTTAACAATAATAGCACCATTTTTAGTATCGTACACAGTAATCTTGCTTTGAAATACGCACTCAGAATGGAGTGGGGAAAAGATTTGGCTACAACCAGGATTGGGGACATCAGCAACTTGGAGGGAAGGACCCTTCATATATGCTTGTGAGCTTCCTATCACCACCTGACCCAAGAAAGGCCCTCCAGGAAGACAATAAATAAATAATACCATTATTAGTTGTTCCTTCCTTCCTTCCTTCCTTTCTTATGCTGGCATCGTGATCTACTCAAGCAATGGTGGCCACAGAAAATGATAAGAGAGTCCAAAAATGTAAGCAAAAAGGTTTTTTTGGGCGGGGGGGGGTGGGGTGGGGGAAGGGAGGAGTTTGGTTCAGCCATTCAGTGCAGAAGTCCTAAAAGTGATTGGGAAGTACTTGGATCGGTAAAAAAATATTGATTTTAGGGTTTGTTCTCCTTTTACAAAAAGCACACGGGGCCAATGTCAACACCAAATTCCTGATCGGCGCCACCAATGTCCATAGGCGCAATGTCAATGATGGGCAGGCGTGAAGTCTTCTGAGATCGATACTCGATGATTGTCTTCCCCCACTTGCCAGTATGTTTCTGGAATGGTGAAAACAGACACACACACATATAAGGATGCATTACTTCAAGATCTTTGTGCTCCAGTTTCAATGAGGTGCTTGGATAATAATACAATACACCTGGATAGGCATGGCATGCCTAGACTGGCCGTGTCTACTTTCAAATCAGTGGAATTTGATGGCAGCATCAATATTTCAAAAATGCGAGTGGGGAATTATGATGTCTTGTTTTCCTTGCAATGTAGCTCTGAAGGGTGATGTCATAACACCTGTTCATGGATCTGGTGTGGGGTTCTAGAAAATTATGGGATTCTAGAAGATAAGAATCTAATGTTCTCTTGAATATTTATATTTTCAGACAGGGTGAATTGATGGAACACCAGAGGTGGGTTTCAGAAGGTTCTGACTAGTTCTGGAGAACCGGTAGCAGAACTTTTGAGTAGTTTGGAGAACCAGTAAATACTACCTCTGACTGGCCCCGCCCCCATCTATTCTCTGCCTCCCGAGTCCCAGCTGATTGGGAGGAAATGGGGACTTTGCAGTAACCTTCCCCTGAAGTGGGGTGGGAATGGAGTTTTTACAGTATCCTTCCCCTGCCACACCCACCAAGCTACATCCATTAAGCTATGCCACACCCACCAAGCTGGAAGTAAAAAAAATTGAAATCCACCACTGTGGAACACCTACACCTTGTGTGTTCTGATGAATAAAATAATGTGGCAGATTTCAAATACTAGAACAAATCTCTCTGGCTTTATATATTTTTGACTCTTATAAACTTTTGACTCCTTTTTGGTAACCTGGGCAAGACAGAGTATATAATATGGTCAACAGAAGACCTTCCTACAGAACTGGATTCAGAACTGTCTCTCTTCTTCCTTTCAATCTAATATTGTCTAGTATAATTTGCCCAATACAGGTAATCCTCAATTTACGATCATAATAGGAGCCTGGTTTCCATCGTAAATCATGACAGTCATAAGTCAAGGCACCCATGAAACTTACTCAATTTTACAACCTTTCTGTGGCAGTTGTTAAGTGAATAACACTGCGGTCATTAAACAAGCCAATGCTTTCCTATGGGTGTTTTTTTGCCAGACACCTGCTGAAAAGGCCAGTTTCTTGCAAAAGCCATCATAAATTGTGTCACGTGACCACAGAACGTTGCAACTGGCTGCAAAGGCAAGGCAGTTGCCAAGCAACCAAACTGTGATCATGTGACTGTGGAAGGTGCGTGCAGCAGTTGGTACCCGGGAACCAGGTTGTAAGTAACTTTTGGAGTGGTTTCTGTCAAAAACAGTAAAGCCCTTGCTTAATGAATAGCTACTTACCGTTTTTATTTCAAATATTAACCTGGCAGTATAGCCCATAAGAGCAGACCAGGCATGCAGTTAAAGTTTCATCTCTTTGAGATGCAACTTTTTATGCTGGAAGTGTGAACTCAGGCGCACTGATATCTCAGCCTACCTGACCACAAGCAGGCAACAGAGCCTAGACCTGTGATGGTGAACCTATGGCACGTGTGCCACAGGTGGCACACAGAGCCATATCAGTGGGCATGCGAGCTCAGCTCCAGCATGCATACACGCACCTGCTAGCTGATTTTTGGGCCTTTTGGGCCCACCGGAAGTCAGGAAAAAGGCTGTTTCTGGCCTCCGGAGGGCCTCTGGGGGAGTGGGGAAGGCCATTTTTGCCCTCTCCAGCCTCCTAGAAAGGCTCTGGAGCCTGGGGAGAGCGAAAAACGGACCTATCTTGCCATCGCATGCCAAAAGTGGGGGGAGCACGGGGGGGTTGCACCACATGCATAGGGGGCGGGGTGCATAGAATTATGGGTGTGGGCACGTGCGCGAGCGACCCCCCCCCCCCCTCCCCCCCACTTTTGGCACGCGATGGCAAAAAGGTTAGCCATCACTGGCCTAGACCTAGATTTAAGATTTACTCTGTGTCATTTCCATGTCTGTCACTCTTTATCTAAGAAACGTCTAATCCAGGAGTGAAATCTGATTTTTTTCCCTACCGGTTCTGTGGATATGGCTTGGTGGGTGTGGCAGGGGAAGGATACTGCAAAATCTCCATTCCTTCCCCACTCTGTGGCCAGCCAGAGGTGGTATTTGCCGGTTCTCCATACTACTCAAAATTTCCGCTACCGGTTCTCCAGAACCTGTCAGAATCTGCTGGATTTTACCCCTGGTCTAATCTGAGATCACCGCCTTCTGACTTTTTCCCCTGTACACATATACAGAGCACACATGTTCTTTCAACTCCTCCTGGTGAGCGTGCTAGATGCGAGGCTTTCCCTACCCCTAGGAAGAATTTCCTAGGATGATTAAAACCGTCATTCTGTTTTAGCTATAAAGCTTGCATCACTAAAAAAACACAAAAATCCCTCCTCAGGTATGCTCTCATACTTAAAACGTAACTGGCTACTTGGCTGAAATGGACATCTCTGCTACTCTCTTTGATCAGCAAGCTAAGCCTGGTACTATCACTATGATCTCTTGCCTTTAAATCAAACAATTGTGCGGTATTTGTATTTACTTTCTTGGTGGTAATTAGCCCAATGCTAAGTAAATAAAACAGCCCATCACCAAGATCACAGCTCAAAAATTATTTTAGAAATGTGTAAAACTATGATTAGACATCTGCTCTATGTAGGCAATGTTGCTGCAATTTCTTCCCACTTTATGCTCCCCAAAATGAGGGTATTGTGTCACCCAATTAGGCAGAAGTAATTAGGCAATAAATACTTTAGAATAATAGGGATAAGGAAGGGACCTTAGAGATCTTCTAGTCCAGAGGTCAGCAACCCGCGGCTGGAGCCGCATGTGGCTCTTTCAGCCCACTGCTGCGGCTCCTTGTTGCTGGTCAGCTCCACAATTGATAGGGCTTTCGGTTAGGACAGGTAGAGGAAAAAGGATGACGCACTAGGAGGCAACTCTATGGTGGGGGGAACTGACTTCTGGTCAACAGAGGAAAAAGGACGCCATGCTAGGAGGAGACTATGATGTGGGAACTGGACTTCCGGTCGGCTCCAGAATTGAATGGGGGCTTCCGGTTAGGACCTTTGAGGCTCTTTGGGTGTTTAAGGTTGCCAACCCCTATTCTAGTCCAAACCCCTGCTCTGGCAGGAAGCCCTGTACCATTTCAGACATGGCTGCTTTCTTTCTACTTACAGTACTTCTATCAATACCCCCAAATAAATCATGATTGCTTTCTTTCTACTTACAGTACATCCATCCTGCAAGGCAGTGTAGGTAAACCTGCTATTGCCCTCGGCTCTCATCTCCACATCATTGGATCCCTGTATCAGGAGAGCTTTCTTAAGGTTGCCGGATGCTGCGTCCATGTAGGCAATACTGTTCTTGCAGTGGTAGGTAAGATTTTGTGAGCCTTCAGAAGACAAGAGTCTCAGGAAAGTCATCTGGATGTTGGCAGTGTTAGGAGCCAAGTTGTCATCTCCGTAGCTAAACTGGAAGAGGACAAGGCAAAGCCATTAGGACATGGAAACCTTAAAAAGAGCCAAGGGAGAAGGAACAGGAAGCACACGTGATGGCCAAGGGGACAAAAGCATGATGTCAGCGTTCCAAGGAATTCACCCATAGAAATTAGAACTCTGAGGCAGGCAGATTCCTCAAAGGACAGTTTTATTGGGTAGATCGTATTGGCACAACTGGTGAAAGCCGACTCTAAAAGTTCCCACGGCTTTCACCTAATTAAAAGTAAATGTTTCCTTTCCCCCCCCCCCCCCCCCACAAGTCACTGATCATGCTGTCCAATCCAGGAGCTGGCTGGTTGCTTGGTTACTTCACCCCTCCTCTGGCTAGCCACCTGTGGGAATGTCCTTGGGTTCCCACAGGAAAGTTTTAATGATTTGGCTACAAACCCCATCTAACTATCCCCCTGCCCCCCGTTGTGTGGCAGCCCTGAAGCCTCCAAGATGGCCTCAGCCATGATCACTTCAGGGTTGTCACATGGAATCAAGGCTATGCGATTCAGGACTCTTCCTTCAGACAGTGTTGCAGAAAAACTGCAGTTACTAAACAAGGTTGTATTTGTTAGCTCAGAAAAGCTAAGAAAGGGACCCTGGGATGCTCACAGAACATTGGCCCTCTCTCCAAATCTGTCTAATCAATGCAAAGGCAGTTACTGATTAGGACTACTTACGTGAAATCCTCCATTGATGCTTTCTCCAAACCAGATGTGCTTTTTCTCCTTGTTCTTGCTGGTCCACCAATTCTTCTTGGGAATGCTCTTTGGCTTCGGATAGACACAGGACTCGCCAGTCTCCATGTTGCAGAAAACCTTTATGGCATCCAAAGTGCAGCCCTGGTTGGGGTCAATCCAATAATCACCTGTAAAAGGGAAACAAAGTCACTTACAAGTGTATGTTATAGCTCTCTCTGTTTTTACATGCATAGCAATAGCAATTAGACTTATATACCGCTTCACAGCAGTGGTGAAATTTTTTTACTACTGGATCTGTGGGTGTGGCTTGGTGGGTGTGGTGTGGCTTGGTGGGTGTGGCAGGGGAAGAATATTGCAAAATCTCAATTCCCACCCCACTCTGGGGCCAGCCAGAGGTGGTATTTGCCGGTTCTCCAAACTACTCAAAATTTCCACTACCGGTTCTCCAGAACCTGTCAGAACCTGCTGGATTTCACCCCTGCTTCACAATGCTTTACAGCCCTCTCTAAGCGATTTACAGAGTCAGCCTATTGCCCCCAACAATCTGAGTCCTTGTACATATATATTCAGAGGAGGGCATCACATAATGTAACAACCGGTTCACCCAGAACCAAAAATGTGAGCGGGTGCGCCTTCCGCGCACGCGTCCGGCATCAAACACACGGCGATTATATAGGACGGGATAGCGCCGGGGTGGGTGGGCAGGCCCAGCTGCTGGTCGGAACTACCGGTTCGCCCAAATTGGTCTGAACCAGCAGCAGCCCACTTCTGTATATATTCCTCTTTTTTTTTGTCACACTTGTCCATAATTTTTTTTTCTGCACTGGCCATTTTCCTATCCAAGGGGTAGCCTCGGATGTCTAACTAATGCATCAGGTGTCCAATTAATCATATTAGAATGGAATTATAATTTCCACAGAATGACATTTATTGGTAATCAGGACATGAATGTAAAAAGTGAAACAATAAAGGATGAAACGTCAACTACTCTATAAATTATGAAGAAAGCTAAATCTTAAAAGGTTTTTGAAAGGTTTAGTTTATAAACATATCTCTAATGTTGAATACTAAAGTATTCAATGATTAAAGGTTCCATAGTATTTTGGACTATTTTGGACTTAATGTTTTGGACAGTAGTCTATCATTTTCAGTAACATTCAGTAACATTTGTGTTACTTGATTTACTCTGATAACAGAATGTGAACCTGAGCTTAGGGAAAAAGAATTACATTTTATCATTTAGTACAGTGTGGTTTACAGTGACATTCTGGGAAAAGAATATGCCCAGATTTATAAGCCACTATCTCTAATATCTTCAATGAAGTGGATCAAATAGCAACAGCAATAGCACTTATGTACCACTTCATAGTGCTTTACAGCTCTCTCTAAGCAGTTTACAGAGTCAGCCTAATGCCCCCAACAATCTGGGTCCTCATTTTACCCACCTCGGAAGGATGGAAAGTTGAGTCAACCTTGAGCCAGTCAGGATTGAACTACAGGCAGTGGGCAGAGTTAGCCTGCAATATTGCATTCTAACTACTGTTAGAATCCCACATTTTTGGGTGGCAAGAATAAAAAATGGCAGAAGAAGCCATTTGGGTGGCAGGAATCAAAATATCCAAACCACTCTTGCTGTGAGGGACATTTATATATGCTTTGAGTGGGAATCATTTGGTTCTCTCTGGGTGCAAGTTTTACATAACTGAGCTGACAGAACTCTGGTCCACCCCAAATCAGGCAAGAGCACCCCGTTGGAGACTCACCGCTCTTCCAGTCAGGATGGCATAGTTTCAGGTCACGACAGGTTCGAGCTGGGTTCTTCTTACTGCCCTCAGGGTTTCGGATGCTTTCAATCTGGTTGTTGAGACTCTTCAGGGTGGCATCAACCTCAACATCATGTTGCCGCAAGTTGCTGACAGCCTGATCGGATCGCATGTAGCGCATTGGATCAGGGCCTTTCTCAGTCTGGCCGCCAAGGCCAGCAAAGGCTGACATATCAATCCCAGCTCCAGGTGGGCCAGGAGGACCAGGAGGGCCGGGGTTGCCAGGAGGACCCTGTCAAAGAGGAAAGGAGACTATTCTAACAGATTTGCTTTAGAACAGACATCTATCTATCTATCTATCTATCTATCTATCTATCTATCTATCTATC
>WNWU01000036.1:3672988-3699784 GCA_012654045.1 Ptyas mucosa
ATCTATCTATCTATCTATCTATCTATCTATCTATCTATCTATCTATCTATCTATCTATCTATCTATCGTCTGTCTGTATCTATCTATCTATCTATCTATCTATCTATCTATTTATCTATCTATCTATCTATCTATATCTCATCTATCTATATCTCATCTATCTATATCTCATCTATCAATCAATCAGAATAGAGCTGGAAGGGACCTTGGAGGTCTTCTAGTCCAACCACCTGTTCAAGCAGGAGACCCTATACTATTTCAGTCAGGTGGCTTTCCAGTCTCTTCTTAAAAACTTCCAATGATGAAGCTCCCACAACTTCTGAAGGCAAGCTGTTCCACTGTTTAAGTGTCCTCACTGTTAGGAAGTTTCTCCTTAATTCCAGGTTGCTTCTCTCTTTGATCAGTTTCCATCCATTATTTCTTGTCTTTTCTTCTGGTGCTTTGGAAAATAGGTTGATCCCCTCTTCTTTGTGGCAGCCCCTTAAATACTGGAATACTGCTAACATCTCACCCCTAGACCTTATCCTTACCCCTATCCTACAGTGGTAGAGCTCTTTACACCTTCCTTAAATTAGGGTTAAGACTTCTGCATCTCTGCACATCAGGCAACGTATGCAACTGTCATTCAGAGACGGTTGCATAACTCTTGCATTTAGACCTTGACTTATAACCATTCATTTAGTAAAGGTTCGAAGTTACAACGGCACTGAAAGAAGTGACTTATGGCCGTTTTTCACACTTATAACCACCCCATGATCAAAAATTGCGATCAAAATTCAGACACTTGGCAACTGACTCATATTTATGATGGTAGCAGTGTCCTGGGATCACATGGTCACCTTTTGTGACCTTCTGACAATCAAAGCCATTGGGGAATCCAGATTCACTGTTACTAACTTAACAACTGCAGTGATTCACTGAATAACTATGGCAAGAAAGGTTGTAAAATGGGGGCAAAATTCACTTAACAACTGTCTCGCTAAGCAGCAGAAATTTTGGGCTTAATTATGGCTGTTAAGTCTAGGACTTCCTGTATTTATAGCTTTTTTGGGGGGGAGTTACTTACAGCTGGACCAGTTTCTCCACTACGACCACGAGGGCCAGGAGGACCAATAGGCCCAGGCATTCCATTAGAGCCATCTTTGCCAGAGGGACCAACGGGGCCTGGGGGACCCTAGGAGAAAGCCAAAAAAAAAATACAGGTGAGAATCAGCTGCTCACAAATGCTGCCTATATAAGAAATGTACAAAGGAAAATATTGGAATGTGCAGAAATGAATAGACTAACATTGTCAGTTAAGGGAAAGGAAGAATCAGAGTATTATAGGATATGGGGGCAATTCTATCAATGGATAGAAATGAGATGTAATAAAAATTAATATAAGTGCAAGAAATTTGGAAAAAATATAATAAATTAAATTAAAATGTAAAAGTAAGACAGAAATACAGTAAGAAAATGATGGTAAAGGAGGACACAACAATATGTACTCAGATGACACACTGAATAATTAATGATGTATTGTTTAAACATAAAAATAAAAAACTTTTTAAAAATGCACAAGGAAAAGAACTTTGGGGCTGCAACATAAATTTTTCCAATCAATCAATCAATCTGATGCTCCCAAGTTTCTGCTACAACAAAATTGCAGTATGAGAGCCTTCTCCAATTTGACCTACTCCACATAAGGTGGAAACTTCCCAGCCCTTATAATGGGGAGCCAGAAGGGGATTTGGAAACAAGAGATGTTCTACCGCTCCTCTTTGACTCAGTAGGAATTGCTTCTGTCCTCTCCCTAAACTAAACAACATCAAGGGTTCAGAACCTGCGATTTTATGTTTCAATCAAATTTTGTCATTCTTGGGGGTAAAAATATGAAATTCTGCAAATCGTAGCATCATCATGCCTGATGAATCAAGAGTCCGTGCGGCAGATTGAATACCCATCAAACGACTGGTGACTAAAGCGTTCACAGAAATTAGCTTTTCTGAAGTACCCTGTTCATTGTACTTACCCTGGGACCAGAAGGACCGGCGGGACCAGATGTACCTTGATCTCCAGAAGGACCCTAAGGAAGAAAGGAAAAAAAGCTGCACAGTTAAATCTGAATTTTGTGCATTATAGTTTCTCCGCAGAGGAGCCCAAGTGTTCTCTACAACACGGAGCCTTCCTCCTTGTGATCTTTGATTCGTTGACCTTTGTGCATGGACTAACAGGCCAGTGATCCTCTGTGCACCTTCATGTCGAAGGAGAAATTTATTACAAAGTACAAACTCATCCTATAGTATATATGCAACTGTATCTTTTGGAGGAGGCCATTAGTAGGGGACAGAATTGTCAAATAATAACTATATCCTGGACTGAAGATTCTTTGATCAGTTTTCAAAGATCCTCTGGGAGAGAATTTAAATTCCCAAGCTTTAATAGGGGTTATTTATTATACAGAATTTCAGTTCACAAGTCTTACTAAGAGTTACTGTGTTTATGAAATCTTTGTAGAGAGGAATGCATACAGCATTGATTCATACGAACTGATTCTTATCCTTGTTACAACAGAGGAGCAGATCATCAATCAGAATAGAGCTGGAAGGAACCTTGGAGGTCTTCTAGACCAACTTTCTGCTCAAGCAGGAGACCCTCTACAATATCAGACAGGTGGCTGTCCAGTATCTTCTTAAAAACCTCCAGGAATGAAGCACCCACAACTTCTGAAGGGAAGCTGTTCCTCTGTTTAATTGTTCTCACTGTTAGGAAGTTTCTCCTTAGTTCCAGATTGCTTCTCTCCTTGATAAGTTTCCATCCATTGTTTCTTGTCCTGCCCTCTGGTGCTTTGGAAAATAAGGACCCCCTCTTCTTTGTGGCATCCCCTCAAATACTGGAATCATCACTGCTATCATGTCATCCCTAGTCCTTCTTTTCTCTAGACTGGCCATACCATACCCAGATGACCATTCCCAATCTGTGGCAAGCCTAGAACAGAGCCTCTAGGGCTGAATCCTATCCAGGACATGCTGAAATCAAAACTTACAGGAGGCCCAGGGAGACCCTGCAGGCCAGTGAATCCTCGGTGACCCTTCAGACCTCGTTCTCCTGCCTCTCCAGCTTCACCTTTGTCGCCACGAGGACCTTGTGTACCCTAGAAGCGTAAAACACAAGCCACCTTCAGGACTAGAGAATCACAGGTAAGCTTGCTTGCTACAGAATACAGAAGACGGTGGTGTTATTACTCCACAATGCTTTATATATTTGCCCAGCAGAAAAGGAGAATAATTAACTTTCATTCTGACAGCACCTCTACCTTAAGGTTGGCAAGTGGGTTTCATAGTTCTGGTTGTTACGTTCTGATGTCACAAAGCTCCTGTGTTCCTCGCAAAGGATGTTATGACATCAACCCTGGCCCTAAGATTCCAATCATCTCTCTTGATACAATGCTAACTATAGCGATTAAACTAGAAAAAGCTTAATTTGAGGGTGCTGAAACATGTTTATACCACTGAATGTAGTATTAATTTCTATGAACATTAGATCTGGACCTTTTGGGCAGAAACAGACAGATTACCTTGATATGTACAAGTTAACTAGAAGACTCTAGTGGTTCGGTCTTTCTTTAGCTGTAAATGCTTATAGTAGCAGCAAGCAGTTAGATGCCCCAATGTCTCAATATGTCCACAGACATCTCTTTTCAATTTAAAACATAAAAATAAATAAAAATGGAAACTAGTATGTCACAATGTAAACAAAACAAAAAAAGCCTCCAGCATTATTTTTATCTACAAAAAATGCCTCCGGGGCCAAAAGAGAACCCTGTGAGCATACTTAAGGGGAAAATGATGGCTGTAGTTATTTGTCTGAAATTGTACTCACTTTCTGAGGAACAAATAAACAAAAATAAAGGAAAACTGGGGTGGTGGGAGTGAACAAGTAGAAAATATCTCGGGAGCTAAAAAAGATGGCAAGGAACTACTGTTCCATTTGGCCATATACGCCCTGGCAGAAATTCCATGATTAGACTAAATATGGCATGCTCTCAACTTTTTTTTTTAGTACATTCTAGCCACAGGCTGATAATGCTAGAATGCTATCCGGCATTCACTCATGATGACTTCAAATGATAAATGAGAAAGATGTCCATTGACTCGCTCTTCTGAGTGAAATCATTAGTAGATCTTTAATGTGTTTTATGGCTATCTGGTAAAACGTTATTTCAATTTTAGAAACCACTTATTCATTTGTAAGACATATCATTTCAAGAAAATGAACATTTGAGATACAGCTCTGTTTTTGGGAGATCCTGTGTTGCTTCTCAATTTTCTCCGGGAGAAGAAGGAATCCACTTCAGGGCTCTGAGACATCTTTAAATGATTGTTAGGTTGACGGTCATTCCATTTAGAAAACAGAGGCAAGAAAAGACCACCCTGTCTCAGAGAAATGTGCAAAGTGCTCCTGTACAAGGAACATGGGGTTATTATACCCAAGAGGCATCTATTCAAGTATCACATAAACATACATGTGTATACATCTGTGCTGCACTTGGCCTCCGTTCCTGTAATTTTATTTTATTTTTTGTTCAGATGGCAGGGTTCACATTTTTAAGAGCCAGACCTACTTTACCCATTGACTTTGCAAAACATGAAGTGCTCCCCGCGGCATTGAGTCATTGTGCTAATCGCACAAATTGAAAATGAATTCTCCTGGCTAGATTATAGCAATGGTATAGCTGGAATTTGACTTGATTGCTTTTGGCTCTGGGGGAATTCTACAATGTTTACAGGAAGTCAGGAGAAGAAGATGGAGCCGGACAAAAGGAAAAAGTACTCACAGGTAAGCCCCTTGCTCCTGCAAGGCCAGTAGGGCCAATGGGACCTTGAGGACCCTGGAAAAAACAAAACAAAACAATGAGATGTTGACCTAGTCTTCTGTCCATGAGAAGATCGAAGACTGTAGTTCTCAGCATGGATTGGAAGAGTTGGTTTCATTCTAGCTTCTTCCTTGTTACTAAACACTTAACTGTTTCACCTCTGTCTCCTTGTTTGCCAGTTGGACCAACAGGACCTGGAGCACCAGGGGAGCCAGGAGCACCATGACTTCCAACAGCACCGGTCTCACCACGTTCACCCTGTTTGGAGAGAGAGAGGGGAAAGGCACAAAGTTCAAATATTCAATGCCGCATACATGAAGGATGGAGTAAGAGACAACTACCCAATAGAAACTGCCTTTTTATTTGTAACACATATTATTATTATTATTATTATTATTATTATTATTATTATTATTATTATTCTTTTATTCATTAAACATGAAGTATCATCATCATCATCATTAGCCCTAGTGTTGGGATTCAAGTAATTTAACAAGCAGTTCTCTGCCCTCATGATTTCTTCCAACAACCAGTTTGCCAAACTGCTCAGAAAGTTAACAACCGGTTCTCCCGAAGTGGTGCGAACTGGCTGAACCCCACCACTGGATTAGCCCCAATTCAGGTCTATGCTATTAGGAGACACAGCATACCATAGTCACTGTTAGAGCTGAAGAAGCCATTTGGGAAACATTTGGGAAGACTAGCCAGCTATGGTGGTTTGGAACCCATCCCAGTGTGACAAGGACACAGTTATCCAGAAATTCCTTGCAGAAGTTCCCCCTTTAATTTATTTATTCACATTTACTATTTGACTGTCCAAGGCCAACTACTCATAAATGATTTTGGATAGTTTATCTGGATTACCGTAAAAGCAAAAATGTCACATTAAAACCATCACTTATTCTATCCATGCTGCCCGCCCTGTCGGGCACAAAGGATCAAGACCACATGTTAATTTGCAGTTCAGAAAATTTATTGCTGAAGCCTATATACAAGGATTTAGTTAACTAAAGTTCAATATTAAATTGCCGCCAGATAAGGGTCAACAAAATTTAAGAGGTGTTGGACTTGAACTGTTTGTGGGAATGTAATGATTCTAAGATGATGACATGCTTAACTCCGCCCCTCAGTTCTGCCTGCTTTTCTCCTATACACTCTATTCTAACAGGGGGAAACAATTTGGGTTGTCTAGTACTGCACTCTATCATGAAATCTATGCTGCCCAAGGGGACAAAATGGGACATTTAAGATGGCGGCTGAGAATATGAATGGAGAAAGAAAGTCATATAAGGGGCGGGCATTCTGTCTGAGATTGTATGGGTAAATTACTCTCTCTTACAACTTCCTAGTCAAAAGCAGTGATGAAACACTAACCAAATAAAAGGGGCGAGTTAAAATAGATGCCTAGAGTTAATCAACTCCTCCAATACACTTACCTTCGGTCCCGGGGAACCATCTCTGCCTGGAGGACCATCTGAACCAGGATTACCCTGAGAACAAGAAGGGGGTAGTTATTTCTGAGAAAGCCAGGAAAGTGCTTGTTCAGCAGGGATCTGGCAATTAATTAGGAGTTGGTAGCAGCAGCTTCTACTAATACAAAACTACATATGTTCTATGATGACTTGATCCTTGAATTGTCCCATACCACCTACTCATCTTAAACAGAAGGTGTCCTCTATCTCTTGGAGGTCAAACTAGAGCAAACCCTAGTTTGGTAAATTCTCATCTGAAATACAGTTGTTATACTATTAAAAGGTTCCTCGGGGCTTCATGCTGTAGTTACCAAGCTTTAGCCTAAGCTAACCAGCAATAGCAAACAGGGCAAAGAACCAGAACTATTTCCCATTTGCTACTGAACCCAAACCCTCACCATCTTCTAGCTTTCTGCAACCCACTTCCCAAATTCACCCTTTTTAAATTTTTGTATGAGCTGTATTCGTAACTGCAGCTTCTATCGCCTTTGTCATCTTATTTATCCACTGATGGTGATGGACGAAAGAATACATTGAAAAGTCCTGTCTATTAGTCTGAGCATCTGCTTCGTCAATGCTTTATACCATTTCTAAAACTATTTGATCAGAAAACAAAAATGTTTCCATTGAGGAGATTGTGGATTGTAATATTTTTTTAAAAAAAATATATGTGGCAATAAGAGCAACGACTTTAAATTAGTGTCTGGGTGGACCATATGAACAAGAGAAAGTATGAGCCAAGCCCTCCCCAAATCCAGCTGTCAGATCATGCCAACCTCTGCACTATTTTGCCATGAGCCTCCTTGTCCTCTATGGTTGCTAATGTGGGGGGGAGGCATCTGCCCTCTTTCAGAGGGGAGCCGTAGGCTTTTAATTCATGTTTGATTCTGCATTAACCCCATTCACCAGGAGGAACTTTCAATAACAGCCAAGACTCAAGGAATAAATATGTTTGGAAACTGGACATATACTCATCAAGAACTTGGGGATGACTATATCAGATACTCCTTGAAACACAATTCTGAAATATTGGATGTAGTGTTGTGCTGTGGTCACATTATGGGCTGCTATCATGCCTAGTCATTAAATAAATCAGCATAATGGGGCAGGATAGATATTTATTTAAATATAAATTCTCTTGCCCCCAAGGCTGTGTGCTCTCCCCACTTCTCTTCTCTCTGTATACCAATGATTGCATCTCTAATGATCCATCTTTTAAAGTACTGAAGTTTGCAGATGACACAACAGTGATTGGTCTCATTCGAGACAATGATGAATCCACATACAGATGGGAAGTTGAACAATTAGCCTCGTGGTGTAACCAGAACAATCTGGAACTGAACACACTCAAAACCATAGAAATGGTGGTGGACTTTAGGAGAAACCCTTCCATACTTCCACCTCTCACAATACTAGACAACACAGTATCAACAGTAGAGACCTTCAAATTTCTAGGTTCTACCATATCGCAAGATCTAAAACGGACAGCTAACATCAAAAATGTCATCAAAAAAGCACAACAAAGAATGTTCTTTCTGCGCCAACTCAGAAAGCTCAAACTGCCCAAGGAGCTGCTGATACAGTTCTATGGAGGAATTACTGAATCTGTTATCTGCACCTCTATAACTGTCTGGTTTGGCTCTGCAACCCAACAAGACAGACACAGACTTCAGAGAATAATTGGAACTGCAGAAAAAACAATTGCTACCAACCTGCCTTCCATTGAGGACCTGTACTGCACGAGTCAAAAAGAGGGCTGTGAAAATATTTACAGACCCCTCACATCCTGGACATAAACTGTTTCAACTCCTACCCTCAAAACGACACTATAGAGCACTGCACACCAGAATAACTAGACACAAGAACAGTTTTTTCCCGAATGCCATCACTCTGCTAAACAAATAATTCCCTCAACACTGTCAAACTATTTACTAAGTCTGCACTACTATTAATCTTCTCATCGTTCCCACCACCCATCTCCTTCTACTTATGACTGTATGACTGTAACTTTGTTGCTTGTATTCTTACGATTTATATTGATATTGTTTTCTGATTGCTTATTTGTACCCTATGGCTATCATTAAGTGTTGTACCTTATGATTCTTGATGAACGTATCTTTTCTTTTATGTACACTGAGAGCATATGCACCAAGACAAATTCCTTGTGTGTCCAATCACACTTGGCCAATAAAAAACTCTATTCTAGTCTATTTTATTGAGAGGAAGCATCCATCACAAATTCAGTATGAAAAACCAGAAATGCATTTTTTGTATTCCAGATGAGAAACATGCCTAGGTTAATTAGACTCACCTCACGGCCAGGTTCACCAGAGGGACCAGTCAAACCGGGTGGACCAACTGGGCCAGGTGGGCCTCTATCTCCTGGACCTCCAGGAGATCCTTGTTTACCAGGCTCACCCTGGGGGAAGAAAACCAATTTAAGCAAGCAGAAGACTATTTTGACAATAAATTGGACAAGGTAAAATGAAAAACCTACACCTATTTTTCCTCAAAATTAAGTAGTTGAACAAAAGTTGTTTGCCCAGTTTTATTCCATAATCATGATCATGAGACACCTATTTAGTGCAAGGTCGGTTTATGAGTTTTAAAACTTGGATGAACTGAAAATTCTCAGAAAAAACTGGGAGAATTGTGTGAGCAACTGATAATGCTTTTTAATTGGGCTATCTCTAATATCCCAATAAAATACTATTTCCTCACCATTTATTTCAGGCAACAAATCATTCCCTCACATAGCCAGTATTTTTCTTTTCTTTTCTACACAGTGTTTGGGTTAGAAGAGTTCACTCTAATAGAAGAGATTGAATAGGCAGCGATTTGTGCGGTTAAGCAAACCTGAAAAAAATAAAGCCTCGTTTTGATTCTGCTGACAGAATCAAACCTAGTAATGGAAAAAAAAATCTGATTCCAATCTTCTTTAGGACAGTAATTTTCAGACACGGGATGAGAGATGACTCATCTCACAGATAAGAATTAAACCTTGCATTCTGGTATCTTGGATGTCCAGACATGACAAAACATGGGTTTTGTTTTCATATTCGGTAAATTAAGAAAGTCAGAAGATAGATTTATTAAATTTGTATAATTTCTCATTCATAGAATTTCCCTTTTTCCTTATTCAACATTTTAAAATGCTTCATTCCCAAGAGGCCGAATGCAGAGAATGCAATTGATATCGTTCTCGCAGATGTTGTGGTGCCATGTTGAACGGATACAAGCCAGACTATGGAAAATCAAGGAATACTCGATAAGTAGCAGCTTAATACTACCACTACATTCACGTTGGAAGCGCTACCAAGGTGCTTCTGGATTGAAAGGATTATAGCCAGTGGTGGGATTCAAGTAATTTAACAACCGGTTCTCTGTCCTAATGATTTCTTCCAACAGCCAGTTTGCCAAACTGCTCAGAAAGTTAACAACCGGTTCTCCCGAAGTGGTGCGAACTGGCTGAATCCCACCACTGATGATAGCCAGTGACATCATCATTGCCCAGGGGATGGCTGAGCAGGCTCCTTTCGTGTCCCCAGTATGTTCCCACCAAAGTGGTACCTGTTTATCTACTTGCATTGCATGCTTTTGAACTGTTGGATGGACAAAGTAACGGGAACTTATTCTGTCACGCGGCTTGCTCTCGGGTTTCGAACTGTTGAGCTGCTGATCTCTCAATGGTCTTTTGACTCAGCATCCAACCACCTGAATCACCACAGCCCCTTTAGCTTAACGCTCAAAACATTAAAAATTATTATTAACCTAATATCGATTTTATAAAAAAAAAAAGTGACAAAAACCTTAGACATCTCCCAAATTCAGAAGTTGGGAAATGGGCTGTCCTCAAACTGAGCGTACATTGTACACTTCTCGATGTACATTTTTCAAGGTCGTTAGCCACCAAGGTACTTACAGAAGGCCCAGGCAGACCAGGAAAGCCTCTTTCACCTCGTTGACCGGGAAGACCAACTATTCCTCTCTGTCCTGCCAAACCCTGAGGTCCAGGTGGGCCATCTGCACCCTGGCAAAAGGAAAGAAAGACGGAAGGGAATGAATTTGCATTAGAAATAGCAACGGGCCAAGTCAGTAACTTACACAAGAACACCAGCTGAATACATACAGGAGGACCATCTTCTCCAGATTCTCCCTTCTCGCCTCCAGGACCAGGAGGGCCTTGTAAACCTGGATCACCAGTACGTCCAACTGGCCCTGCGTCACCACGGGCACCCTTGGGACCGTCTTTTCCAGAAGCACCAGGTGGGCCTGGGGAACCAGGGTTACCCTAGAAAGAAAAAAGGCAAATACAATCCTAGGTTGTATAAACAGAGGCATAGAATCAAGATCGCCTGAAGTATTAGTATCGCTTTATAAAGCCCTAGTAAGACCATACCTGGAATACTGCAACCAATTTTGGTAACCATACTACAAAAAAGATGTTGAGACTTTGGAAAAAGTTCAGAGAAGAGCAACTAAGAAGATCAAAGGCCTGAAGACTATAACATATGAAGAACAGCTGCAGGATTTAGGTTTGGCTAGTCTAGAGAAAAGAAGGACTATGGGTGACATGAAAGCAGTATTCCACTATTGGAAGGGCTGCCACAAAGAAGAGGTTAACTTATTTTCCAAAGCACCAGAAGGCAAGGCAAGAAACAATGGATGGAAACTAATCAAGGAGAAGAAGCAAGCTGGAATTAAGGAGAAACTGCTTAATACTGAGGACAATTAACCAGTGGAACAGCTTGCCTCCAGAAATTGTGGGCGCTCCATCATTGGATGTTTTTAAGAAGAATCTAGACAGCCACTTATCTGAGATAGTATAAGTTCTCCTGCTTGAGCAGGGGGTTGGACTAGAAGACCTCCAAGGTCCCTTCCAGCTCATTCATTCTAATTCAAAATCATAAACCATCTTAATAAAAAGTTGGAGTGGTTTGAGGAATCAAGCAACCACCCCGAAGTTTGATATCTTATATAAAAATGAATGCCTTTCAGAGAAAACACAAGTCTATCTTGCGTATAAAAGAATGAGCAGCTGTTTGTTTATGGGACATTATAGTTTGAGGTGGCTTACAATGAGAGTTGGGATTTTTCAAAAGGAAGGAAGGAACAACACTCTCTTAAAATTGTGTAGTAAACCCACCAGAACCTCGAAATAAGGATGGATTCCTGGAAATGCCATTTTCTTGCTGGAAGCTCAGAATCTAGAAATAAGGATGGATTCCTGGAAATGTCATTTTCTTGCCAGAAGCTCATAGGCATGGCCAGAATCACAAAAGCTATCAAGCCTGCAAGTTCTCTTTTATAACATGACCTTGCATACTTCTTCCATCCTGCTAATTCAGCAAGTGTTACTTCAGTCATTAAGAGGGACTCATTTTTCTTCTCTATGATTGGCTCATCTAAAAGTCAATGAAAATGGTTTCTGAATTGTATTCTGCAGTTTTCATTGTTGCCGTGCAACCAGAACTCAGATGACTGGAAAGTCTGAGAGAGCACAACTAGCAGACACATCTTTTGTAACAGGAATCAGGAAAGACAATGGCATTTGGCACTCTTTTTCAGTGCTACAGCTCCCTCTACTGATATAAAGCCTACCATGGTTTTTTTTCTCTGAAGAAAAGCCAGCGAAGAAGAAACTCATCAAAGTCAATTGGAACTTTGCAACCAATTCATTTAAATATATGAATATGTAATTTCTCCTCCTTCAATATTTTGTTTTATTGTATTAATCTGAACCACCCTACGCAACATGGCAAGCTTTTTTTAAAAAAATGGGATTCTAATTTTATCCTCATAAGCAAGTTAAGGTAAAGGTAAAGGTTCCCCTCGCACATATGTGCTTGTCGTTCCCGACTCTAGGGGGCGGTGCTCATCTCCGTTTCAAAGCCGAAGAGCCAGCGCTGTCCGAAGACGTCTCTGTGGTCATGTGGCCGGCATGACTAAACGCCAAAGGCGCACAGAATGCTGTTGCCTTCCCACCAAAGGTGGTCCCTATTTTTCTACTTGTATTTTTTACGTGCTTTTGAACTGCTAGGTTGGCAGAAGCTGGGACAAGTAACGGGAGCTCACCCCGTTACGCGGCACTAGGGATTTGAATCCCTGAACTGCCGACCTTTTGATCGACAAGCTCAATGTCTTAGCCACTGAGCCACCGCGTCCCTCTGTTAAAGCAAGTTAAATAAGGTTTAATTTGGTTCCCTTTGGAACCTTCAAAACCTCGAACCATCATTTCAGTACCGTAAAATGGTTGAAGCTGGGAAAGAGAGCTTGTGCTTTTATATATATACATATCGTTCTTCCTATACTGCTGATATTAAAATGAAAAAAAAAACAACAAAACAGACAACGAAGAACTCACATTGGGACCAGGTGGTCCAACCCGTCCTGCTGCACCAGGGAATCCGGTGGCGCCCTAGAAAAGAAATAAGATATCATAAGGCGAACATCTCAACAGCAGCATTTAACACACTGACAAGCAAGTGGTGAAAAACCTTCCTCTTGATTTTCTGCCCATTTCTCGAGAAATAAGGTTTAATTTCAGTAATATGCCTCAGAAATATGGTGGAAAGCGTATCCTGTTGGGATAGAGATAGGAAGATCTCCATACAGTCATGGAGTTCACAGGGTAACTCTGAGCCAATCGTATTATCTCAGTCTAACCGATCCCACATGGTTGCTGTTATGAGGACAAAATGAGGGGTCATCCCAAACAAGGTTGTCTTAAGACCTTGGAGGAACTGCAAGATGCAAGACATTCATAAATAAATAAGGACATGCAATACATTCAATTTTTTTTCTTTTTAAAAGGAAAAATCCTTCTGGATTCTGAAGATCAGACAGAAGGCAGATATTCTAAGGAAGACCTATATGGCCCTGTTGGCATTTACAATAAGGAAGAAGGGATGCGCTTCCTTCCAAATTTGGATGGAGGGGACCAGCACTTTCAGGAGATATAAATGGCAGATTGCTTGTTTGTGTTAATTCCATTAACAGACTAAGTCTACTAAACCCATTTCCTAGTAGATTTAGGAACCCTAATCCCAAATTCAGGGATGAAATCTACTTACCTTCCCTACCGGTTTGGAAGTGCGCGCACCCCATTGTCAGGTCCAATTTTTGACCCTCTGTGCACACGCAAAGCCTTCTGCGCATGCGCAGAAGGTTAAAAATGGGTTACTTCCTGGTTAAAACCAGGAAGTAATGACATCCAGCTGGTTGGGCGGAGCCTTGTGCCGCCGCCGCTACCAGTTCACTGAACCACACGCTGCTGCCGCTACCGGTTCATGCAAGGTGGACAGAATCAGCAGGATTTCACCACTGCCCAAATCCCCGACCAATATTTTTCTAATTCAGAAGCAGGTAGATTTTTTTTTTTTTGCTTGCTGGAGTGGACACCCTGGGAAGGTCATAGGTGGTCTCACACAAAGGTTGCCCTGCTAGGTGGGACTGGTTACAAAATAAGTTTTTTTTTTAATGAGAAGGGAAGCTATCCACATCTACCCTCTACGTTTCTCCTGGAGGGACATGGTACATAGTCTTCTTTTTCCTGAAGGAGTGGAAGGTGGGCGTACTTTCAAAGAAGCACTAGCCTTTGGCTACCAGACATTTTTATTTCCTAAAAATGCTAATGGGGATGTATATTTCCAAATACTCTTCGAAATAAATATTATGTTGACAGTTTGCTTTGCAGCTTGACTGCTTCCCAGTTCACTTCATTTTTAATTTAAAAAAAAAAGAACATTTGGAAGTCAGATGAGGCAGAGAACCTTAGGCAATATATGTGGGCACTGTACTGTACTAGGGTATTAAATAGAAATATTTTTTTGCTCTAATTTGCAGCCCATCAGAACATCCACATTCACTAAAAGCATCCGGCAAGACAATTAGTTCACAGATGGGTACAGACTGAGTTGCAATCTTCTCTTTTCTACAAGGTAAAGGTATAATTTGCCACTTCCCGAGAAAGAGTGATTAATAAAAGCATTTCCTATTGATTTGACTCATTTGCATCTTCTAAGGTCAGCCTGGAGACCAGCAAGGACAGTGACTTTATTCTCTTAAGAAAAATATAATGAAGACATGTCCTGTAAGACATGCGCTATGAAATGCTGAGCATAATGCCACCAAAAGAAGCCTTCCCCAATACGACTCTCTCCAGGGGAAGAAAAAAAGATTACTCCCATTCCAGCCATCAGAACTATGATGGAATTTATGATTCAACATGCTGGGAATACAAAAATTGGGAGCGGGGTGGCTGATTTACATTAACTTGCAGTAACCTAAAATCCAAAGGCAGGATTAAAGATAAACCTCTCATTTGATGGTATATTAAGATAGGGTGTTATTTTTAAATCACAATCCAGGTAGTTTGTGATTATCTTCTTTTGGGATGGTTTTTAACAGGCCCACAACCTCCTCCTAAATCAGGGGTCTGCAACCTTAAACACTCAAAGAGCCATTTGGACCTGTTTCCCACAAAAAAGAAAGCACCGGGAGCCACAAAACCCTTCCTGTGCCTGACAATTTCTTGAGTGGCCACAAAACTAGCATATGTAGTTGAATTAAACATTCTGTTTTCTTTTTAAACTTTTCTTTTTTTGGATTTATCCATTGTTGGCCTACCGGGCATTGAAAAGCTCAGTAAATTGTTTGCCGTCAGGTGTCGCACATTGGTGGTTGTGATGCATATTTTGAGTGACAGAGCCGCAGCAGAAGGGTGAAAGAGCCACATGTGGCTCCAGAGCCGCAGGTTGCTGACCCCTGTCCTAAATATTTAATCAAGTCCAATGCTTAGATTTTTTTTTTTTTAGATCAGTCCAGATTGAGCAGTACTGCCATCTAGCGGGCAACTGTGACATGACATTGGTAAAGCATCTTTTTCTGCTACCATTATTTTTATACTCAAGATAAAGAGTCAACAATAGGATGCGGAATCCTTTTTTGTCTTGAAGCCACATTTTCATTCATCTTCAGACGTCTGTTTTGACATAAGTTAGGATAAAAATGGAAAGGGTGTCCCCTGAGGTTATTCTTCAGATACCAGCTACAAAGCCAAGCGGAATAACCATTGACTTGAATTCTCCAATACGCGCCGTTCATCCAAATAGCTGACAATTCCCCTTATTATTACCCACATCGCTTTAAAGAATGGTGTCACAGCACATCTCATTCACACTAGTAGTAGGGATGCCATAAAGGAAAGCTGTGAACGATGAACATTAACGCTACGCTTTTGGGCTGCATGAAGAAAAAAAAAAAAAGCAACTGATTGACCAAATACTCACTGGGGGTCCTTGTGCACCACGAGCTCCTTTTGGACCTGTCACGCCAGTTGGACCCTATTGAAAAGCAAAATGAAAACAAGAAATCAGGATTTTTTTCACGCACCTTTCATCATTAGTCTATGTATCATCATTTTGTTCAGCAGCAACTACCCAGTTCTTCCACCCCCTCTGATAGACCTCCCAGCATTCAGAAGCTATGCCTGTGGTGCTGTTGGACATAGTACTAACTACATGGTTCCCCTCGCATATATGTGCTAGTTCTTCCCGACTCTAGGGGGCGGTGCTCATCTCCGTTTCAAAGCCGAAGAGCCAGCACTGTCCAAAGACGTCTCCGTGGTCATGTGGCCGGCATGACTACACGCCGAAGGCTCACGGAACGCTGTTACCTTCCCACCAAAGGTGGTCCCTATTTTTCTACTTGCATTTTTTACGTGCTTTCGAACTGCTAGGTTGGCAGAAGCTGGGACAAGTAACGGGAGCTCATCCTGTTACGCAGCACTAGGGAATCGAACTGCTGAACTGCCAACCTTTCTGATCGACGAGCTCAGCATCTTAGCCACTGAGCCACCGCATCCCTCTTCGTGGGACTTCAGGGACAATGTGTTAAACCTGTGTGCACTTTTGGGTTAGCAGCTGGAAAATCCCTGCTTTACAAACTCTGTGTGTGTGTGTGTGTGTGTGTGTGTGTGTGAGATTCAATTCAGGAAGTGGTTTCACTGACCTGTGGACCGGGAGCACCAGATGGCCCTTGTGGACCAGGGGATCCAGCATCTCCTTTCTGTCCAGATCCACCTTGCTCGCCTTTAGCACCAGGCTGGCCATCGGCACCCTGCATTGGGGAGAAAAGTGGGAGGGGGGGAGAATTCACAATGATTAGACATCAGGGACCATTGAATAATACAGAAGTGTGACAGGTTGGAACTGTCATGCGATACTCACAGGGGGGCCAGCAAATCCAGCAGGGCCAGGAGGTCCAGTTTCTCCACGCTCACCCTAAAACAGAAAGAGCAGTCGGGAATGGAAAGGAGCCGAAGTCACACACCTCAACCACATCACAGCTGACCAATTTCTTTAGCCACAGGGGCGGTTCTGTTTTCTAGAGGCCAGTCCAGGGACAGGATCTCTCCCAGCTGTTCCACAGACAATAGGATCTGTAATAAGGCTGCTGTGACCCAACAGATACGCTTCCTATGGCTCAGACATTATACAGCAATTGTTTAGGAACACACTGTTTCCTAAGATATTCTCGGAGATCTTGCAAATTATCTTTTCAGAACAGCCCACAGGGTAGCTCTGTAGCACTGTGGTGTTCTTTTTTAGACACTGCTGCTATTCTGCATTAATAACAAGAGTGAGCGGCTTTCCCTTTCTACAGCTTGGAGAAATTCATGAGTTATCAGCTAGTTTCTAATGGGCTTTTCCACTGGTAGATGCTAATCAGAACAGCCAGAGCCTTCCGAGTTGATCTCTACATAGTGCAATTGCGGGGGAAAAGGGAACCAATTTTCTCTTCATATGGGAAACAATTCCATAAAAGTGCATCTACATTTGTCCCTATGCTACCCATAGGAGTTTCAATAGTTTCCTATTAGTATTTCTACAATGATGTGGGCCAGCCTGAATCTCTTCCCCCCATGCACCCCAACAAACTTCACTGGAAGGTTTCACGATGAGAGCAAACTTACAGGGGCACCCCGAGTACCAGCAGCTCCACTTGGGCCAGGGGGACCGGATTCACCCTGCAGGGACAAAAAAGATGAAAATAAGATCATGGAGTGTTTGTTGCTGAAAAAGAATCTCTTTCGCCATTGCCAAAGGCATCTTTGGATTGGTATAGGCCCCGATCCCCGATCCTATACCACACTAAACACTAAACAACAGCTTATTTAGTGACCGTTCAAAGTTACAACCGCACTGAGAAAAACTGACTGATGACTGTTTTTCACACTTATGATCGTTGCAGCATCCCCATGGTCACGTGATTTACATCTGGATGCTTGACAGCTAGTTCATATTTATGATGGTTGCAGTGTCCCTTTTGCGACCTTCTGACAAGCAAAGACAGTGGGGAAGGCACTTAACAACCGTGTGACTAATTTAACAACTTCAGTGATTCCCTTAAGAAATGTGGCAAGGAAAGTGGTAAAATGGGGCAAAGCTCACTTAACAAATTTCTCACTTAACAACATAAATTCTGGGCTGAATTGCGGTTGTAAGTTGAGGACAACCTGTATTGTATAATTACACTTTTAATATTTTGATAGTTTATTTAACAGAGCAACTAAACCATTGGGCACCACAAGGAATTAAGAACAAGAAGACAATCCTTGCTCATGTCACGATTGTATTGTAAATGGTGCCGGTATAGTAGGGGGAAACTGGCTGAGAGTTGCATACACTGTGGAGACCAGCCAGACTAACTAAGGATAGAAGATAAATGGATTCCACTGAGCAGGACAAAAAAAGAGACAAAGTAAATAGATCATTATCAACGTGTTCTTCCTACTGAACAGTCCTCATTGCTAGAACTTCTGATTCTCTGATTTCTTCCTAAACCTCAGGAAGCGAGGAAATTCAGATGTACAAGAAGTCAATAAGTCCATCAATGTAAACATGACAGGGTTATCAGTACAGCTCTAAACTTATGAAATCAAATTGATACTTCATCCCCCATGTTTTCCTCATCTCTCTGGATCTAGGTCATAAAGCATATCTAATGTGATTTCCTATTGTGTTTACTGTTCCGTGTATACTTTTTGTCATAAAGAATAGCTTCCAAGGCTCCTCAAAGGCATAGAAATAGCTATTAAGGCACTCTAAAATGACTTTGGGTAGAATGCAGTATTGCAGGCTAATTCTGCCGACTGCTAGCAGTTCGATTGTCACCAGTTCAGGGTTGACTCAGCCTTCCATCCTTCCAGGGTCAGTAAAATGAGGACCCAAATTATTGGGGGCAATAGTTTGATTCCGTAAACTGCTTAGAGAGGGCTGTAAAGCACTGTGAAGCTGTATATCAGTCTAAGTGCTATTGCTAATCCACAGTCACACCCCAAATTCTCAGTGCCGGATGATAGGAAACATTACTGTTGAAGCAGAAATATTTAGAGAATTTATATGTGGTGTCTAATTGTTTACCTGCCACATGACCTAATAAGAACCTCTTACCTTCTCTCCACTTGGACCAGCAGGCCCGGTAGGACCAATGGGACCACTCAAGCCCTGACAATGGAGAAAATAAAGAGTTAGATGTGCTGATACAACGCAAGATCAAAGGTATCCCAATCTTGTGTTCATATCCTCACCTATTAAATTAAAATAGGTCCAAATCAAACTAGTGACTTCCTTCAACCATATCACCCTTTTTCCTTGAATCTGTCCATTTATTTTACAATTCAAAGCCATTCCACACATGTAAATTGCACAAAACACAATGCTTCAATTAAGTTATATTGATTTTTCTATAGCGCCGTCAGTCTTCCTCCGCCTGATCTAATGGCGCACTAGAAAAAGAATGGTAAACATTTTTCTTAGCTAGTTATTCCCAGCCTTTTTCTAATATAATACTGTTAGCATTTCAACCACAGTATGTGGGTTTGGATCTCGGTCTGAGTCACCATGGTTCCTTCCTGCCTCTGTGTCCTTCCATATCGCGTTATCTAATATGGTTAAGGAATGAACAGAGGCAGTGCAGCTGCAACACCAGCATGGCAGTAAAATACTGAACAAGGTTTGGGAACTAAATCCTGTTCATGGCCAACTTCGATCCTCCATCTAGTTCAGCATATTGGAAAACATGTGTTGTGGCCCACCAGCGGAGCTGGTGACAGACTCAGATAGTGAGGAGATTGGGGAGGAACATGGGCCAGTCCTGGAATCTGGGGAAGGCTCTGATGAATGCTTTGCGTCGGAGGCAGAGATGAGGCTAGGGCCATCCAACAGTTATCAGCTGCCTTTGGAGTCAGATATCAGTGGGGCAGAAGAACAGCTGGAGCCTGTTCCCGATGCGTGCATGCACAGAACTGACAGGAGAAGGGAACAGCTAAGGAACAAGGGCCGACTCAGGATTAAAGGCACAGGTGGACGGTGAGTGGCCCCTCCCACAGGGAATAAAGAGGAGTGAAAGGGAAGTGGAGCTTGCAGGAGTCAATTAGTTCAACTCATTAGGGTGAAGAACTGTTCCTGATTTCTTGCCAAGTAATTGCTGCTACGGGCGTTTGGAAGATATCGGCCTGACCACTCTCCAAGCCTGATAAAGGTCTGTAGTTGTGAAATCTCATGAAAGACTGTTTGCCGGGACTTTGCCGGAGAGGAATTCAATTTAATCTAAATAAAAGAGGTTTTATCGGGATGAGGAGTCTGCTTCATGATCTTGGGAGGCCTAGGTCAGAACAGCATGAAAATAAAAGGCTTTGATTGGGAGTCCAGGATGTTGTCCATAAAAGCTCCCACCTCCTGCTGCCATTCCTCCATAAAGGAGAAGATGAGATGCTACCACCACAGCCTGTATCCTCCTGGAGTATTGTCCCAATTCAATACTTGGGTCCATTGCTGATGTGCCTTCATTGAACACACTGGGCAATGGACCCCTTATGACCTTGTCCCATAATACAATTGGGGTTACAGTTTAGCAAGCTAAGCACTTATGACTTAATTCTAAAGCTTTAAACCTTAACTAAGCCTTTTTAAAAATGATTTGGGTCTTCTCTCTATTGGAGAAAACAAGGTGCTACCATCACAGGCTGTATCCTCTTGCATAGAGAAAACACAGGACAACACCGGAGTAAATTATCTAAGGGTGGTTAGATGGTAAGGAGGGCTGACTCTGAAAAGGGCGAGAAGACTTGCTCAGTAAGAATATCTCACTCAGTAAGAGAAGCTTCATCATACACACCAACATACACATAAACATACGTGCAAACACACCCCAGTTTTAACAGTATTAGAATATCCTGCAGTTTAATCTATTTTAATTAAGCTCTCTGTTAGATTAATAGTTATTGTCAAGGAGGTTCTCTGGAGCTTGGCACTAACGAAAGTCTAGGATTATAGACCAATATGTTACATATTCCCCCTCCCCACCAGCCATCCACTTATTTCATTAACTAAAAATGTTGCTGCCTTAAGAGAAGAGAAACTGATTTCTGCTGTGGACATACTCGGCTGCCATCTTTGCCAGGAGCACCTTCTGGGCCTTTCTCACCAGCATCGCCCTGTTGGGAAAATACCAAAGAAATAATGACTGTAAGTAGCCCATATCAACTTGGAACTCTGATCCTTTAGATTGCTATTTTCTGCTGTTGTCTATTGTTTAATTTTATGAAAGTTTAAGAAAAATGACATTTATTAAAAAAGCAAAACATAGTGTTATTATTTAAAAAAACATTCAAATTAAACAGTAATATAACTATTCCTTGTGTGTTCAATCACACATGGCCAATAAAGAATTCTGTTCTGTTCTGTTCTGTTCTGTTCTGTTCTGTTCTATTCTATTCTATTCTACTATAATGCCACTGTAAATAAAAATCCATAATTAAAAAACCTTTTTTTAAATGAAGATAGAATTTTAAAACATTTTACTAAACTATAGAGAGAATTAAAAAAAAAACTAAAGAGGGAAAAAAACAGGAAACTGGGGAGAATTTAAAAAAAATTATAATTAACTAAACAAAACCCAACACTTAAAAAAAAAACAGCAACTCCAACTCTTGAAAATATGGTGCTATGAAATTTTATGGAAAATCGCTATGACTTACCCTGTCTCCCTTTGGTCCAGGAATGCCTCCAGCTCCTCTCTCACCAGGCATTCCCTGCAGACCTGGGGGGCCTTGGGCTCCAGGCGGCCCAGCAGGACCAGCTGCACCCTAGGGAAGAAAAACAATATAGGTTACAACATGGAGCTGCACTAGATAATAGTCAGAGGAGAGCCAGCTTGATGTAGTGGTTAAAGCAACAAGCTAGGACGTGGGAGTTGTAGTCCTGCCTTAGGCATAAAGCCAGCTAGGTTATCCTGAGCCAGTCGAGCTAGAAGGGAGGCAATGGCAAACTTACCAAAAAATTGCAGAGAACTGAAGTGGTCTTCTCCAACCTGGTGCTTTCCAGATGTGCTGGATTTTGACGCCCAATCCACACTGACCAAAGCATTGTGGGATTTGATTAAACACTTCTGGTGGGCACCAGGTTGGGGAAGGCTCTTCTGGAAGAGTCCAATCAATGCCATGGGGCGGGGGAGTTGGCAACCACTAGTCGGCAAAACGTATCAGCTTCATTACAGAGTAAGAAAATAAGGCAAAAAAGCAGCCTACCTTGGGTCCATCAGTACCAGGGGTACCGGGAAGCCCTCGACCACCAGCCAAGCCTTGGGCACCTGCAGGTCCACGTTCTCCTGGGAAGCCACGTTCACCCTAGAAAGGAGAGATTTTCCTTAATGCCATTGAGATTCTATACAGATAAGTAGTGAGCCAAGCTGCTGTTTCAGCAGCTCCACTTATGAGTAAGTTCAGGGGCTCAAATTGAACTGTAGGTGACTTACTCTGGGACCAACAAGACCAGGAGTACCAGCTTCTCCAGGAACACCCTGAAAACAAAACAAAAGAGTTAAAAACAGAAGGAGAAGGGGAGGAGCTACTAACGTGCCTTCCTAAAACTTGCATGATTCCCTATTAGCCATTAAGAAATATGGGAAGCTAAAAAAAACAAAATCCATAGATTCAGGTGAAGAATAATTCAACTCACACATTAACTTTTAATTTGGATGAACATCTTTTCAGCTTTTTCACTTTTAAACATTACTTTTAAGGTCATATTGGGGGGCGGGGGGAAACCTCTACGAGGCAAAGTCATAATGAGAATTATATTCTGGAGACATTGCTTGTGTTTCTGATCACACACGGCCATGGTTGAAAAGTTTGATCAATATGATGATTCTGTCTATTATTACAAATAAGTGGTTCTATGAATACCCGAAGGAAAATATCAGCATTTTGGAGTGATGTATATTGCTTCCTGCACTGAATACCTACTGAATATATCAGCAGTGATTCATAATTTCTATTTAGGAGTAGCAGAGAGTTCTTTGGCCATCCTGAAACATCTAATTTACTTTTCATACTGAAAATCTGTTGGTTGAATATAAGCAGTTTTTCAGGGGACATTTTAGTCAATATTCTGTTTAATTCTTCTGCTGGAGATGTCATTATGAGGATGAGCTTTATTATTATTACTCTTCCTCCATCACCACACTCAAAACTGGAAGCATTATATATCAGTAATGTTACCCATAAATCTTAATTTCTGATATAACATCCACAAGCTTTTTCTGATTGCTGCCAGATAAACCCCAAACTGTGTCTACATCCAAACTCAGTTAACTTCTCTAGAGAGCTTCAATCATAAGTTGGATGGTTATCTAGAAGAGATTTTCTAGTAGACCCTGCATTGAGCAGGTGATTGAACGAAATGCTTTCTACAGTCCATTCCAACCTCTATGATATTATCCTTTACAGACACTAGGTTATCAGCCTGGGGATATTCAGCATGCAAACACAGAATGCCCAGTGCAAACTAATATACTTCATGAAGTATATTTTTTCATCAGAAAAATGATATCATAAGAATTCTGTTACTGCAGAATTCTGCAATTCTATTGTTTGGCTTAGCTTGTAATGAATAATTTATAATCCATCAGGATCAGGAGGGCGCAAGTTACCACCCCACCCACCAAAAAGTTGCTTTTTCAGAAGAATTCTTTTGTTGCACCTGACCACTACCCCTTCAATAATTAGAGACTATTTAACTAGTGCATTCTGAAAGATGTACAGTACATATATTATCCTCAAGCTCAACGGAAAATTCAAACTACTATTTTGAACCTATAGAAAAGACGTAGGAAAGAATGAATGTCAGACTGGTAAGTATCTATGTTGTATGTACTAAACAGGGATTGATATTTATTACTTACTTGGTCACCTGGTTTTCCACCTTCACCTGGAGGGCCTGGGGGTCCTGGAAGTCCCTGAAATCAAGAGGTTATTTTGGTATTAGAAAGTCTCACTTCATCCTCTTCGAGAAGTAGCATCCTGCCCCAGCTAAGTGGAACCAGTGCAGGAAAGAGGATTTTTAGATCCAAAGGAACGATCATTAGTTTACCATCAAACATAGATTGGACAATAGTATCCCCCTACCTAGATGATGGGACAACTATGGATACATTCCTGTTGTGGCTCTCAAACATCTGCAACAAAACTACATCTGCCTACCTGAGCACCTCTGATTAATATATAACCCCAATTCAGCCTCATTCATTCTACATGGGGCTCCCCTTGAGGAGCACCCGGAGGCTCCAGCTGGTCCAGAACGCAGCCGCGCGGGTGGTTATGAGAGCGACGTGGCGCTCCCAAGTGACTCCCCTCCTGCGCGAGCTGTACTGGCTCCCGGTGGTCTTCCGGGTGCGCTTCAAGGTTTTGGTCACCACCTTTAGAGCACTCCATGGCTTAGGACCAGGGTACTTATGAGACCGCCTTCTGCCACCAGTAGCCTCTCACCGACCAGTACGCTCCCATAGAGAGAGGCTCCTCAGGGTGCCATCAGCCAAACAGTGTCGACTGGCAGCCCCCAGGGGGAGAGCCTTCTCTGTGGGGGCACCTGCCATCTGGAACAAGCTCCCCCCGGAGATACGGAAGATCCCAGATTTACGCACTTTCTGCCGCGCCCTCAAAACATTTTTATTCCAACAGGCTGGTCTGGCTTGACTCTCCCTTTTAATTTGCTTTTAAGTTTTATATAAATTGAGTGTTTTTAAATTTGTTTTTTGGGCCAAAATTATTTAATGTACTTTTTAAATGGTTTTTAACTTTTGTATGATGTATTTTTATCCTGTGGCTGTTCACCGCCCTGAGTCCTTCGGGAGTAGGGCGGTATATAAATTAAATTAAATTAAGTAAATAAAAATAAAATTCATTCATTCATTCTCTCTTCCAGAGTTTCTTTTTTTTCCCCTGTGCAAACCGTGAGACATATAGCCTTTGGGATATGCCAGGAATCCAGGAAAAGAGGTGATAGACAGACTAAATAAAAATAGTACTTTCCTTGTTGCCTCCCTAGTACCTGATAAAATTATGTTAGCAGGAAGTTATCGTCAACAAATGCGACCCTGAAAACATCTATACATCCTTGAGGAACAAATAAAATTCGATATTATAGACAAATTTCATGTGCTTTCAGCAGGAATTGGGTAGTTTTTTCCTTCTGCCTGTGTCTATTTATACTTCCCTGCACAAGCAGATTTACTTGGTAGGACTGGAGTGGTGGTGGGGGGATGTTCTCCAGCATGGTAGTAAAGGCTTAGAATAGAATTTCTGTACTTACTTGGAATCCAGATGGTCCAGGGGCACCCTGTTCGCCTCTCTCTCCAACAGCCCCCTGCAAATATCATCATCATCATCATCATCATCATCATCAAAAAATAACAACAACAACAACACTGTGAGCCTAACAAGAAGTGGAGAGATATAACTCATGTAAGCAAAAATCAGAGATTACCTAAAGATTACTTAGTTATATCTTATTAAATGGATTCATACTCTCTTCCATAATGGGCCACCCACCATCAATGTATCTACTAAGCTATTGGAAATCCCTGAATTTCAATTTAGTTACCGTATTTTCCGGCGTATAAGACGACTGGGTGTATAAGACGACCCCCTACTTTTCCTATTAAAATATAGGGTTTGGGCTATACTCGCCGTATAAGACTACCCCTCAATGTTGTCGGCGCTCCCATAGCGTCATCGGTCAGCGCCGGCAACTCAGATTCGGGAAGGTGTGCCAATCTCGTCAAGGCTGCATGCTGCTGAATGCTGGACCCAGCTGGTTGCTGCACGGAACTTCCCCCCTCATCCCAGGCATCCAGGTGGATATTACCGACGCTCCGACTTCCCCAGACAGCTGGGGCTCGCCATCACTGGGGGTCAGCTGGGGAAGTCAGAGCGTCGGTAGGCTTATACCCGGCATATAAGACGACCCCTGACTTTTGAGAGGATTTTCCTGTGTTAAAAAGTAGTCTTATACACCAGAAAATATGGTACATGTTCTTTGTGTAGCTATTGTGTTGAGCCCTCAGCAGTACAACGCCAAGTTCTATTACTCATTACTAATGAATTCTATGGTTGTGCTGTGATCATCACCATCTTCTCCCACAGCTTTGTTTCCCGCTTGGCTACAAAATTCACATTCTATCCATAAATTAGAGCTCTTCTTGTACTTTTCATAGCAAAACCACAGAATTCGCAAACATGAGTAATGGAAATGGACGTTCTACTGCGGAGGACTCAACACGTGATGAATTTTGGAGACTGGATTAAAATTCATCTGCATATTGAAAGAACATGGGCCACTCTCAGAATAATCTATCCCACAAGACTTTTGCAAGGATAAAGTGGAGTATGAAGAAAACAAGATGTGACCCTTTGAGATGTTTACAGAAAAAAAAATAGCTATAAATGTAATAAAGAAATCATACAGAATACTCCCCCTGCAAATAAAAGAGAACGAATGAGAAACCAATATCGTATCCAACTAATGGCTCCAATGAAGGACAGTGATCTTATCTTAAATAATCTGCTGTGTGATCACTTTCTGATCATAACAAGCCAAAAGGAAATCCCGCCAATCCTCATAAAGGCTCAGTCTCCCTAAACGTAGGAAAAGGTGCGATTTTGATTTTGCCTCCTTTCTGTAATACTTGTACCTAGGTATTGTGTAGATGGCATACTCCCAAAAAAATAAATAAAAATAAAGCAAATACTCACAGCAGGTCCTGGTGGTCCAGCTGCTCCTGTCTCACCATCTTTGCCAGGAAGACCCTGAGAGAAAGCGGTGCAGACAAAAAGCCCTCATTGATCACTGTCAACTCTCCTTCCAGAATAAAAACTCCTTACCCCAGAATAAAAACAGTTAACATTCCTTCCTCTGAGAAGAGGAGGAGGGGAAGTGGAAAGGGAAGAAGAGGAGGAGGGGGGGGAGGAAGAGGGAGGAAGGGGACGGGGAAAAGAGGAAGGAGGAGGAGGAGGAGGAGGAGGAGGAGGAGAAGGAGGAGGAGGAGGAGAAGGAGAAGAAGGAGAAGGAGAAGGAGAAGGAGAAGGAGAAGGAGAAGGAGAAGGAGAAGGAGAAGGAGAAGGAGAAG
>WNWU01000036.1:3699794-3804489 GCA_012654045.1 Ptyas mucosa
GGACAAGGACAAGGACAAGGACAAGGACAAGGACAAGGACAAGGACAAGGACAAGGACAAGGACAAGGACAAGGACAAGGAGACCTCCTTAGGGGATTTTTATACATATTTCTGGAATTTCTGCATGCTTTTAATAATTTTAATAATTCTCAAAGAGAAAAATGTTTGGTCAGACAGATATGTCAAGGTTTGTCAAAATGGAATGAAAATGTGTAACTTTTGGAAAAATCTAGAATTGCTTCTTCTTGCCCCTCCTTGCTGAAGGTAGCAGGCACTCCAGTGTGTGCACCTAGCAATTATAGAAGCGTAGCACAGATGCACTTCAACACTGTACATGTGTGCATTAGCTGCTCTGTACATAAGTGAAATGTTCAAGAAACTAAAGAGACATGCATCTATATTTTGAGGCTTCTGAAGCATGTGCATAATTATTATGTGCATAAGTCTTCCAATAGTGCAACTCTGAGCAAACAAAATTACTTTTCAAAATAGTTCAAGGTTCTGCATGCCTTTCCAGATAATTCTAGCAAACTAATGTTTCATTGTTAGAAATTGGGTTGATGAGCATCCTTGTGAATACATTACTTAAGTACTTACATGTACTTAAAAGAACAAAGAACGGTTTTACTTACATGGAGAAAAACGCAACATTGAGTTTGTATAACTAGTTTTAATGTGCTTCTGTGCCACAGCACTGATTTGTTTGCATAGTTGGTCGTGAGAATTATTTCCCAAAGCCTCTCATCACTGCATCTCAATACTCAGGATCTCCGCTAACATCTGCCTTATACAGATGTGGAGTAAGAAGGCAAGAAGAGGATGGGCTCTTCTTTGAGATGATATGAATTATTTTTTACTACAAGGTGGGGCTGTGTTATTTAACTTTTTAGAGAAAGTATTTAAACAATTTTTAACTGTAGAGGGACAGAGAATAAACTCACTCGTAGTCCAGGAGCACCAGGTAGTCCCTTCTCACCAGCTTTGCCAGCTTCACCCTAAATAGAAAGATGAACAAAATAACTTATAAGCACATTTTACGAAAGATAAAAGATCCACCTGGAGCCCCCCTATGTCTCAAACTCTGTGTTCTCCTATCGTACCTTTTCTCCACTGATATAGTATTTTATAGGACTACAGTAACTATTTGCCTTCATTTGTGATTACAGTAACTACTGTACCTGAGAGAAGAGGAAATGAGAAGAAACCAGGAGACAATTTTTTATTTATAGGACTTAAGCATAGTTGGGAGAAAAAGGGGAAAAATATAAAATCAGGTAAACCATCTGATTACGGTTAAACAATTAATTCCTATTTCTGGTGATGTTGAATAAATATCTGGACCAAATAGTGCACTTTTTTTTGGTAATATCTAATGGGGTAATAGTCTTTGTTATCTAACTAAGGAGCGATTATTTTCTGGTAATGTTAAATCCTTCATTTTTTTTGTAATGTTTTTATTGTTGAGAGAGAGAGAGAAAGAAAACACAGAGTGAATGGAAAAGAGGGCTACACATTTATGTTATTAGGTATTTTTGTTCATTTATATTAAAACTTTGCTGATTAATAAGGAGAGCTGAAGGTTTAAACATGAGTTTATAGAAAATAGGTTGAAGTATGTAATAAAGAGTTATTTGATTGTCGTTTAAGCAACAGTGGTGAGCTGTTAATGAACTAATTTTTGTGAGAAATTAAGAGAAACGTAATTTTGAATTTGGGATTTGATGATTAAATTATATGGGATTATAGAAGTAATGTAGGCTATTGTTAATTTTAGAATAAAAGTTGGTTGTATTTCTTATCTATAGCTGTATCAAAGAAAGTCAGAAGCCATTCTTTTTTTTCCCTTTCCTTTTTCCACACTTTTATCTTGCATTTGGTCTGATTCTTTCCTTTCTACTTCCTTTCTTTTTTCTTGCTTGTTTACTTTTTATTCGTGCTTTCAAAATGTAACAAAATCATATTTTTAAAAAAGGACTACAGTAACTATCCAAATTGGAGAGAGCAGAAAAAATATGGTAAATAAGGGGAAATGTTGGCTAAGTTGGAGAACTCAAGAGGCCTTTCTGTTAGCTGTCCAAATGTCATATCTGCTCCCTATTTCCCTTCAAACCTGCCTGGGCCCTGGGTCAAATACAGCTTCACTTACATTAGCACCTTTGGGGCCTGGGAAACCCATGACACCAGGCTGACCACGAGCACCTTGAGGACCAGGTGGGCCAGGCCGTCCATCTTCACCCGGAGCACCCTATAGAGAGGGAGAAAGATATAGGCATCCACTGCTAAAACGGGTAAATGGCAAGCACTACAGACCTAGTGTCTTAGAAATGTTAACTTGCCTGGAAAAGGCTGTTTATTTTATTAACCTGTTTTAATAGGTCAGTGTAAAATTGGTCCCTATATATAATGATATTCATTCGCTCTTCATGCTGTTTGTTGTACAGTGATGGGATCAATTCCCCTATGAAAGTATTCAAAGAGTTATTGTAGTCTAGAGCAGGAGTCCCCAACCTCTGGACCACTGTCCACTAGTGGGCCGTGCGGGGTTTGCAACTGGGCCATGGAAACAGCAGGTGAGCGCATGCACAAACTTACTTGAGCAAGCACATGTGCTCCATTTGTGTGAGAGGTAGACACAAGAGCACACCGCTCGCGTAAATGGAGCTGTGCACACACATGCACACTTGCCGGTCGCTTTTGCAAACCATCCCTTCCCCCCGCCAGTCCACAAAGCCGGAAACTTTGGGGAACTCTAGTCTAGAGGTAAAATTGTTGGATTATGGGCTGGGAAGTCGCAAGTTTCAAGCCACCAGTATCTAAGGAATTATACTAGATACATTTTCTTAGCCCAACCTACACACAAATCTGTTTTTGTGGGGATCAAACAAATAAGAGATCCCCTATAAGCTGACCTGGAAGCAAGGCAGAATACACACCTCACTAATAAGAATATTAAGAATAACAACAATTGATTCATCAAGTATTGAAACACATATTTTCATGTAAACATATATATATTTCTGTTGCTACCCCTTTCTTCATCCATCACAATGAGTCCTTCGGGAGGAGGGCGGTATACAAATTAAATAAACTGAAATTAAACAATCACAACCAGGGTTCACGTACTACAAGCTGTTGGCTTACTATATTGGCTTAAAGCCCCCAATATGGTTTATAAATCATGTCGTATGATTTATTACATTGTGGAAATATGGCTGTGTGTGGTTTAGTCAATAAACTATGTGTAAGCAAACAATGGCTTACATGTGTAAGCAAACAATGGCAGTATGTGATGCAGGTCACAGCTTTAAATCCAACTTCAGTATTTTAATTTTCCACACAAGTTAATGCAAAGGAAATGTTTGCAATTCTGCCTCATTTTATCATCATATTCGTCTATCTTAACCATGTTCTTAGATATTCTGCATGCCACAAGAAGAAAAGTACAGAATTTCACTTACAGATGGGCCAACTTTGCCTTGAGCACCAGCATCCCCAGGGCGACCAGTGAGACCCTAGTAAGAAGAGGAAAAAAGGAAATTAAGATAGTTTCGGACTTCTTCAAGTGTTGCCAAGAAAATTAATTCTGATGTTAATTTACCCAGTGCTTTCATCGTCTCAAGCCTTAGGAACAATAGCTGAAGCAATATGCCCAAGATAACTGGCTGAAAGATTGTAGAACTGCTTTCTTTTTTCTTTCTTTCTTTCTTTCTTTCTTTCTTTCTTTCTTTCTTTCTTTCTTTCTTTCTTTCTCCTTTCTTTCTCCTTTCTTTCTCTTTCCATCCATCCATCCATCCATCCATTATCTGTCTGTCTGTCTGTCTGTCTATCATGCTGCCCATCTCACTTTCCAAAGCAACTCTTGGCATCTTTGTCCAGCCAAAAGAGTATAGTGTTTTAAGTGACAGATCAAAATAAATCACAAATAAAAATGATCCTGTGTTACCACTGTAAATACAGATACAGCTGCAATTGCTACAGTCAAACCGCTCATAACTTTTTTCTGTCTGTTTCAAGCAGTCACTCATTCTAACTCACACCTGGCACTGAAAATGGGGCAGATCTACACATTTAAACCTGGTCCTTCCTGCAGAACTTTTCTGAGTCAAGATTGTTCAAACAGGGACAATTTTATGGACACAAAACTTAATCTGGAAGTTCTGAGAATTATGGATGCCACAAAACTGGCTTAGCATATTTGAACTGCAAAAAATGGAAAATTAAAAGAATTTTCTGTATCTACTTGATGCCATCTAGTGGTTACTTACACCTCATATCTAAATTGCTCTACTACACTACAAGTATGTATATACTTTTCCTCTCCTCTAATTCTAATAATAATAACTTCAGATGGTAGTGAACATAACTGCAATGTCCATCAACTGTAGCATGCAATGAAATAAAGCAAAGATGAGGTATACAGGTTGGCATGATGTTATTTCATTCTGAAGTTGCACCTGGCATTATATACCCTAGTATATTTTTAATCAGATACAAAATGCAAAACACCTCCACCCTGACTCTTACAGACAGCCCTCATTAAACAATAACTATTGAGACCGGCAACTTAGTTGTTAAGTGAAGCAGTCGCTAAGTGAAACTGTAACTATGCTTATGATTGATCTAACTTCAGCTTTTCTTTGCTTTACAGACCTGCGGAAGATCATAAATGTGAGGATTGGTTGCTAAACGAGGCAGGTGCTAAACAAGGACTGTTTGCATAACCCCTTCCTTTAAAAAAAAAAAACCTCAAAGCAAAAAGTACCCAATTCTTTAGAGATGCTTTAATCCATCTATATAAACCCAGCCTGGAGCCACAACAGCGTGAATGCTTTTCGTTTCGTTTCTCTACACAAAAAGAAATTCTACCACTTGACACCAGCTGTGTATCAGGTATATTACTGCACATGTTTTATAAGCAGGCTTGATTCACTTGTATAAATAGTACCAATACTAAGAAAACAGGCCTTCTCAGTGATATTCTTCCACAGTGATGCCGGAATCCCTAGACTAATTGTTCTTCACCCTTTAGGGGCACCACCTTTATATGGCTTATTCAATTCCACATTCTTACCCGGGCACCAGGCAGGCCAGGTTCTCCAGGTCGTCCAGGATCTCCAGGGCCACCTTTGGGTCCCCCAAGGCCAGGAGGGCCACGTTCTCCAGGAGCACCCTATTTAAAGAAGATTTAAGCAAGAAATACATTAGTCGAAGATTTTCTGAAGGATACCAGGAAAATCTAGTATTTGGCCCAATAATCTACCATCACTCTGGACATGCCTACATTATACAGGTAGTCCTTGAGTTACGACCACAACTGAGCCCAAAATATTTGTTGCTAAGTGAAACATTTCTTAAGCGAGCTTTGCCCCACTTTACGACTTTTCTGGCCATAGTTGTTAAGTGAATCATTGCATTTTGTTAAGTTAGTAATATGGTTGTTAAGTGAATCTGGCTTCCCCCATTGACTTTGCTAGTCAAGAAGGTTACAAAAGGGGATCCCTTGGCCCCGGGACACGGCAACCGTCATAAATATGAACCAGTTGCCAAGCCTCTGAATTTTGACCACGTGGCCAAAGGGATGCTACAGCAGTTGTAAGTGTGAAAAACAGTCAGACTCATAAGTCACTTTTTTCAGTGATGTTGTAACTTTGAATGGTCACTAAACGAACTGTTGTAAGTCAAGGGCTACCTGTATATATTAAAGAGGTTTAAAACTCATTTAATTATTCTGACATCCTAAAAAAAAATAGAAGGGGTGAGCAGAAGATAAACTAAGTTTGCAATATATCTGCGTCCTAACCCTTAGTGATTTACCTACATCTGAGGTAAAATAATTCCTCCTCAAGCTAAATTACAAAAGACCATAGTAACCACAAATGGATTTATTCAGTCATTAAATTTCTCTCCTACCTTTTTTCCAGGAGCTCAACTTGGTATACCCAGCACTATCTCTTCCAATTCCTCCCCACCACCCCAAAGATAACAATATAGTGAGATAGGCTGGAAGTGACCAGCCCAAATTTACTCAATGAACTGGCTCTAAGGCTGAGCCTGGTCCTAGGTGTCTTATTCAATCCTACTTCAGTAGCTAAGCTACCACACTTGTTCTCCCATAATGATTATGAAAGAACTTAGAACTTTATGAAACAACATAGGACAATGAAAGATGTTAATTCTTTAGTTTATACTGAGTTTGGGGTTTCTTCTTTCTAAATGTGTGTCTTCTGCACCCGAATTCAATTGGTAAATTATGGATTTTGGAAGTAAAACTCCACAGGATTGCTCACCCCTATCTTAAACACTATACATCTGTGAAAAGGATGAGGCGGTGAACTTTTCCAAAGAAAAACGTTAATTGATTCTAAAGATATCTTATGGCATGTCCAAAATGTGCATACTATGTTTTCTATGAAAGAATGCACGAGATAGGAGACTTTTAAAGGAAACACAGAATGCCATTTTCATAATTCAGATTGCTATTTTTTCAGTAGGGATAGAAAGAAAAAAAAACAGTTGAAGAATACAAAGAAAAAAAGGACCATTTTTCTATCTTTTAAAAATTGTTATGAAAAGGCAGCAAGTTCTCACTCACTTTGGGGCCAGCTAATCCATCCTGACCTGGGAAACCACGATTTCCAGGGGAACCCTGAAAGCAAAAAATAATAATGTCAAAGTCAAGGACAAAATCATCATTATCAAAGATTCAGAAGGAACTCTGGACCACTTCTTTTAGAACAAGGAGCAAGAAGCAAGAACCCTCAGTAGGCTACCATCTAGGGGTAGGTTCTAAATTTTTTTTTACTACCGGTTCTGTGGGCGTGGCTTATTTTGTGAGCGTGGCTTGCTGGGAGGGTAATGTGCCTGGGTGGGCGTGGCCAATTTTTTTTCTTTTAAAAGCATTTTTTCTACAACCTTAAGAGGTTGTAGAAAAAAATGTTTTTAGAAGCCTCTGACAATCAGGCAACTCAGCTGGGATCACCAGAGGCTTATAAAGGCATTTTTTTCCCTACAGCCTCTTCGGCTGAAGAAGTTGCAGGAAAAAAATGCTTTTAGAAGCCTCTGATGGTCAGGCAACTCAGCTGGAATCGCCAGAGGCTTTTTTTCTACAACCTCTTCAGCTGAAAAATGCTTTTAAAAGCCTCTGACGATCCCAGCTGAGCCGCGCGATCATCAGAGGCTTTTAAAAAAACTTTTAAAAGCATTTTTTCTGCTGAAGAGGTTGTAGAAAAAATGCTTTTAAAAGTTTTTTTTAAAAAAGCCTCTGATGAGGTAGGCGGGGTAAGCGAGTGGCAACCGGGCCAGGGAACGGTTTGGGGGCGTGGCCAGCCAATGTTATTACCGGTTCTCCGAATTACTAGAAATGTTCACTACCGGTTCTTGCGAACCGGTGTGAACCAGGAGCAACCCACCACTGCTACCATCGCTGGGGAGTGCATTAACAATATAACTACTATATACAAGAAATATCTTGTTTCAGATCCAAATAATATAACCTGTTCTAGGGGAAGAGCCTTGATGCTCCTAAGACCATTTTAAATAGTAGGGCACAGGGGTGAAATGCTACCAGTTCAGAATGGTTTGGCCAAACCGGTAGCAATGGCGGTGGGTGGTTCAGAGAACCGGTAGCGATGGCAGCACAAGGCTCCACCCACCCGCCTGGTCGTCGGTACTTCCTGATTAAAACCTGTTTTTTACCCTCTGCACATGCGCAGAAGGGTTTGTGCATGCGCAGAGGGTCCGCGGACACATGTGATGCGCGCACACTTTTGAACCGGTAGGGAAGGTAAGTAGATTTCACCCCTGGTAGAGCACCTCTATTCTTCTATTCCCAGATGTACATTCTTGGAATGCCAGTTTGGCATCTGCCCTTATCATAAGAGCCAACTTATTTTCCAATAGAAAAAAGATTTAAATTGGAAAACTCAGTACTCTTCAGAATGTGAGGCAGGCCATTTCCCCACTGGAAAGACGTTGGGCATTTTCCTTTTCCCAATCCCTGCATATCCCTACAGGTGCTATAAAGCAAAGGTTGAACTGACAACCATACTTCTCCCTTTCAATAGCCCAGGCAAAGCAAACAAGGATGGAAACAATAACATTCTTCTCTCGCACCACCATGGCCCTAGATTTCTAGAAGAGAAATGGAAGTATAAGTGTGTGTGTGTGTGTGTGTGTTCGTGTTCTATTGCAACATGGCCACTTAGAGCAAGTTACATTAACTATATTTCTATGAATGTAACAAGTAACAGCAACAAAGGATTGTCTACTCTGGCCAAGAGCTCTGACCGAATACGATTTTCTCTTAAATCTTCTGTGCCATAATGATCCAAACATTTTTTACACTTAAACATGAGTTTGCTCTACTGGGGCTATTGCATTCCAATCTTTAAAACATCAAGAGGCTGCTATTTTGGGGTCTAGAATTCAAAAATTTATGTGTCACTAACGTGACATTATCTTGTATTATCTACTGGGTGGGATGCCTTTTATTCGAACAGTTTCAATCAAAATGGCCATCAACTGTTAAGACACTACCTTAGGCAACTTCCAACCTAAGTTTAATTAATCCTTTGCTTGCAATTTATGGCACATTGGAGAGCCATTGCCCCAGTTGGGAGAAGGGTTCAAGCAGGGAATAAGCTTAGATTCGCTACATAAACACAAGAGGGCTAGATCTGAACCCCTGAATGCCTTTGAGCCTTATTTGGTCTTTCCCAGGCACAAGCTACTACTCTGGGAATGATTCCTGTGAAATAGGCATAGAACAATAAAGTAGCTAGTTAAACTCTACACATATGGGTCTGGTGACACCACATGGCTTAGAGCACGGGTGTCAAACTTGATTTCATTGTGGGCTGCATCAGGGTTGTATTTGACCTGGGGGGGGGGGCTAGGGGGTGTGGCAAAGGTGGGCATGGCCAGCTTGATGTCACTCATTGAGGCTCCATTTTCAGCTGCGATGGCCTCCTGCAGCTCTCTGCTAGTGAAAAAGGAGCTCGGGGAGGCTGTGTGTGGCCCGCCCCAGCTCCATTTTTGACCGTGATAGCCTCCTGCAGCCCTCTGCCATTGAAAACTGAGCTTGGGGAGGCTATGCGTGGCCCGCCTGGGCTCCGTTTTTGGCTGTCACAGCCTCCTGCAACCCTCTGCCAGCAAAAATGGAAGTTGGGGAGACCACGTGCGATCCACCTGGGCTCCATTTTCACTGGCAGAAGCACCGTGGGCATAGGCACTGTGGAAACTTTGCTGTTTCCAGGGACGGCCTGTGGGCCAGATCTAAGCGCCCCACGGGCCACACCTTGAGTTTGACACCCCCGGTTTAGAGGCATTCCACATAGAGGACTACTCCCTGCAAATGATATCACTTACCCTCTCTCCGGGTGGTCCAGTTGGTCCTGCAGCTCCTGGTTCACCACGACCTCCTCTCTTCCCTTCTTCGCCAGCTGGGCCAGGGGCTCCTTGTGGTCCCCCAGGGCCCTGGGGATGAGAAACAGTAAAGTGGCTTAGTTACACCTTTCGTATTCCTTTATCTTTTATCCAAAAACCTATCAACAGTCACTGTATTTTTAGAAAAACATTTTGAACATCGTCCAGAATTTAGATGATTTGGGAGTTTTCATTATTATTTTCATTATTTCAAGTGTCATTTTTATTGGTACCAGGTGGATTAAAATTTTAAAATATTATTATGGATGGGCAGGACAAGAGTTGATTCCTTCCTTGGTCTAAATCATGGGCTAAAACCTTTGCTTGAGTGAAAAACTTTAGTAAAGACATCCAGAGGGTACTCTAAAGCAATGTTGCATAAGATTAAACAATCTTATATGTGTATCCTTTAATTATTTTTATAATCAACTCAAGGCGGCGAATATATCTAGTACTCCATCTTCCTTCTATTTTCCTCACAACAACAACTCTGAGGGGTGAGTGGGCCTGACAGCGAATGACTGGCCCAAAGTCACCCAGCCAGTTTTCATAGCTAAGACGGAACTAGAACTCACAGTCTCCTGTTTTCTAGCCGGTTGCCTTAACTATTAGACCTGTGCCCTCAGAGGAAGGGAGTTTGGGTTCACCTAGTCTACCAGTTCCCACAGGGGACCTGATTAAGAAACAAAGTGCAGAAATGCTAGACTTGCAGGAGTTAGGAGTTTCCAAACAGCTGAGGGTGTTTGGTTGTTGTTGTTTTTGGAAGGGGTGGGAAGATTTTGAGGGTTTTCTATTCATTTATTTGTATCTTTTAAACAATACACTTCTTCTTCCATAATTTCACCTCAAAATACCTCTTAGATTTTATTAAAAAACAAAGGAGATGACACATGCATAGAAAACCATGATGCACTGGAGAAAAATGCTAGCAATTTTCTTGTATGTTTGCTGAGGGATGAAAGGGATGCTTTTTTAAGCAACTGATTAGGTGACACCTTAAGAGGCAGGATAAGATCTGCCAGTTGAAAAGATGGAAATAAGTACATAGTGCCAGTCTGTCACTTCTCTTAGCCCAGCTGTTGGTCAAAGGATTCCTACTTTGCTGCTGTTTGTGTGGGAACTCTAGACTTGCGAAGATGTACCTGTAATTGGGCCTAAAGCAACTTAATTCTCAACATATTTTCAAATATCCAGACATCCTGGCTCCATCCTGTGTTTAAACTATACAGGTCATCTTTGTTTAATGACCACAATTTATTACTTCAATTTATATGCCGCCTTTCTCCGAAGACTTGGGTCTGGCAACCTGGTCATTAAGTGAAGAGATAAGTGAAACAGCAACTGTGCTTTGCTTTACAGACCTACAAAAGTTGTAAATGCAAGGATTGGTCACAAAGTTCATCACTGTCATAACTGCAAAGTGACAGTAGTAAATGAGGACTACCTGATTAAGAAGATTGGAAACCAGAAAGACTATTCATCTGGAAAGATTCAGATACACAGGAGTCCCTGAGGATTTTACTCTGCTAGTCATTGCCGGCTATGGGGGGTGGTGGTGTTCATCTCCGTTTCAAGGCCATTGAACCAAAGACTTTCCGCGGTCATGTGATCAGCATTATGACCTGGAGCACTGTTACCTTCCCACCAAAGTGCTACCTATTTATTTACTTGCATTTGTATGCTTTCGATTTGCTAGGTTGGCAGGAGCTGGGGCGAGGACAGGAGCTCACATCGTCACATGGAGCTCAGGTCTCGAACCTGGGCTGCTGGCTTTCCAGCTGATAAGCCCAGCGTCTTAACCACTGAGCCACCGTGCCACCCTCAGATACACAGGAAGGACGTATATTGAAACCAGACAGTGAGCAAATGGGAAAAGAAGAAGGGGAAGCACACAAAATATCCTTGTAGGAGTCAGATGCATGGCCAATATGTTAGTGCTTTCCTAGAACAAGGTTCTTTTTCAGCTCTGCTACCAAACAAACTTATTATATGCTTTAAGCATGGAATTTTACAAGGGTTCCAAATGGTGATCTTTATAAGCAACCTCAGACCTTTTTAACTGGAAATTAAACTGAGTAAATAAAACAACTGAACCTGGGACCTTGTGTGTACAGCACATCTCTCCTATCAAAGCTTTAGATTCCTATTGGCATCCAGCTTTTAAAGGAACAAATTATTCTTTTCATTCAGGCACTTATTCAATGGCTATCAGACCCAGGCTGTGAAAATCTGGATGACCAGTAGATGATAGCAAACATCTCGCTACCTTTTTGCTCCCATGTGGTGGCTGCTTAGATTTCTGTAGCACGGTTCTAGCAGCCCAAAGTTTTTTTAGTAATAAAAAGGCATAAATTGGTTCCAATCTATTTGTTAGGCATACATTGGTGCTGAGTGGAGAAAATGGGATCGCAGTCACCTATTTGCTGCTGGCATCTGTCCCACTTTATGTTACATGTAACATTTCTTTTGTCCAGATGAAAAATCTAACAACTATAAGTCTAAACTGCGCAGTTAATTCCAGATTTTGTAGAAGATTTCAATTGTACATCCGGTCCTAACTGAGCTTATTTGATTTGATAGTGGTGTAGGGTTTCCTGCCTAAGCAGAGGGTTGGACTAGAAGACCTCCAAGGTCCCTTCCAACTCTGTTATTCTGTTCTGTTCTGATTTTCTCTACACAGGGACTGTAAAAACAAGACATCCTTATATAAAAATCTAGCAAGCTCAGAGAAAATACAGACATTAATTTTTATGAACATCAGGCTACCTGTTCACGAAATCCCCTTGTAACAGAAAAAATAGTGAAGAAATGTATTGAACACTTCTCAAACTTTTGGATTTGAAAAATAATAATGCAATTACAGTTGCAAATGCATGATCTTGTGCATGACTTGCACTTGCAAGTGCAAATGCAAATAATAATAATGCAATTACAGTTGCAAGTGTATGATCAGGGAAGAAAACAAACTTTTCCCAAATACTGTTTGGAGCCTGAATTCCCAATGACTTATGATATACCTTTTCTGAACATATTAGTCTTGTAATTATTAGAAGAGTTGGAGTAATATCTGCATGTTAAACAATGAAATTAACCCCCTCTCCATGGTTGCCCTTCAACCATGGGGTTGAGAGGGGGATTACAACCCTCAGAATTCCCTAGCCAGATCAGAGGACTCCTGTAGAAATAAAACTTTAACAAAGAATGTAAAAAAAAGAGAGCATACATTCAAGTCTAGCATAAAATGACATGCACATGATCAATTACTTACAGGTTCACCCTTGGGGCCTTGTTCACCTTTGAAGCCAGCAATTCCAGGCTCTCCCTACAGAGATAGAAAGAAAAATGTTAAGAGAATACAACAACATCTGTATCACTTTAGGCTACCTACTGATCAAACCAGCAAAACCTTTAAAGCAGAATCAGATGCAGAGGACACTTTAACAATAAAGAAAGTGCTCAGTTCTTAGATGAAAAGGCAGGAACTGGAGGCAAAGAGGCAAGGAAAACATTTGAGTATGGAAGAAAAGCTGGAAATTTCTACTATAGAAGAAGCAGACTTTGGACAGAGAATCGTAATTTCTATAGAGAACTGGGAGAAACAGGATCTTCCTTCAGCAACAATGGAGAGAATCCCCCCATTTATGTCCACAAAAAACAAAACAAAAACCAAACTCTGCAAATTTTCCACAGGCATTATCTGCTGACAGGAAGTCTTCAAATGATTTGTTCCAAGGATGGGTAAGAGCCTATTTTGAACCAATTTGACTTTCCTTATCTTCTGCTACATTTTTTTAAATAGGGAAGTTTTTTTTTTTTAAATGTTACTATGGCTAAAGAGTCCAGCAAAGCTCATGTGGTGGAAGTGACCCAGAAAGTCTTACTCATGGTGGACGACCGCTCTGAAATAGGGCTGTGAGTACTTTTTTTAAAAAAATCAGATGTGCTTCAGAACCTGCATGAATGGAAACTTAACATCTCTTGGCAATTTTTCTTTTTCTTGGGCTTATGTGGAAGACTGAAAAGTCTTTGAGGAAGAGCAGAAGGTTGCTGTGCTTGCATGTCTTCTGAATCCATTGCGAACTATGGTTTTGTAACAGCACCTATTCAGTTCAACCTATAACTCACTGTTACTTATCCCATTATTAAATAAGCTTCATTTCCCTATTTGGATATAATACACCCCAGTAATTATTTTTAATAATACTTTTTATGAGTTTTCCAGGGTATGCCTGCAATCTTTTACAGCAGGGGTGTCAAACTTGTCATGGCGTTGTCACATGACGTATCAGGACTTTGCTAAATCGGGCGGGGCCAGCACGTGACGCATCCGGCCCGCAGGCTGCAAGTCTGACCTCCCTGTTTTAAAGCTTCTTAAGTCCATCATGATGTCGGATATTTGCATGAACTTCATGATTCTTCAGTAAAGAGGCCGTTTTAGACATAAGGTGCATGTCTAGAAGATCAATCATTTCACATTGGAGAATTCTTCAGGAACATGTGGGTTTCCATTCAGGTCCCCAAAGCTTATCGTTTTTTATTAGTTTATAAAAGCATAGACTTGTATTTCTTAGCACTTCTAATTGACTAGCAATGCCATCCCAAGCGAGTTAACTCGGAAGTAAGTCGGACTTTGAGGGCAAGAAGACTTCCTCTTTAATATATTTGTTTAGGATTGAATTTTCCAGCTGTCATCTTCCCAAAATGTAAATCACGTAGACTGAGAATTAATTACATTTTCTGCAGTCTCCTCGTGCTTTTTTAGCAATACTTTATATTGTCATATAATACTTCATATAGCACTACAATACTAGATCACTGAAGCAAAGCAATCTTCTGTTCTCTATCTGATGGCCACATACCCAGCCCAAATGAAAAATCCCTCTGCTCCCCAAATTCTCCATTAATTGCAGAGATCCAGAGGATTAAGGGAAATCTCCTCTCTCTCTCTCTCTCTCTCTCTCTCTCTCTCTCTCTCTCTCTCCCCTCCCTCTCTCTCCTTTGCTAAGGATAGCAAAAAAATCAATCATAATGCCTTGCCAGGTTTTGGAGAAACTCAAACATAATTCTCACCACTTTCAAATGCCTCTGAAACAATCAAATAGGGAAAACTTGCACTCCCTTCTTTTAAGTCCACATACAGAACTTTATGGAAATAATACACCAGTGGCAACCATTATAATAGTTACTGTAGGCAGCCAAAGTTGATGAAAAGGTGGACATTGTTCTTTAACCATCCATGGCCAAATCCTGGTTAAGATCAGTATGAGAAGAAGCCATCCAGAAACAGGCACAGAATGAAGCACCCGTGATATGAATCACCCAGAATGAAGGCACCTCAGGACAGATGCAAGAGGCAGGATCTTGAGCAATCAAACTGGACCACCAGGCACATCACAATTTCACGGTATCCCTATATCTGTTTCTTACCGCCTGACCTTTGGGACCCAAAGGTCCTGTTGCACCTTGTGGCCCAGGTGGTCCACGTGGGCCAGGAAAACCAGGAGCACCAGCAATGCCGGGACCACCCTGTTAATCAATCAAGAAACCCAGAGTTAGGAATGAGAAATGCAGGTGGATTGAGACACAGCAAGCTATTCCGAAAGTTCACTGTTGATGTTCAGAATTTCAATAGGTAGATTAGGCCAGAAATTCTGTCAACGTTCTTCAAATCTTCCAAAGTCTCCAATTAGCTCTGCCTTTATAGCCATCTAATGTGCTATTCAGTGGTGGGATTTTTTTACTACTGGTTCTGTGGGCGTGGCTTGGTGGGCGTGGCGGGGGAAGGATACTGTAAAATCCATTTCCTCACCACTCCAGGGGAAGGATACTGTAAAATCTCCATTCCCTCCCAACTCCAGAGGAAGGTTACTGCAAAATCCCCATTTCCTCCCGATTAACTGGGACTCGAGAGGCAGAGAATAGATGGGGGCGGGGCCAGTCAGAGGTAGTATATACTGGTTCTCCGAACAACTCAAAATTTCCACTACTGGTTCTCCAAAACTGGTCAGAACCTGCTGAATACCACCTCTGGTGCTACTTACTGCTGATCCTTTGGCACCAGGGATTCCGTCATTTCCAGGGTTGCCCTAAAAGCAAGAAGAAATCTGTGAGCAAAATACCTTCAGAGATTTTTAAGAAAATAATTTGCTTAATTTTACTAAATTGCAAAGCTATTGGTAAACTATTATTTCTCTTAAGTCAAGTTATAAAAGGTCATTATAAAATATAAAGTGTAGTAATGTGTTAAACACATTAATTATTCCTAATATGCAATTTAATTGAAACCCACAAAATTATCTTATACGTATCTTTTGATTTGAATATGTTTGATTAATATTGTAGGAGAGCAATGCTCTTACACTAACAAACTATAAACAGGTGGCTTAAACCACAAAATCGGTCACAACTGTATTTTTTTTCCTTCCCAGGTTATTCACAGACATGCTGTTAAATGAAGGACAATGTATCAAATAAGGGTTTTTTCCCCCCACCATAACTAATAGTCTGATAAAGGAGAAGAAACCCAAAACAGCAATGGATAGAAAAGTTCTGATTTTGAAATATGTCAAAGTAATTTGGAGTAAACAATATCAAATGGACAGTTATTTAATTTGCAATTAACTTGCAAATTAACTTGCCATTATGGTTTTATAAAACAAATTAGAATTTGCTTCCGAAGTTCCTAAAACCTCAGTCCCTGCAAAGATTCAAGGAGTTTCTAATATGAAAAGAGTGAACTTGTCAGTTCTTATCTTGAATTCTTCAAAATTTCAAAATTCTTGCCAATACTATGATTTGTATCTCATTAAGAGACAAACAAATGGGAGCTTCTCCTCTCATTTGTAGGCATGTTTTGTTTTCTTATAATCAGATCAGTGTGGGCAAGTGAACATGATAATGTGCAAATGTGTACATAATTGTGGCTTTTGTACAAACATTTGCAGGTAACTGTTAGCAGAAACTGGATGGAATACATCACACAGTCTCTGCATACTACATTTGGCTTTGAAGGACCAGATCAAAAAACAAAACAAAACAAGGCACCATTCCAGCATTAAAATGTTGTGCACACACTGCTGGTGGCTTATGAATTTAGAATTCAGAATCGTAAGCCAAATGGTAGGACAAATTTCTAGATACATACAGTAAACCTGAGTTTTAGCAGACTAATAGAAACAAAGAAAGGTCTGTTAAAGCAGAATGTTTGTTAGATCCAAAAGAAATTTTAGATGTGTATCTTGTCTACATTTTATGTAAGCTTAACATGGGAATAGGATTTTATGCATATGTATTTGGCACATTTTATAAATTTCGCACAAATGTAAAATGACAGGTGTGACTTTACACACGCCTAAAGCTATACAGTGCATGGACAGATTTTTTTCGTGTTGTATCCAAAGTCCACTAAACTAAGGTCCATGAAAAGTGGGAGCATTTGCCAATTACAAACCAGGGTAATTTCTCCCATAAACTATGTCTGAGTCTATATGCATGCTCATTCACATACACCTTATGATTCTTGATGAACGTATATTTTCTTTTATGTACACTGAGAGCAAATATGCACCAAGACAAATTCCTTGTGTGTCCAATCACACTTGGCCAATAAAAATTATATTCTATTCTATTTTAACAGCAGCAAGAACAGCCATTATTCCCAATCATCAGCTGATGTCTAATCAAGCAGAAAGCAAGATAAAAAGATGTACATTGTGGTCTCCTCCCTGCTTACGTAGAAAACGGCCAAGGATTGTATGCAACCCATTGGTTGTAGATTGCCTATGTGTGAACTAAACCATCTTCGCATCATCTAAAGATTCTGGATCTTGAACGTATTTTAAGAACCAGAGTACTTACTGGAGGTCCTGCAGGTCCTGGAGAACCAGGGGATCCAGATTCACCTCTAGAGCCTTGGGCACCCTCAGGGCCGCGAGCACCAGTGGGACCAGCTTCACCCTGAATAGATATAAAGAAAGGAACATGAATTACTAACAAAAAACAAAAAACCCAACCAAACAGCAAAGATATCCATAAAGAGAAGGATGCAAAAAGGGCAGACCATGGAATTCATATGACCCGCCACCATTCCTATTTTGCCACTCAGAACTTCTCAATGTGGTTGCAGAGGCAAACAATTGAGGTTCTTTTCGCTGGTTAGTTGAGAGGAGTTTAAGGGGCAGAATGACTACCTTAAGGGTCCTATGGAGATTCTTAGTCATCCAGGTTGTCTCAATTCAAGAACCGATGAAACTTCTTGGATGACAAGAGAAACGTCTTCGAGGAAAAGCAAAGGAAGTCCAGTTGCCTTTTGAAAACGCACCTTCAGGACTGCCTTAAGTCTTGCAAATGTTTAAGGCACTTCTTAAAGTGCCTAAAAACTCCCTCTTATGGGCAATGACTCACCCACCATTAGAATATAATCCTCCATGTGGCCTGCATAGTCCAATAGAACTGATAGGCCCTGGAACTGATGGAGGTTACACACTTCCTGTAGCTGGACAATCAAAGGCTTTCCTGGGTCACACTACTAATAAGAATTGAAATATCATCAGGGGGGAAAACTGCTAGATTTTTTGTGACCTGTAAGAATAATCAGGCTGTATTTTATAACTTTGGGCCAATAGTTTTACTTTCTATTTTCCCCTATTTTCAGAACTTACATGGTTGCATTGTTCTTTAAAAGAGACCACACTTAGATCTCACATTTCCTCTGTAAAGTGATATAAAGCTGTGATGAATGAAGTGGTCTAAAGCTGGGATGCAAATTTGGATACGCTGATGATTTGACCATAGCAGTACAAGAAAAACTCATGGAAGTGACAGACAGCCTCCTCTCCGAAGATCTTAAAACCTTGGGAAAATTATTCACTCCTAGCACCAACAAAACGGTAACTACATGCTTCCACCTTAACAAAAAGCTAACATATGAAGCCCCGAAGGTCTACTGAAACAACAGCTTACTCCCCTATAATCCCATCCACCAAGTACCTTTGAGTAACATTGGAGTGGACTCTCCCCTATAAGATACATTTAGTGGATATAGTAGCAAAAATCAATACAAGAACAACACACTCCAGAAATTATGTGGAACTAAATGGGGAGTTTCAGTTGCCAGGTCATCGGCATTAGGGTTGGTCTACTCCACAGAATGCTGTGCCTCTGTATGCCTTAACAGCTGTCACACTAGTAAGTTAGACATCAGACTATTGACACCATGAAGATTATAAGCAGATGTATTAAAATCATCCCAACTTGCTGGCTTCTTTGAAATGCTTGAAAGGTCTTCAAAAGAAAAAAAAAATAAGAAAGTCCAGTTGCCTCCTGAAAAAGCACCTTTGGGACAACCATGACCTGGATGTCTGAGAATCTCTACAAACTTTTTGCTGGCTTCCTGTTGTGAGCCGTATAGCACTGCCAGCTTTAGGAAGATAAGATGCACTAAGTGAGAAAATCAAGAAAAATTATGAACAACTCACTCCTACTGGTACATGCCAACCTTCCTCATTTTTTAACAGGAAAACTCAAATCCTAGAAGCCCCCACTGGCACCTGCTCAACATCTGCTCAACGATTTGATTTTGTTGGTGCATAAGCGCCCCAACGTGCCTACTGTCCTACTGTCCCCATTTATTCGTATCCATTATGAACATGTATTCATAATCATGTTTATACTTATATCTGTTATCTTATACATGCTTAACAAAATAAATAAATACAAATAAATAAATAAATAAAAATAAAACTTTAACACTGATTTCCAATGGAAAACCAAATGGGTCACTGAACACCCAGACATAGGTAGACAAATAAATGACCCCACAAAAAAGGTGCCAAGCTTTGAACTATGTCAGCAATGGACAATCCTGAATAGGATTTGCACGTCATGTGGTGTCTGCCGGGACTATTTGTATAAATGGGGCATAGTATCCTCCCCTCAGTGTGACTGTGGGGTCTACATCAAACTGTAGATCACATCATGACCAGCTGTAAACTGAGTCCATATACCAGTCCAGTATCTGGGTTTTTTTTAATATTAATGATGCTACGCTTCAGTGGTTTGATGGCCAATACTAGATCTTTTTAACATTTATATTTATTGTGCTTTATTCATATAAGTGAAATATTTATATTGCTAGTATGATATGCCTCAAGACACTATTGTTTCAACAAGCTGGGCTGGCTCAAACATGAATTTTAAGGGTTTTAGTTTTTTAAAAGATTGGGGCCAAATTATTTAATATGTTTTTTAAACTGTTTTTAAATTTTATGGATATGTGTGTTTTATTGTTGGCTGTACACTGTCCTGAGTCCTTTGGGAGAAGGGTGTTATAAAAATTTAAATAATAAATAAATACATAAATATGGTAAATAAATGAATAAGCTGTGATGCTCCCAATGTGAAATATTTCTTTATTTAAAATAAAATAAACTAAGCAATCATAATAGACCATAATAGGCTTCTGGACAACGATCTCTGATATTTTGACCAAGGAAAGGAATTCTAAAACAAGCCTCAGATAAGAGGCAGGCTGGGATGGGGTGAAAAATACCCCTATTGATTGATTGATTGATTGATTGATTGAGTGAGTGAGTGAGTAACTTGGACAATTAAAATCTTACTCCTTAAATTGCAAAACCCCAAATTGCGAAACTTGTTTTTTGGGTTTGTTCACTTCTTTCCCACTCTCCTTTTCGGATTAGATCAATTCATAAAGGGTTCTGGAGAATCTGAAAGCTTACACACTCTCGTGTTATTTCATACCAAGTTTTTAGGCTTTTCCATTCTTGCTCTTCCCCCCCATTCCCAAAGAAAGCAGCATTCCTAAAATGCAAAAATGCTAATATTCCTCTCCCCTCCCTCACCCCATCTTATTATCTCTGACGTTCCCTTCAGAAGGATTCTTTTCTTCATCTTTTGTAACAAGGGGACTTTGTTAATGAAGAAGACCCATTGTTAGTTCTTGTGGGATACTGCAAAAGGGGCCTCATTTCCTACCATCTCCAGCTCCTCTCACACATATACATATGGCCCCTTCACTGTCTAGTAACCCTAGAAACTAGTCCACTAGCAGATTAGCACATTAAAATCAGAAACCACGTGGTTTTGGGAGTTCCCAAGGGAAGGCCATTCTCTCCGGCTGTCTCTGTGTTTTCCCTTGCCCTAATGAGCCTTACAATAAGGAAATCTGTGAAGCTGAGCCAAGGCCCATAACATTATGATATGTCTCCTGGGGAGGGGGGTTGATTCTGTGATTGCCTTGCCCCTTTAGCAAAATTCTGATTTCAAGCCTGGATCAAAAGACAGCCTGAGTCAAATACTCAGGAATACTTGCAAGGAATATGAAACACACTGAGGAATGAAGATACCATTGAAAAAGTATTGCAGAACACATAACAGAGCCAATAGCACACAGAAAACAGAGTCTTCTTTTACAAGAGTTGATTCCATCTGAACACAGAAATGTCCAAGCATGTGAGCTAGTGCTAAATTCACAGTCAGCAATTTCTACCTCTGTTCTCAAACTGATGGTGAATGAATGTGTGAGCAGGAAGACCTGCGGCAAGAGCAAAATTTAGCAGGAAATGGATATGAGATTTTTTTTTCACCAGCGAATTTTTCAAGTCTCAATTATTATTCCATTTGATAATCATTGCAATATAAATATTTCAACAAACTTTCCAGATGAGGAAGTGAATGGGAGAATTTCCCTTGATTTCAAACAAATTATTTTGACCTGCGGTCTTAAAACACATTATTAAGGTAAAGGTTCCCCTCGCACATACATGCTAGTTGTTCCCGACTCTAGGGGGCGGTGCTCATCTCCATTTCTAAGCCGAAGAGTTAGCGCTGTCTGATGACAATTCCGTGGTCATGTGGCCGGCATGACTAAATGCTGAAGGTGCACAGAATGCTGTTACCTTCCCACCAAGGTGGTCCCTATTTTTCTACTTGCATTTTATATTCTTTCGAACTGCTAGGTTGGCAGAAGCTGGGGCAAGTAACGGGAACTCACTCCGTTATGCAGTGCTAGGGATTCGAACCGCTGAACTGCTGACCTTTCTGATCGACATCCTCAGTGTCTTAAACATATTCAATAATGGGCCTTAATTCTGTTAAGGATATTCCCCTACAAACAAAATCATCATTACTAAAAAAAAAAAAAGAAGTCTAAATTGGTTCATCTGTCACCAACTCAAAGGTCTTCACATTATCCTATACAGGATATTCACAAGCCTTATATTAGCCACTATTTCAAGGCATTTTCTAAAAGTCTTGAAAAATTCCCATGCCTGCTTTCTCCTTCTACTGTTTTCTTAGCTAGACTCATTGCTTTTCCATTTCACTGCAGCAAATTATGCACCCACAGAAACAGATATAATAGAACAAAACTGGACAAGCTGGAATCACAAAATTCTTCAGTATAATTCATATTCCTTAAAATTCTCAGGCTGTCTGCCCCTAAAATAAGTAATCCTCAAAATCAAAAATGGGTCCTGAGAGATCTATTAATATAAATCCAGTCTATACAGGTAGTCCTTGACTTATGACCACAATTGAGCCCAACATTTCTGTTGTTAAATGAGACATTTGTTAAGTGGGTTTAGCCCCCTTTTATGACCTTTCTTGCTACAGTTGTTAAGTGAATCACTGCAGTGGATAATTTAGTAACCCGGTTGTTAAGTGAATCTGGCTTCCCCATTGACTGTGCTTGTCAGAAGGTCTCAAAAGGGAATCACATGACTTGTAGGGACACAGCTAGTGTTATAAATATGAACCAATTGCCAAGCATCTGGAGTTTGATCACATGATCATCGGGATGCTGCAAAGGTGGTAACTGTGAAAAACAGTCATAAGTCACTTTTTTTTTAGTGTTGTCACTTTGAATGGTCACTAAATGAATTGTGGTAAGTCGAGAACTACCTGTACTTTCTTCCTTTAAAAAAAAAAATTCAGGGAGATTAAATCTTTTTTCTTTTCCTTATTCTTCAGATGGATAAACTAATAAAAAGAATGAAAGATGCACAGTGTCGAGTTAGCCTAGTGGCCTATAGAATGCTGGAAGTGGAATGCCATTTATGCTGCACAATTGCAGAAACATTACTTTGGCTTTGAAGCATGACTTGCCTTTGCACCTGGAGCTCCTGGAAACCCTGGTCCGCCAGAAGGGCCAACAGGTCCCTGAAAAAAGGAAACAAAACAAGTGGCTTTAGTGAGCTTGACAAAAAGCAGAACCGAATTCTTTTAAACATTTAGAATTTTGATGCTCATTTAAGCAGTTGTGCATTTCACTCCTAAAATATAATAACAGAATTATCTAAATGTAGAGGTAGACAGTTGTAGCTGAACTGAGCTTCCCAATGTATTTGTGGCTGAAACAAGTCTTTGGTCAAACTGAGACAAGAAATAAAATTGCTGATGTGTTTAGTTACTCTTAGATTTAATAAAAAGAGCACTCAAAACCCTTCACTGTCCCAGTTCTACATCTGTTCCAATTTATTTATTTATTTATTTAGAAGTCTGGTCAGGAAAAAAGGGTGCTTATAATAATATAGAAAGGTTCAAACAAGGAAAAAGTGGATGTAATAGATGCTGTCTGGAGGGGGAAAAGCACAAATCCAGAGTTGGGTAATATATTTATCATAATTAACTGAAAAAGGGTTGATATTATTGGAATTTGAATTTGGAATCTGTGTCAGATCCAGTCTAGTTTCAAAGTATAAGATTATTGTTGTTCCTTGTTTTTAACAAGCTAGAGTAAAATACATAAATCCATTTAAATGCTTGAAATGTTAAATAGTATTTAATCAAATATTTGTTCCAAAAATCAGTTCCATCCCTGATTCTGAAGATGTGAGCTCAATGTTTTACACTTTGGAAAAAAAGTCATTATTCACCATTTCTTCCCTATGCCCTTTTTACTATCAAGTCAAGCTGCTCCTCATTGTACAACAAACAAAAAATGTTCTATTTCTGTTTTTATCCCTTCGTTTACCACTCTGAAGTGGTGTCTTTCTAGATAGCTTTAATCTTTGCTAGAGCAATCTTGTTCTTTGCAGCTTGCCTTAATATTCCTTAATATTCCTCAGTCCTGTTGCGTCTGTTCAAAAGGAAAATGCCCAAATTGTTGTTGCTTTGACCATTAGGCATCTTCCTCAGTTTTCCATCTCCTCACATCCCAATTCTAGGTTGTCTCAGCTGTACTGACCACTGATGTACATGTGTGTAAATGTGTGACACAATAATAGGCACAGTATTACATCATGCATATATAAAAGGGGGAGGCCTTGAATTGCAATGCCACATCTGTCATTTTACAGATTTGGATATCCTTATGGATATCTGTTCTTGTTCAGCCTTACCCTACTCTGACTTCCTACATTGTTTCCCATTTTTGCAGGCTCTTCTCCTTCTCTAACTATACCATCCATCAGTGTTTCCAAAATCTCTTGTTCTCTCAGGTTAAATCAAAATATTCATATGGAAACATCTCATAGTTTTTGCACCTGGAGAGCAGCTCCTATTTCCTTCTGCTTTCACAATTTGTATGACAGATATATGCCTCAGAATTTGTCTCCCTGCTCCTTTAATAATCATTATAGTTTGTCACACAGTCAGACAGATGTTCAGATCAGATTTGGCATTTTTATCCAACTATCGAGTCCTTCCCAAGGAGCTGGGATAGGCAGATGTTGATATTTGATGACATTAAAGGTATTGCTGCAAGATACAAGCTGTTCTGACTAAAGCTGCTTTTTGCAATTGACTGATGGTAATTTTGTAATTTTGATGGGGTTCAAGTGCTGCTTCATTTGTTTTGGGATTGTACCCAGGACACCTATTACTATCATTGCTGTTATTATGAAAACACCATATTTTTTTTCATCTTTTAAATACCACCTGGTTTGGTTTTTTCCCCCTTTTTGCAAAGCTTTGATCTTAATTCTGAAACAAAGCATGAGTATTTGTTATCAAATTGCAGTCTTTGCTATAGAGGATAGGTTTTACAATATGATGTTGTTGTCTTTCATGACATCACTGGTATAACCGAGGAGAGGGTTTTATTTTTAGAAAAGTTAGATCATATTATTATAATAACAATAAATGTAAATAGCACAGTCATTTTCCAGAAGGGGAAAAATTAAAATACTTAATTACTTACCGGTGGACCAGCTGGACCAGGGAGACCATCATTACCACGAGCACCCTGTGTGAACAAAATACTGACTCAGAAAAGTATACTTCATCATACAACAGTATTCTTATATTTGGAATTTTGCTGCCAAATGGATTTAGAATTCCGAGCAAATCTTTAGCTATCTAATAGCTGCCCTACTCCCTTGTTCTCCATCAGCACACTAACATCTTCTCTGGAGAGTTGGAGGCATGCCAGGAAGCCAAGGAAGAGAAAAAGAAAGAAGAAATATGCTACATGAGGAGAAATCTGCTCACATACTGCTCTAACTCTTGAGGCAAAATGGAGTATGTGAGAAGGTACATGCTCATGAGAATGCAAGCAATGAAAAGATACTTGAGGATTGTTCCTACAACTTCCCAGTTTTGGAGGCATGCAACAGCTGGAATAAAAAGGGTCTAAATTAGCTTTCTTTAAATTTCAAGTTAGATATGCTACAGTTCTATAGAAAAATTCTGGTTTTTAATCATCTATGTCTTTGGTTCACAAGAGAAAAAGGAAGATCATGCTAGCCTTGAAAAAAATCATGGCAAACAACAACATCTTTCAGTGTTAGGATATCTGAGTCATATCTATGGCTATTCTTCGAACAACGGGTTTTAGAAAAAAATGTACTTTTCTACAGGACTATAGTTCTAATCTCACACAATCCCAGAGCCTGAGCAGGGCCTCTTGTGAGGAGTCCTTCTCAGCAGCTAATGGGTTGACATTCCTGCCCTCCTGTAACTAAAGACTAATTGCTTGGCCTCGTTGCTCCTGTCTCAGGCAACGGGCCAGGAAAACAAATGGAAAGGTGAGGCCGAAGGGTCACGTGACTCTCCAAAGCCCTCACGGGGATGCCATCAAAGAACTTAAAGCAAAACAAAAAGCATGCCTCCTTCACATGCCTCCCTTCAATTATAGTAAAAAATTAAGTTTGTGCAAACATAACTCCTTAAAGGATAAACCACTCAGATAACTCAGAGGAGCTTTTGATAAAGACTGTTCTGTGGTTTCAAAGAGCAAATCTAGAGGATCGCTCAATTGCAAACAAAACATCTTATTGAATTATTTGCTTAGGCCTAGTTAAAACCCCTTTTAAACATCCCAACTGTATACTCTGAATAAAATTATTTGCTTTCTCCTTCAAAAGTTTATATTCCCCTATTTTGAAGTGGAACTATTTTTAAAATGTGTTTGTTGTTGCTTTAAACCATTAAAAATATTTTTTTTTCTCCATCACAAGTATAAACTGTCTTTATATTTGCTGAGTGGTAAGAAACTTACAAAAACTACAATGATGACAAAATAATCACCAGGAAATTACCTTCCTGTTGCCAAGACTCATGTAGTGGCAAAACCAAGAAAACAAGAATGACATAGATTTTAGGAAACTATATTTAATGCTATACTGGGGTAAAAACAGGGTAGGTTTTCAAGAGTCACTTCGCACCCTCAAATGTATTACAGTCAGTCAGTAAAAACAAAATCTCTTAATTCCCCCCCCCCCCCCTTGAATTGGGACTTGCCTATTCTGAGATGAACCAAGTATCTCGTCCCTCACTTTCCCTCAATCTCTTACATCTCTTCAATATGGTGGATTTAAACTTAGTTATAGGAAACAGTAAATCCTACTGTTTCCTACTACTGGAAATCTGGACTTACTGCTATTGAGTAATTTGATTACTTCAGCTCCTTAATTTCTTCAACATTTCAAATCTGTGCAAATAAACAGTCTGGGCCAAAAACAGTCCTGCTGAGTTTTATAATGACCATTAGAGAACTTTTACCATGTGGTAAAAAAAAAAAAGCCAAAAGAGATTTCAGGCAATGTTTAGTACAGTGGCAAATGAGGAATCACATCTTTTTGAGATGTGAAATGGACCAAGGGGTCCATTTATTTGACTTACAGCCCTGTAAAAATATCTGCACCTGAAACTCAGCTTTGTTTTGCATTGTACTTACAGTACACTGCAGAATTTATCCACTGACGTTAGACAAATCACCATTTCTCAGATTAATTGGCTATGCAAAGTTTTTGAGAAGATCGAACAGAATGGATCATGTATGTCATCTTAGGCTCCTTGGAGAAAGGACAGGGCAAGAACAAAATAAGCAAATATATGGAATATGTCTGTTCCAATAACTTTTTACAGAGAAATCCTTTCTATTATCCAATCAATGTGTTAATCCTATGACTATATTATTTTTGTTCTTTTGAGTCAGCGTTAATGCCTGCTGACTGCCTGGACAAGTCCCTACAGTTTTCTTGGTAAGGTTTTTGGGAAGTGGTTTGCCCTTGTCTCCTTCCTAGGGCTGAAAGAAAGTGGCTGACCCAAGGTCATTCAACTGGTTTTGTGCCTAAGGTGGAACTAGAACTCAGGGTCTCCCAGTTTCTATCCTGATGCCTTAACTACTATACAAACTGGGTCTCTACTAATCCCATAAAATCTGAGATTAAGCATTGCAGGTACATCCACATTTACAGCTACATTGCTATTTTATTCTCCTGCCTTCCAGAAGTTGCTTCTAGAACCATTAACCTAGAAGCTGTACTTCAAAAGGCAACCCTCGCTACATGTTACTTCCATAATCTTGTGCTATACGGTATTTAAGGAAAGACAGGTGGAAAGAAGAAAGGAAGGAAGAGGAAGGAAGACCTCAGTGCATTGGCTTTTCTTTTATGGCAGCCTTCCTCAGTCTGGGTAACTTCCGATGTCTTTTCTAAACAGCCCAATCATTTCTGAGAATTTAGGTCCACACAACTAGAAGGTGCCCAAGACAGGTTTAGCACAAAATTTAATCCTATATTTGAGGTCCAGACCACAAGATAATTAAAACTGTTTTCTACACAAATGCTTCTCTTTAATTAACACTGCTTTTGTACAACTTCACTATTCATGGCACAGTAAATGCTACCATCCTTATCCTAAGGGTATATTAAAAAGTATGTGTGCTTTGTGTGCACAGCCACCATAGTACTGCATTAATTTTCCTTCATCCTTTACATTAGGAGCATGGTGGGTTCCACTTACCTTTACTACCAGTTCGCAGCGGGAGCATGCACACATGCGCAGAAGCTTCTGCGCATGCGCAGATCACCCATAATGACATCATGGTGGGTGGGCAGAGCCTCCCGCCAGTTTTCCTACTGGTTCTAGAGAACCGGACCGAAGCAGGAGTAACCCACCAATGATTAGGAGGATATACTGTTAGTCCGGGACATTGAATTGGCCACAGTGAATGTGATGGCAATTGTAAAGACGGGAGGGGTTTTCTGCTGAAAGCATGGATGCGTGTATACATTCTGTACCTGTAAAAAGCACTCAAGCAACATACCCACGGGGCAAGATTTGAAACGTTCAAACTATGCTGATACTTACAGCAGCACCAGATGGGCCAGGACGTCCTCTTTCACCTGGAAGGCCACGGGGACCCTAAGGAATAGTAGAAGCAAAGGTTAAAGAGGTATTACGGCCCTACTGTCCTTCAAGAGAGCTATCTAAAACTAATACCATGTGTGTTTTATCTTCTAGTTCACCAACACTGGACCAAATTCACACTGGCCATGGTAGATGTGCAGATGCCCTCTATACCATCATTGAATTGCGACTGTGGGGCCAAAAGACAAACTATTCAACATATAGTGGCAGAGTGCCAAAAAAGAGTCTATAATGGAGACTTTGCTGATTCCCTGGCTGTGACAGATGCAAAAAATGGTATCTGCAATCTAGAAATATTTCATATTTTGTATGTTTATCTCTTTGTTTTTATCGAAATATGATGTGAATGGGCCATGCGATAAATAATAATAATAATTCACCAATGAAATGCCTACTAGGATATACAAGCAAGAGATGCAGTGAGAGAGATCTGAATACTGTAGGATCCTATTGTTTGTGTGTATGCATTTTCCGTGACTGATACTGTGCATGAGTACACACATGCTGTGACTAAGGAAGCATGGGTAGGAAAATACTTTACACATGACAATTCTACCTGTGTCATCTAGATTCCACGGAACTCAAAATGTAAATGCAGTTTGTTTGCATTATTGGGGATGCAAAGAAGGGATATGTAGATAGACAAAGTATACTCTATATCAGGGATGTCAAACTCGCGTTGTCACATGACGTATCGGGACTTTTTTCCCCTTCGCTAAACGGGGGGGGGGGGGGGCAGCACGTGACACATCTGGTCCATGGGCCGTGAGTTTGACACCCCGGCTCTATATGGATAATCAGATATGGATAATGGCCAACCTACAATGTTGGTGTTGTGATAACGATTAAAAATAACTGAGCAATAGATCCTCACCATAGGACCAGGAGAACCATTCTCCCCAGAAGATCCAGCTTCACCCTAGAGAAAAAAGAAACAATGGTAAACTAGACATCTGTGTCATCAAACAGCCCAAGAAAATATAAAACAGATTGGGACATCATGGTTGGCCTCAGCTGCAAAATCATTGCTACCTTTCGCATCAAGGGAACACTAGAGGGCAATTCACAAGCATGGAAAACACATCAATAGCTGATGGCTGGGCATTTCAACACATCTTCATTAGAAGATGCCCTATAGCTATTAGATTCTGTAAGAGATGAGTCAGTTCCAGCTTGGTACCAAGTTAGTCATGTTTTTATGACACTTAATCACTCTTCAGGGAGTACAGGGAGTTCTCTTTAGTGATCATAATTGGGATCTGCAACTCAGTCATGAAGCAAAGCAGTTGCTAAGTGAAACCAACGCAGTGCTTATCTTACTTCAGCTTTCCTTTGCTTTACAGACTTGCGAAGAAGACCATAAATGTGAACATTGGTTTCAAAGTTACTTTTTCATCACAGTCAGAACTGTGAATGGTAGTTAATTAAATCAGGCAGTTGCTAAACGAGGGCTACCTGAGGTGAATTCTCTTGCTGCAGAAGAACTCCAGTTTTCTAGAACTGGAAGTTACTGAGGTGGAATGTGCTCTGGATTCCCTGGAGGGAGATTCTATATTCCAGAGGAGCCAAATTTAGAAAATTTAGATAGTTGGGTGGGAGGCAGAGGTCAAGACAGTTCCTCCTCCCTTGAAGTTCTCAGAATATATATTTTAATGATACAAATAGTTTCCTTTAGTTTGGTGAGATTTCTGTAGGTGAGGAACTATAAAGGAAACTGCTTAGAAGAAACTCAGCATTGTTTTTCTTGGTTTTTGGAGCCTGACAGTTATTTTGCATAAGCAATTAAATGAGTATCAAGTGTCAACTGTTCAAAAGTATCAACTGTTAAAAATATTAATCAGTGGAACAGCTTGCCTTCAGAAGTTGTGAGTGCTTCATCACTGGAGGTGTTTAAGAAGAAACTGGACAAGTCACTTGTCTGAAATGATAGTCTCCCGCTTGAGCAGGGGGTTGGACTGGAAGACCTACAAGGTCCCTTCCAGCTCTATTCTGATTGATTGATTGTCTGTCTATCACAGTATAAAGTAGGAGTGTCCTGGGAATCCTCATGAATATTCCTTCGTAATGCAAGTGTCTTAATATACACTACCAATTGTTTTTAAGATGAGTAGGATGGCTAGAGATATCATAATGCAATGGGTATGTAACATCACAGAGGTTAGCAAAAAGAACGCCAATTGGTGGCCATAAAATAATACATCTACAGTATAAATACACACTGTATCAATATGGCATAATTAATATAATCATGATTTAACTGTTTTCCAATAACAGTTTTTTCTGGATAGTTTAAAAAGTGAAAACAAATGTAAATTTATTTTTTTTTAATAGAAGTAAAGGTTGATTACCAGTCTCATTGTTTATAGTGTCTGATTTGTAAAACTTGCCATCTCCGGTGAACTGATTTCTGTATCAGTAGAAATCAGCATCCTTTTAACCAGGGAGTGTTTCTCCCTTCTACAACAACCCTATCTGCTCCCTTTCATGGAACTTCCTTGGAAAAAAAAATATCTAGGCTAGCAAAATGGCAGTGGAAATTGTTTTTCTATCAAATGAATTTCAATCTAGGAATGGTTAATATTGCAGGCTTTTCCTGCCTGCAACCATTGGATTCAACATAATTGAAGCTTTCCTTTAAAAAAGTAGGAATTGAGAAGTTATAATTTAATATTTGGGAGAGGGGGGAGGGAAAATGAATTAAATGCATAAATAAATGTAAGCTTAACAATATGCTAAAAATAACAGGGTTTTCACCAATCATATCTTAGGATGGGAGTTCTCAATCTTACCTTAGCACCTGGAGCACCAGCTTCTCCTTTAGAGCCATCTAAACCAGGATATCCCTAGAAGATAGAGAGAGAGAAGCATAAGGATCAATTCTGAATTAAATTAAAATTTAAAAATCTCATCTGCAAAATACAAACTTACTCTGTGGCCTTTGACACCAGGAAGACCTGGGGTCCCAGGGAAACCTCGAGCACCCTAAATTTAAATGAGAAATTAATTGGTTAAAAAAAAATAGACACGTTTTCTAAAACACACATGCAACGATTCCTACATTGCTACTAACTTCATAAAAGTACAATATCTGCAAAAGCTAAAGGAAAAACTGGGTTTCTAATGAGATAGTCATTTACACAGAACCTAGATCAGTCGGACCCACAGACGTTTATCATAATAGAAGAAAACAAAGTCTGTCAGGAAAGGGCTTTTATAACCCTTCGTTTCTTTCTCAATCTGATTATCTTCATCATTAAAGGGAAGGTAGGAATATTTTGCTTGCTCCCTGTTATTTACTTCCTCCTTTCAGTATCCTGATTTAACATCAGTCCTTTCACTTTAGGATATACAGAATTACAGTGCCTCAGTAAAGGTACCCAAAAATCAGGGTGTTAGTACTGCCCACTTAGCATCATGAAGGTTGCAATTTTCAGCCTGTCACCAGGAAGAGAAAAGAAAGACACTTTGGCTCCAAAGACTATAATTTTATACTGTGCCTCTTATAACCCGTAAGATAAAATTGGAGGATTGTGGTTTCTGAATCTAACTATCTATACTGATACGGAGGACACAGCCATACCTGAGGTCCAGGTAATCCACGCTCTCCTGATTTGCCAGGTTTACCTGCTTCACCCTGAAAAAAACCCAAAGTGGACGCAATTTTATTTAGGAAGGATCCCATTTACACAAAATATATCACCAAAAAAGTGGATAAGACTCATCAAGACTCTGCTTGGCTGGGCCTGATCTATGATAAAGTCCAGCATTCTATTGTCAAAATATTGCAAACACAGAAAGACGTCTTTATAAAGTACGGGATGTGTTTTTCCTTGCACAAAAAGAAATACAGAAGAATCAGACAACCCTTGACTGTTCTTCCTCCTTCTCAAGAGCCCCAAAATTAGATAAGGCATCATTTTTAAATGAAAAAGAACTAAACTTAGGCCCTCATCACTTCAATGTTTTGGCTGGATATTTTCACTTTGTATATGCTTAACAGTTCATTCCTAAATATATATACATGCATACTGTATGTTCAGAAGCAGATTAATGCCACAGAATTGTCTATTTCAGGGTTACGCAATTGGGACATTCTAAATGTCAATTCCATAGTATGAGTGAATCTGTGTATGTACTGTACAAATATGACTGACAAACAGAATCTGGGACAAAATAGTGTTATGTGGGGTGTTCCTGGCTGGGGGCAGGGGGTAGTCATGTCCTTTTTTACTTAATTCTTGCCTAGTTTTTAGCTTTCAGGGTTGTTGTTTTTCTTCTCAACTGCTGATCAGCCAGTAAACATTCTCAGTTAATGAACGGTTAGGGGAATTGGATATGTTTAGTCTAATGAAGACAAGGTCAAGGGCTGGCATGATAGCAGTCTTCCAATATTTGAAAGGCTGTCATGGAGAAGAAGGGGCCGACCTATTCTCCCAAGCACCTGAAGGCAGGTCAAAAGGTAATGGATAGAAAGAGATCCTGCCTAGAAAGAAGGGGAAATTTCCTGACAGTGAGAACAATTAATCAGTGGAACGGCTTGGTTACAAAAGTTGTGGATGCTCCAACACTGAAGGTTATTAAGCCGCCCAGAGTCCCTTGGGAGTTGGGCAGCATAGAAATGTGATAAATTAAATTAAATTAAATTAAATTGGACAGCCATTTGTCCAGAATAGTAAAAGGTCTCCTGTTTGAGCAGGGGGTTGGACCAGAAGACCTCCAAGGTCCCTTCCAGTTCTGTCATTCTGCATTTGTGTTCTCAGTGGGTTGTGATGCAACGATTCATTCTTTCTTTCGAATGGTATACCTCTGTACACCTTGGCTTCTGTCAAAGTCTACAAATACCTTCCTCTTCAGCATAATTATATTAGAATCCACATCTCTCTTTGGAGAACAAATGATACATTGGAGTAGGGTAATTGATATAAACATCAAGGTATAATCTTTAAATAAACATTTGAACATAACATTTTTAGCAAACTCCTCCTTCACCTAAGCTAATTAACTTACGCTGATCCCAATATTGGGATGTTTAAGAAAATAATACTCACATCATCTCCTGGTTTTCCGGGTAATCCAGGTGGCCCACGGGGACCCATTGCACCCTAGAAGGAAAAATATAATTGAGAAGAATGAAATATGAAATAAGGGGTTGTAATGACACACCCTAGACTTGGTATGGCATTGAGCAACAAATGAGGCAGTGGGACACATTGCCTGGTTCCTTGAATATTAAACTCACCATAAGCTAGGTTCAAATTCTGCCTCAGCTGAGGACTACCCAAGTCATGTTATTTCTTCCTACATCTGACTCAGGGATTTAAGCACCAATTTCCTTGAAAACAGCTTTTTCAATACCAAGCGAAAAGATATCTACCATGTGTATTAACAAGGAATCTTCTATGATGCCCGGCAATTTAGTTTATCACAGTACAACTGCTTAGTAAGAGGGATACCATAGAGGAGTCTTTGTGTGGAAAAGGAAAAAAATATTATTTGCTGTAATACAGGACCTGGAATTATTCATTAAAAGCAAACAGTGGGAGATTCAAGACAGATGAAAACAAAGATTAATATGTAGACAATGCATAGCTCAGGAGTTGCAATGACCACAAACTTTTAAAAGGGGAATAGCCAAATTCATGGAAGACAAAGCAACATTTTCAATTAATGCATGGTAGATATAAAGATGTGACGTTGTAGAGGTGCACCAACAGATTAAGGATGATCAGTCATATTCCTGAACCCACTAGTGAATGGTTCTTCAGTTACATTACCAACACCCTCCAACATCAACATCTGCCTATACCAGATGCTTGGGAAAAACTCAACGTAGATAAAAATGCCAAATCCAGTTTAAACACCTGGCTGACTGTGCAATCAATCATAATAATAAATAAGGATCATTTTAGGAATAGGATTACAGCTTGCATGCTTTTCATAACCTTTCTTAGTTCTGCTTTGAATTGGTATTTCCTTCAGTTAGTTATCGGTGGGGGTGTTTTAATAAGCAAATTTAATCACATATTAAGGCAACTAGTATAAATAGGCATGGTATAAAGTATAAATAATGTACAGTATATGTAATATTTATATAGTTACAAGTCAAGTCCAAACTTCAATAAAAATCTATTGAAGATTGTTCACACATAAAGCATCTCTAATTTCTCGGCAATGAAATAATAGCTACAAAGATTAAAGATTAAGAACCCACAAATCAGATATGTTCCTGAAAAAGTTATCTTAAGCAAACAAATACAAGTTGAAATTATGTTTATAAAATCAATAAGGCAAAGGTATGGGCCTCTGAAGCTTTTTTTGAAGTCCCAGAGCTCTTTCTGATTGATAGCGTGCAGCAAAAATGCTACATGGGACTTCCATTCCCAGAAGCAGATCCATATTAAGCTTCATCATATCCCGAAATTGTTTTCCTATGCAAAATGAAACTTTAAATTGCCCTCAGTCATTTGCAGGATTTTATATTCTTCCTAAAGAAATGAGAATACATTTATAATTTTCCAAGCAATTCCATCTCAGTAGCTATTAATGTAGAATTCCATCAACATCATGCATGAACCTTCAAAATCATCTTATTCACAGAGGCAACTGAGAACGACAATGTAGTTTCACTGTGTGCCAATGTATTTATAACAGACTTAAACCACAAATCCTCATCTTCTATTCCTAGCTTCTTCTCTATTGATATCTTCTTCACCTTGATCCAAAGAAAAAAGACTCTTTAACCACTTCCACCTGGATCAACAATTTCTTTCCTACCATTAATCTGAGCCTGGATCAGTCCATGCAGGAAATTTACTTTGTGTTCATATATATAAGAGATATATAGGCCCACTGATCTTTATACATAAGCTTCCTACTACTTCTTTGAATATACATGACCATTGACAGCAAACTGTAGGTCTCAAGAATTGACACCTGTTGGATTTGTTCAGGCATTCTTTAAATAGTACACCCACAATCGCAAACTAGGGAAGTGATTTTTAAAAAGCCAGATGAGATAAGGTAATGACTAACTTCCATACTGCTGTGAATTCCCATCCCTGATCCCTCTAAATCAGGGGTGGGCAAATATGGCCCCTTTATGACCTGTGGACTTCAACTCCCAGAATTCCTGAGACAGCTTGGCTGTCTCAGGAATTCTGGGAGTTGAAGTCCACAGGTTGTAAAAGGGCCACAGTTGCCCACCCCTGCTCTAAATGATCTGTACACGACTTGAAAATTGTATTTGAATTCTGCCAACTTAGAAATGTTGAGAATATTGAAATACAATAGTTGCTCCTACCCAAACAGCTACAGGTTCGACAACCATAATTATAAAAACTTAAAAATCCATTCATTCCCCCTTTAAAGGAAGGAAAGAAGAACCTAACAGACTGAAGGTCTTTGTAGGCAATTGGAATGCTCAAGTCTCATCATTTTCACCCTATTCATTTTGGGCAAGCTATGAGATCAAGGAAATTGTTCAGCCAACATTCTCTTCACAGGATATTCTGGGCTAGCTGAAAGTCAAGAGCTCAATGGAGGTGGTGGCAAGAGTACATGCCAACATGGGAATAGACTGTCCTCAATACCAAGCATTTCCATCTGGAAACTGGCCTTAGAATGGTTCATTTTGTACAGTCTAGTCGAAACCAACCACAAATCAGCTCACCTGCCAAAGACATGGAATTGCCTAGATGTCAAACTAATCTAGAAGGGTTGCAAATATATTGTGTGGAAATGCCCACAACTTTCAGATAACCTGTATGTCATACTGTCATGACCCCTCCCCCATAGCTCAATAGTTTAATTGATAAAAAGTTGTAGATGCCTATTTTAATTACTGGGGCAATAAAAAAAAGTATAACTGTTTAAAATATGGTGCCCAATAAATAATATCCAGGTATAAAAATATAATAAAGTACTGTATATGAAATAACACTTTAAATTCAGAAAAATCAAAAACTGCAAAGCATTTATGGAAGGACAATTTATACAACAGAGCAATAAACTGAACAAAAAAGAGACAAGAAAATATACAATAATTCTAAATATAAAGATAAAAGAGAATAAACTAATGAGATCTCTGGAGAGAGAGAGAAAAATCCCACAGCAAATTAAACTCCTACAGTATCAGCTTTCTATGTTAATTGTGTGAGAGAGGGAAATAAAATGGAATGTTGTTACACAAAGGAATTTTGACTCAGCAAAATTCCTGAGAAAAGAAAAGGGGAAAAAATTAAAATCATAGAAAGAGAAAATTATGATCAATAGTGTAAGCATTGAAAGAAAATTTCATCGGTACAGTACAGTATTATACAATGCTATCTAAGAGAGAAGAAATTTCATTTGCAAGAACAAATGAATACTTTAAGAAACAAGATCTACCAAGTCAACAAATACCCAAAGATGAACAATGAAGGGACCAATAATAAGGGAAATTTGTGATGCTATTAAAAAAACCCAAATATAAATAAAACCTATGTTCCAAATGGATCATAGGCTTCTTATTATAATTATTTTGAAGATGAGCTTTTATTACCTTTGCAAAAAAATGATGAACTCTGTTTTCGATACTAAAAAGACACCAGATAGTTGGACAGGAACTTTTAGCACTGATTCCTAAAGAAGGATGGGATTTGACTTTGCCCAAAAAAATTATAGGCCAATATCATCATTACTGAATGATGATTATGAGATATTCATAATTTTAGCTGAAAGACTGAAAAATGTTCTATGTTATCTATGAAAATCAATGTGGCAATTAGAAGATAACATTAAAAATGTTCTTAATGTATTAGATACTTGGAGCAATACAATGAAAAACAAACTGCCTTCATATTTCTTGATGCAGAGAAAGCTTTTTATAATTTCAACTGGAATTTTCTGTTTAAAATTTTGGAAGGTTTCAGAGAGAACTTTATTTTACAGTACATGGGTGAAATACTGTAGCTGTATAAGTCACAAAGCCACAAATAATTGTGAACGAGGAATTGACCAAGTCTTGTGAAATACAAAAAGGTAGAGATACCCACTTTGAATACATATATAAGACAAAATGAGTGTTGCTGGAATTAAAGTTTAAAAAGATTATAAAGTTTATAAACTAAGGGCATTCATCAGGGATTTGGTTTTAATTTTGGAAAAGCCGTTAGAAGAGATAGACGTATTAATGGGAAAATTAAGAGAATTTGGTGCATTGGCTGGATTTAGAATTAATAAGGAAAAAACAAAGATGTTGAGAGAGGATATGAAATCCATATATAATTGTCTGTAAAAACAGGTTTTCGGATTGAGGAAAATAAAATATTTGGGTATCATTATAACTAACAAGATTTGTATGTTATTTGAAAATAATTTCTTTTAAAGTATGGAATGAAATTAAGAAAGATTTAACAAGGTGAGGGAAATGACAATTGTCATTGTTCAGAAGAATTTTTATGGTAAAAATGAATGTGTTATCTAGAATGTTCTTGTTTCAGACAATGCCTGTTTTGAGAATTGATGCATCATTTAAACAGGGACAAAAAGACATATCCAGATTTATATGGCAGGGGGGAAAACAAGGATTAAATGAGAGATTCTCCAAGATAGAAACAAAAGAGAAGGGCTGGGATTACCTGATTTTAAACTGTAGTTTGATGCCTGTTGTTTGTTTTAGATGCAGAAATGGCAAATAAAAGATTTTTAAATTTGACAGATCATTGTCTGAAGCTTGGGTGGCATGATTAGTTATGGCATGTCAAAGAAAGTACATGTAGATTTTTAAAAATCATATTGTGAATTCCATACTACAAATATAGAACAGGTACAAACTCAGATTATACCCAAAATACTTTTGTTGGCCTCAGCTCAAGAAACATGGTTCTTTCTCTCTAACCAAAGAGAAATGGTTAACATATAAAGAGAGGCAGATAGTTTTAGTTTTAATGGTTCCCATATGCACAATGCAGAGAGGTTTAATATAAAGTTACTAGGAATAGAATGTGATAAATCTGAAAATGAATTCTGTATAAATCATGAACACGTAATTGCTAAAATGTATAAACTTTTGTTGAGATTTGGAAATAGAGGAAGAGCAAGTTAAGGAATGTAAATTGGGCTAAGAATGCTGGTTATAATATTCAAATAGATCAATGAGGACAAGGTGATTAAAAAATCCCAAGGCTCATAATATCTGGCTGATTGGGCTAAGGTCCTATAAATCTGTAATAAGCTTCTGCTCTTTAAATAGCATATCCACTTCCCCAAACCCTCTATAATGGAATTGTTGGTTTCATATTGCTAAAGTGAGGCAAAGTAACAAACTAGGAAGTTGGGATGGTTATCCCCAATTCTCTCTCCCCAAGACGCGACCAGCCTATGCTCCGTTATTGTTCCCATTTCTCTCTTTTGAACCCAGGATTAAAATTAGTGCCATTGGAGAAGATTGCTCTGAGGGAAAGGACTGAGAGGAAATATACACAGGAGAAAAATTGTTAAACACAGATCATTTCTTCCTGAAAGTGTACATTGTTCCTTGTGTTACTATTAAGGTACTAAGGGGTTTACTGCGCTGTGTTTAAAAAGGGCAGACTTCTTATCTTCCCTTCGCTTGATGGATCCATATTTATGACAGTTGCAACATCCCAGGTCATGTGATCACCTCTTGTGACCTTCTGACAAGTAAATCCGATGGAGAAGCCAGATTCATTTAACAATCATGTTATTAACTTAACAATTGCAGAGTTACACTTAACAACTGTGGCAAGGAAGGTTGTAAAATGGGGCAAAACTCAGCTAACAACTGTTTCGCTTGGCAACAGAAGTTTTGGACTCAATTGTGGTCTTAAGTCAAGGACTACCTGTACCACGCAACCATCATATTCAACCAGGGATACCTTTTTTTTCTCTCCTAAACAAGATCCCCAACTTTCTCAGTGTGCTATATGTAACACTGAAGAAGGCACAGTGCTTTTATCTTTCCTGATGCTCACACCTTTTAAGAATTCTTAGACTGGATATTTCAATCAGTTCTCCTATTGGCTGAAGGTTCAAGGGAAATCTTTGCAGGCAGACATGGCAGTTAAATTATAGCGATATGTCAGGTTTTTGGGCCGAAAATATCATGCACATTTTGTCTTTTGGTTAAGACAACCCTGCTTCCTGGATACTCACCCCAGAACCAGGTTCTCCGGGTTCTCCAGGGCTGCCTTGAAATCCTTGAGGGCCCTGAAAAATGGTGGTAGAAGCACTGTCAGTGATCATCTCAAGATAGAACAATCTATTTTTCTACTGTATTATTTTCAGGACATACAAGGTCATCTAAGGAAAGTATCAAATTCTATACTCACAGGAGATCCTGATGGTCCTGGAGGACCCCGTGGTCCCATAGGTCCCTATATAACAATAAAAAAAGGAAAAACAATTATATCAATATTGTTATGTTTTATAATTGAAGCACAAGAGAAGAGTTGAGCCTGATTGAGAGTAGGTCTAATTTCACGGCTATTGCTATAATGTTGGTTCCTTTAATTCTCTCTTTCTCCCTTGGTATCACGCAGAACTATTTTTATTTAGGGAAAGCATGCTGAGGCAAAAAGAAGCACACACACACACACACACACACACACACACACACAAGGACACACACCCGGCTTCTCTTGGAAACAGTCCATGTTGACAAAGACTGAATTTCATTTATAGCTTGCCAAGAAATGCTGGATAGCAGAAATTTCCTGCTGGAAGTTTTGTGGATCCTGAAGAACAGTAGCTGCTGTCTGTCTTTGCATAACTGCAGCCCTTGGTCCAAGGGAAACACTGAGGGAATTCCTGAAACAACCCTCTTTATTACTTCCCTATCTATAATCATCTGTTTCAAAGATTTTGGCACCTGCCCTCAAGGCAAAAACAAAAACAAAAACAAAAACACAACAACAAAGGCCTACAGCTATTTTCTAAAACCACTTCCACATTACAACAATCTGCTCAGGCTCTTGAGTAATCTGATAATGCAAACTAAGAAAATCTTTTTTAAAATCAACAGGGCACTTTTGTCTGAAGGCTCCCAAGGTAGAAAATGGAAGTCCTGAAGTGGTTTCCACAGGAACTGTGAGGAGATTCTGAGATCACCCTTCTATCTTTGCTCTTCAAACAAAAGGTCCAATTGATCCTATGTCCATACAATTCTTCCCAAGCAATATAGAATATCACCCTGACAATGAACCAATTTTTGCTGGGATTGGGGGTATTAGGAAAATTGGTGTTGCTTTGACTTCCATTGAATCACTTCAAAACCTCAAATTTTGCCCTGATCCTGTGCTAGTTGATTGGTTATTAAACTAGGAGTGTAACTCTTTTGAGTAACGTGGTCTATAGACTTTTTAAAAATGCTTGCTAATTTGTAGGATCCTTCTGATTTAAAGAAATAATTGGAAAGGAGGAATAATCTTATTTTCAATCAAAAGATTAAAAACCATTCTTGATTTATTAGATTGCACCATGAAAGTTAATCAACCATTTCTTAATGGCGGATACAATCTAGATAAAGTATGTGACAGAGACATTTGTGTGCCATTGCTTATTTTCAAAAGAAACACAAGCAGTGTTGTAAAGCAAACTGACTGAGAAGATGGAGGAATCATATATGTATAAATAATAATCTAATTTCTCAAATTAAGGCCATCTGAAGAATATCTTGTAAAATTTTAAGGTTAAAGCTCATACCACAATATGACTTATATTTCTTTTTGATAGCATAAAATTAATTTAATACACTTTGCTTGGAATCTTTACTATCAAATTGAGTAAAAATTGCACAACCCCATTAATTACCTATATTTATAATTTTTCTGAAAAGTTTTGCTTAAAACAAAAGGATAATAATAAGATTAAATAATAACAAAACAAGCATAAAGTACTCTTTGTCAAAATGCATAATTTCTAAAATAAAAATAGGCATTCAGTATGCCAAGCTGCTCAAAGTATAACTACAAAACTACAGATTTGAATAGGCTGTTATATACTGTATCCCCTAGCAAATGCTTCACGCTGTCAAGAGAATGGCAAATTAAAATATTTGTTAAGGTTCCAACTTTTGTAGAGAACCATCATCCCATAACAATCAATATTTACATGGATCATAAAGATGAGAAGTGGAAAAACACTCCTGGCTCATCAAGGAACCTATTTCTTTCAGGTGAATATCCAAGCAGACTGTGTCTATTTTTGGACTCTCAAAATCCTGTATCCACAGAACTCCAAAACAGCCATTAAGACGGTTCTTTAGGTGACCAGGACTAAAATTAACTATGAAACTCAAAAGCTGCAGCCACATTTTTAAGGTAGATGAAGCTTGATTAGATTCCCAGCTCTCCCCCATCCCAAATAAGAAATATTTAGCTCTTAAGAACCTCAGAGTGAAAAAAAAATCTTTGGGCAACATTATGCCCAATTTATGAGAAAGTACCTCCCACACCTTTCAGAATGATTGGCCAATGAAATCACAGGCTCAAGTGACATCGCTAAGGAAGCGCATGATCTGTTTTCTGCAGAAAAGTCATTATTTTGAGAATCAAATTTTTGAAAATCAATTTTGCAATCAATATAGATCACCTTATTAAAGTGATTACTCCCCACCTAGAAAGTTTATTTTTGTTTGTTCCATTTTTGCATATAAGATAGCCAATAACGTATTTCTCACCAAAATATCCATTAAAATGTTTTTTTTAATTGTTCTATATAAAATGTGAGTTTTGGATCAAATGCATTTGCATATGCAAAACTGTTGTGAACTCTAGGTCAAATTAGGTTGCTATAGTCTACCAAACCTGCCTTGTCCATCATCATGACTCAACTTTCTCAGGCTCACTAAAATCAACTCTCTAGAATAGATCATGGGTGTCAAACTTGCTGTGTCACGGTGCTGTCACGTGACATACCGTGACGTTTCTCCCTTCACGGAGTTGGGGTAGGTGTGGCCTGCACGTGATGCATCCAGCCCATGGGCCACCAGTTTGACACCCCTGTGACTAGATTCTTTGTAGGATATTAGGCCAAGACCCATAAGTTGATATAAAACCAGTAGAGTACTGCAAATATTCAAGGAATGTACACACTCTCCTAATCCTTACCATAGGTCCTTGCATCACTCCCATCTGAGCACCCCCACCGCCTGCTTTCTCATCAAATCCACCAGCCATCTGAGCAGCAAAGTTCTGCAAAAGACAAAAGGAACATAGTTGCAGTGAGATGCGGAATATGACGTGATTAAATGGAGAACACTTGTACCATATGAAATATAAGAAGGTCTTTTAAAAGCACAGGCCTTTCTTTTATATCTGATGGGCAATCTTTGTTACAGAGGGGGGAAATAATTGGGTAAGCTTGCTCTCTTTTACCATTTTTCTCTCTCCCTGCAACTCATGCAGATATTTTATCAGGAGGTATTTCTGGAAAGAATTTCAGGTATAGAAAAAAGGGGGATTTTATCTGGCAATTGATTATTCTACTACAAAAGCGTTTAACATTTATTGGATATGAATTGAAACTCTGTAGTGGCAGAAATAAAAGTAATACTACCCAACTTTTCAAGAGTTATTTAGAAAATACAAGAGATTTTAATTACTCTTGAAGTCATGGTGTTTGTAATGTAAAGTAAATCAATGAATCTCAAGTTATAGAAAGGTGCTTAGAATAATTTAAGTGTAACTTAAATATGGATTTTGCTAAGAATATTTTCAAGGAAAAATCTTGTCACCATTTATGGGTGAGCAGAAAAGCAAGCCTAAATTTCACATCCTAAGAGGTAACATCAAGATGAGTAGTTCTTCTCCTAAGAACTACTCATATCCTATACAAAAGAATAGCTTGGAAACAATTACAGTGGGTGTTTTCTGTTCTTTTCAATGCATCTTCTGTGCTGAATTGTCAGTGTTACTGATAAGTGGAAGTTAGTTGTTAAATTATATTAATTTGGACTAAAAGAATATGACCTTGTGAATGTACCCTATGAGTGGTGTAATAAAGTACCGAATTTTTCGAACTATAAGATGCACCGGAGTATAAGACGCACCAAGATTTCGAAGAGGTAAACAAGAAAAAAAATGTTTTTGCCCTCCCCAGGCCCCAGGAGCACTCTGCAGGCCTCCCAAACCCTCTGTGCACCCCATTTTTGCCAAAAACGGGCATTTTTGGTGAAAACAGGACATGCAGGGTGGGGTTTCAGGAGGCCAAATATGGCTGTATTTGGTGTATAAGATGCACCAATATTTCCACCCTCTTTTAGGGGGTGGAGTGTGTCTTATACTCCGAAAAGTACGGTATATCCAAAGTTGAAATAGTTACTGCAGATACAGAGTAAGAACTTGGTACATATTCTCCAGAAATACTGTTTAACATTTCTATTACTGGCCATGTTTTTGCATTGCAAATAAAAATCCATGACTCACAGCGAAGGAAATTAAAGCATGTGAGTGATTCTAATAAATGATTTTATAGAAACCCCCATGGTGGAAATGTTTTTGTCCCTAGCCATCACTCACCTGATCATTCTAAAACCTCCCTCCAAATTAAAAACAATTAGATCTTTCTCTGCTTTCTTATTCAAGGATTAGACATTGCTCTTTTAAATATTTCCCTGTAAAGGAGCTAGAGGATAATTAGTAGATTAAGTAGAGATGTTTTGTAATTTCTCTGTTAATGTAAGCAAAGTCAGCAGATCCCACAGTTGCGAGAGGCCATTTGTATTATCAGTTGGACCTTAGTAACACAACGAAAAACAGAGGCAATTATGCCTACTGAAATCAATCAATAAGGGCATATCTAATTCACTGCTGGGCTGTTGGTCCAAACTATACTGACAAAGGCATTTGGTCTCTAAAGTTTTCTTCTTGAAGGGAATTCTTCCCATTTCAGTCAGCCTGCTGAGGAAGCCCATCGAACACTTTAGTGTTACAAAGGATTCTGGGTCATGGGGCACACTCTGAATTTACAAAGAACAATGGCCCTCCCTGTTGTGCCCCTCTGATGACCCGGCAAAAATTAAGAATGCGTTCTTCCATAAAAACCAATGCTTCTTTGTGGCGGCCCACAGAAAAATAAACTTAGTAATGATGAACTAGCTATGCTGCGAGGAATTTTGTTCGTATTATTATAGATTATGATGATGCTTTTTCCCCCCCCTTCAAGCAATGCAGGGAGCTTTTCAACACAAGGGAACGTTATTCTTTCATGCAGAGAGACTCACAGAGCAAAGCAACAGGAGTGGGTCAAAGGCCTTGTTAGTTGATTAAAAAATAATCACGAGTGTTACTTGCTGTTTTGGGTATTTGAAATGTAGGCAACACATTACACATGTTATTCTGAATTAAGACTTCTCCATTAGGAATTCTCAAGAGATGACCCAGTGAAAGAGCTATTTACACATGACTTGTGTAACATTCATATGCAGAAGCTGTGAGACTAAAACTTTCCTTAAAGTTAAGAATACTCACTCCACCAAGGCCTGGGGGGCCTGGAGGTCCTGGAGGTCCAGGGGGCCCTGGATTGCCAGGCGTACCAGGTTCACCATCTCTGCCACGTGGACCTGCAACACCCTATAGATGGATGGATGGATGGATGGATGGAAGGAAGGAAGGAAGGAAGGAAGGAAGGAAGGAAGGATCTTTCATGAATATTAAATTGTCCACTCTTATGTCCAGTTAACATTTCACTTATACTTAATTTCAAAAACCACTACTTCCAATGCAGTTTATCTCATTATCATTATACAGCATTTTATAACTCAAAACTATGCAAAAGGGAGTTCCATTGCATTAAAAGTTGTTTATTGTTTATAACTAAGTTAAGTGTGTCAATCCTATGCCTATATTATTAGTAATTTTGCTCAGTATACTAATTTTAATTGGCATGGGATAGGATACCAATGCCATTAGATTGTGCCTCTTAATTCTTAATAATATTGGGAAACATTTTGATCTTAGATTTAAAATGCCTTTCATACTTTTTACAAAAAAACTGTATACAGATAGCAACTGGCTCAAATTCAGCCTGTTAAGTTTCATAGAGGAATAAAATTATGAGGACAAATTTTCCCATTTCATTACTCTACAATTGAATTCTAACCTACACTATTTGGCTTAAAAAGAATTGAAACTGTACACTATTATCCAGCTAAATGCAAAGACTACCGCTCAAATTCAGCCAGGTAGGTTTCATAGAGGAATAAAATCACGAGCACAAGTATTCCCATTTCATTACTCTACAATTGAATTCTAACCTACACTATTCAATACTTTTTATTGAAACTGTATATTATTATGTAGCAAAGGCTACAAAAGAAAAATACTTCCAGAAGCTTGGTCCTTACATTACCAGTCAAAAAATTTGATGGCTATATTGTCATGTCTCTCTCACACAAATATACCAATAGATTTTGTGAGGAGAAATAAAGCATTGGGAATGGAAGGATATAAATGGAAAATGGCATTGTCCAGATACTGTACTATCCATACAAGTCTACTAATTTGAAAGTCTTGATCTATTGCAGAATAGTCATAGGTAATTATCTCCAGTGATAAGTTTTGGAGAGCAAGGAACTTCCCAATACCAGGCTCCCTGCAATCCCTAAGGTAGCTTACCCTGTGCCCCCAAAACTAGTCTGTTTGCACTAAAGAATGTTATTGCACTGTGAGCACTGAAGTAGAATTCAATTGTCAGTTCAACTTGGATGCTGAATGCAATGATGTACGTATGGGAAAGGCTCAGATACACACACAGAGAAATGCCTTGGGCTGGTTCAGTAAATTCAACAATTTCGCAGGTAAGGGAGGTGTCTAGAAGTTCATTCAGTCAGGTTATTAATCCCGCATCTTACACCCAATCATGTCTTAAGTGATCTTCTTCCACACGTCTTGTGATGATTATGATTTTAATACAAACTGTAAGATCTAATGTTGGTGGACCTGCCTTGAGGGTTTGATGAGTTACATCTGCAAAAAATTACTAATTTGACATAGACAATGGTATTCTACAACTACAGCACTAGACACCCTAAATTGGATGCAAACTCTACTTTGCTTAGAATTTACTCTGAGGTAATTATAAATAGACTTGCAGCCTGTTTAGTTCATTAAACACTGCACAGGTATAGTTGGTTTTACCTTTTCTCCTTTATCTCCACGTTCTCCCCTTGGTCCTTGTTCACCTGAAGGTCCCTGCAGAAGGTAACGAGAGCATTCACAACCCATTTTTAAAAAAACTCTTTTTCAATACATGTAAACAAGATAGCAGAAGACGTCACTACCTGTGGTCCAGGAGGGCCTCTCGGTCCTACAACCTAGACCAAAAGAGAAAGAAGAAAACACACAGAAAATCAGTTCAGTCAAAGGTATATTTTGTACAGCTAGGTTTTAAGAAAAATTAGAAAGGGATGCATTAAATTTGAAACTTACATCCTTGATATCACCAGGTTCACCCTTTTGACCCTGCCAGATACAAAATATGTAAAATTAGGGTGGGGGAACCAAACCAAATATCCCAAGCCAGTCAATTCCCACATCTTGAACTCTGCGTCTACATTCTTAACTTTCTAACGCTACAGCCATAGATAGCCTGTGGGAAGTGTAGGTTTCAAAGTGTTAGAGAGTATCTAACCTCCAATTTTGCAACTACGGTATGCATAACTTTACCTAAAACATGAACAGACTTAGTAAAGTCAGTAAAATATTCATTTGGTTGGAGCAAAGCAATTATTTCATCAATTTCAGTAGGAGGCTGTCAGATTGCCATTCACATTCATAGCCGGATTCTATCATAATTCATGATAACTATCTATTGCATCATTTGGTTCTGAAGAGCTGTCTTCTCCCTTAGGCTGAAGTCAAACCCCAAAGAACGTGTAGCTACAACAGTGCTTTTTATAGTATCTCATTCTGCAGAAATTAGCTTTTAGGGGCCCGGTGATAAGGAATACTTCTATACTTCTTTTTTAAGCAGATCGACAAAGGTTCTATGAATGACATGTTTTAAATTAATAAAGCTGCTAACTGAACAGCAACCAATGATGCAAGTCCCTGCTGCGCCTCTAACATAGTTGGCAAACCTTGTGGTGCTAACAGGCAATGGTGGTTATTAATAGCATTCAGTTGCCTCACCTTGGGACCAGGTTGCCCTGTTAAGAATGAAGGAGAGAGAGAAAAGAAGAAAACATCAGAACTGTTTTGAAAATAGAACTACATATGAAAATTTTCACAAATGTCCTCAGTCTGTTCATTCATGAAGACGTGACAACACGGGAGACGAACATAGGGTAACCTGTAACTAGATCAAGGAAACAGACATGAGAGATTTCTTATTTCGGTGCTTGCCTTGTTTCAGATCACTGCTGTGTGGGAGATGCTGATGTCCCAGGAATACAACGGGCATAGGATTTTATTTTGTTTTACACTGGGAATGTAAGGGCTGTTGCAAAGTAACGAAACAAGCGAGTGTAGAGAGAATAATAGTGTTCTGAATAATTCATTGCAAGCCATGCTAAAGCAGGCTAGTTAACTTTAATTCCACTTTGCCCACAGGAATTGCAGTTCAGTTTTATCAAAGCAATGTTGTCTGTTTTAAGATTTAGGATTTTCTTCCAAATAAATTTGCATAGGATGGAAGGAGAGAACTGAGAATCCCACTGATTGGAGGAAGTTGGATTCCCAAAATGTGACTTGTTTACAAACAACTTCCCAATGAAATATTTTTTAAAAAATCAGTGAAATTCACCACCATTAAACATGGTTAAATCAATCAAATAAGCAAACAATAGCTTTGAGCGAGAAGTGTAGGCTTTTTTTTAACAGATGCATGAGGCAAAACACAGAGGTTAAAAGCCACAATCAGCTTAATTGCAAAAAACAACGCACAGAAAAAAACAGGGTTAACTTTTGCAGATCTCAACCCTTTTACTCCTCCTGTTATTTTGCTTCTGATGCTTCCCTTTTAATTAGAGGCGCCTCAGAGAGCCAGAAGAAGAGAAAGGGTTAAAAAAGGCCACTTCTAGTTACAATTCCTCATCTACTGTTAAGACTTTTTTTTAAAAAAAACTGCTATTTTTGAAACTGAAAAATGTTAGGTGTTTTCCTGACATTGCTCTGGAAAACAGGGCTTCAAGGCAGCACAAGGTGAAGCAGGGAAGCCTTATAAATCATCTCCTAAACTTGAGGTATGAAAGTTAGGTCATTCTTGTAAAGTTCACACAAGGGGAAAGGTTGACCTCTTGATGCTTGAGGACTCTCCCCCACCCCTCAATTAATGAGCCAGGAATTCCTTAAGGGACTTTAAGGCTCCAGAGAGATAAAACATATGGGAGGAGCCAGACCTATCTGCTAGGCAGGTGTGTGTGTGTATGAGTGCAAAAAGTAAAAAATGGCAGCTGTGGTCATCCAATCAAAACTAGTATCTTGACTTTTTTTAGCTTACCCTCATAAATTTCTCGAGGCTGAACCATACACGTTTTTTTGCTGTGATCATAAACACATTTTACCAAAAGAAGAACTGCTATCTACTTCTACCTCTTTGTTGATGTGCTCAGTAACTCCAAAATTACTCAAGCATTTTACATCCTTCCAAACAACACTAACCTTCAGTAGGAATGCTGATCAAAGATGGAGAGCTGAAAGACACTTGGGCCTTATAATTTTTGGCCACACTTGGCCCTTATTTTTTTACAGAAATTTGATTGGCATACTAAGTGAAAGCTGCTAAAGCATAAGGCAATGAGTACTGTTTAGAAAATGTGTGCCAAATACATAATAGGATGTACAAATTAGCTGATTATATACTCCTTTAATTTTATTGAACATGGGTACATTAATAAAATATTGTATTTTAATAAAGCACTATATAGATAGGCATTTAGCATCAGCATCACTTTTTTAATGGTAGCCACAAGGTGCAATTTCTGCACATCATTAAATTTAGATATTGAGAATGAGATTCCCTGTCCTTCAAAAATCCCATAGAAGAGATTTTGCCATCTGATAGTACCAGATAACAATACCTGATTAGTCTTTTCCATTTCTATAGAACTATTTAAAAAACCCTCCCATTGTCTAGGTCACCCTATAAATTCTGACACAGAAATCACAGTTCAACATTGTGTAGTGGAAGACATATTTAGCATTATGAAGCTTCTTCCCACTTCCTCAATGTTTTAAAGCAACAGTAAATACAAAAGAAAAAGTTGGTGCAATGGTTGTTAAAAACCTTCTACTTGCTGAGGAAAATTTTGAAATTTCTAGATATGTGTCTAGCACTAAAATGCCTGCACTGTTAATAAATGTGTCGTCTGCCTTAGACAAGTTAATAGTTGATCAACAACTCTGCCCATCTTCTTCTGTCATATGTTCATGGTTCAATTAATTCACCTCTTCTACGTCATAAACAGTTTGAGGAATTGTGAGAAGTAGTCTTTTGCAGCCATTGCCTTTCATGGATGCGAAAACATCTGAGAGTCACATCCATGGCTCTTATTCATCTTTCTATTTTGGTGCTATCATCTCTCAAGTAATTTATTTATATGAAATAGAAATAAATAAATTACAACCACTGGCGGTGGGCTGATCAGTTGGACATATAGGGCAACATTCTCCGAAGGGTATCTCAGGCCTGGGACAGTCTCTCATTTCTTCGCAGAGAATATCGTCGCAGAGGACAGTGCCAGTGTCACAAACACAGATCTGGCACGGTTCGGGTTTCCACACATCTTTATCACTATATCTCTGCCCATCCTGTACACAGCTGCCTGCCTCCTCTGTGCCAGAAGGAAAGGGAAAGGAGAAAGCAGGTTAAGAGACAAATGCAGCAGAAACCAAGAGCGAAAGAAATAGCAGCATTTGTCCCAGTGATCCAACATTGGCCTCCATTATTCCCAACCGGCCCCCTTCAAGAACATCTCATCAACTTCCCACAGGTTACGAGGGCATTTTGCTCTTCACAAATAGAGGATAAAGGCCTTTGGTTAGCTGTTCCCAATTCCACCCCCCACCTCCACATAAGTAGTATCCGTAAATTTATCTCAGGGTTCCTCACGACAATGATGATAACACTCATGGCTTGGGAGTCTATGTAAACTCCAAAAATCATACTCCAGTGGAGGGATTATTAAAGAATCATAAGAGTGGTAGACCTGAAAGGATCACGAGGATCATCTGTCCAATCATCAGCACTGTGCAGGAAAAACAGCACTGTACCATCCATGATAGGTAGCTCTCCAGCCTTTAAAAAAAACCCAGAGACGGAGAATCCAGAACCCTCAGGTAAACTGTTCCACTGATACAAACATTTTACTGTCAGAAAATATTTAAGACAAATCTAAGTAGCAGCATTTTGTTTATTTATAGGCTATTATTTGTGGTTCTAGTTTCTATAGCTGTGAAAAACAGTCTTGATCACTTGCCTTTAACTTCCCTTTATGTACCTGAACATGGTTAGCGTGTCTCTCCTCAGTTTTCGTTTCTCCAGCCTGAACATCCCAAGGTCCTTCGGCATATCTTCTTAGGAAATGTTTTACAAATACTTGTATCATCATTTTTGTCTTCCTCTGAAAACCCCTTCTGGAATTGTATTACTCGAAATCCTAGCTAGGATGCCAGTTGTGATCTTAGCGGTGCTGAATAAATATAGTATCTTTTAGGGTTCCTTCCTACCACGTGTGTGGGCTCAAGACACTTAGCACATCACATTTTTCATTTATCCTCACCGTCAGTTATGTGAGGTGTGCTAGGATGCTATAGCCACCCATGAGTCAAGACAATGCTTACTTGTGAAGTAATGGCTTGGGTAATAGCTACCTGCAAGGTAAGAGCCAGGATAATAATTACTTGCAAAGTAATAACTAGGATACCAGTAGTAGGTATTTGCGAGATAAAGGCTAGGGCATTAGTTACCTCAGCTGCAGGATAATGCCTACTTGTACGCAACGGTATGTATTACCCAGTGATAGTTATAGGGTAATTAGGGTAATAGATTCCTATAAGATACTGCTAGAGTACTTCCAGGTTACTCTAGGGTAACCGCTAGAGTTACTTCCAGGGTAACCGCTAAAGCAGTGATTGCTTGCCCAAGATTGTTCCTGCGTTGTCGTTATTACTTCCTACCACATCAAACGTATTTTGCTTGCTATATATTACCTCTTGGATACAGTGATACCAACTTCATAAAAAATACCCGGCAAGTCTAAGACCTAATCACAGGTGTATAAGTTATGTTTATTCTAAGTCTTAGCTCAGTTATAGTAGTTGCTCCCCCCTCTCTCTACTGCTGATCTAGAGTTCCCTCAGTCCTCACTCAGCAGACCTTGTCTGCTTTAGCAAACTATCTCTTATAATCAAGCATAGTTTCATTTCATGGTGGTTTGACGAGCCACTTGGCTGAACTGATAGCATTTCTGGCGGAAGAGGTTTAGGATTTAGAACAGTTATATTGGGCCACATAACTAATTCACCTTGCAACCGCTAACACTAATTCTTGGCTATAATGGGAAAGGAGGATATTAGAGGCCACCCAATTTGCTCCAGTCCCTTTGAACCTGCATCTAAGAAAACAGTTGTGACATGAGTTAATTCTTGATAACTCTAAGGAAGAGTAAAACGTGTTTTTCTAATTAAAAATCCAGTGGGGGGGGGTGTTTATTAGGCAACAGAAGACCAAACTGTCTTCTGTGTCAGATCGGTGAAGGATATGGCAGATGGAGAGTGGTGAGAGAGTTCAAACCAGAAGGCAGAGGAAGACTTTGGTGCTCTAATTTAAACATCAGATTAACTCTCATTCTCTCTCTCTCTGACACCCCCCTCCCCTTAGCTAAGTGAAACAGAAATTGTGCTTCATAGGGAAGAGATCAGAAAAAAGTACATTAAAAATGCACCTCATTTGCACTTGCATCCCCTCCACTCCTCCCCTTTTCTTTAACTTCTTAGCAAAGGCCTGACAGCAGCAACGATATGACAGGGGGGCTATTGTGCACAAGTCAGCAGAGCCAGTTGGAGCCCAAGGGACCCTCCACTCATGAATGGACCTTTTCTCAAATGCACACAGAGTGCAATTCACATTGCTCCAGTAGGGACTACTTTAAATAAACATGGGCAGCCTTTCAGCATCTGGAAGCTATTGCTGCTCAAGGCAAATAAACCTGCATAGAGCAAGGATTCAGTTTACACCCTAACCTGGGAGAACACTTGGGGTGGGGGTGGGGGGAATCAGTGTATAAAAGAGAAAAAATGATACTCTCCAAATAAGCACCTGGATTAAAAACTTTCCCCTTCATGAGAATATGAAAATATGTTTTTTTAAAAAAACAAAAAAACAAATGGTATTTGCTGATGAACACTTCGCTTCTCCTGCATGTTTCTCAATCTCCAAGCCATGGTGCTTTAATCATGGCAAAAGATGTGAGAAAAGATGCTAAACTTAGAAAGACTACACTTACCACACTGCAGACCAGGTGACTAATAAGAGAAAGAACACCTGATTGTGATTGGGAATTACAAATCGTCTCCCAAGATTCAGAGTGTTTCCAAGCTACTTTCAGTGTGCAATTGACCTTGCTTAGTTCACTGAAAGCTTGTGCCTCTTTAAAAAGTGTGTTAGTCAGAAAAAGTGCAATTCCTGACTCCTGTTGTTTATTTTTTTTGGTCACCATAAACTAACACAGTTCTGCTACTCTTTTCCACTGGTAGTAGCCCTCCTGTATTTTCCTAGCTTGTTATGGTTGTTAGAAGCAGAGAATAGACTAACTAACTCAATACCTTTTGATCAACAGGACTAGGAACCTATGTCAGTTTCCTTTCTTGAACCACCCTGAGGCAAACCAGTGCAAGGCTCTTTCTCTTACCAACTCAGAAGACCCAACTTCAGAGATTATAGCATATTAATAGTAAAAAGAATTAGACTCTTTCTTTGGGATTTTGCACTGGGAGAAAGCAAGGCTTGAGATCAGGAGCAAAAAAAAAAAAAAAGGAAATTCCACCCCACTTCCATGATATAATCCCTGCAATTGATTTACAATCTGGAGCATTACAGAGGAAAGGATGGCATCCAAACAGAAGAAAACCTGCCCCAAATATAGGAAGGGAGGAATTGTTTCTATCTATTCAAGTTTCCCACTCTTGAATAAAATACTGCAAACAACAAAGGCTCTCTTAGTCAGCAGCAGAAAAGGGAGAACTTGGCTCTAATTTTGTAATGATTGGGAGGGAAAGTTGATAAAAGCTTTGGGGAAACGAAGGGGGGGATGGGGATGGTTATACACAATTCCCTAATACACAGGAAGGATTCCCATGCCTCTAAGTGTGTGGGGGGAGGGGGGTGAAGAGTGAGAGTAGAATAAATGGACTGATGTGCCTCTGGAATGTTTTGTACCCCTCAGGTGGCCTCTTTTGAGTTGGGGAAATTTTTCCTTCTGCTCCTTCAGCTACCAAAAAAAAAAAAAATCTGTTAGCTATCAAATTCCCCAGGAACTCCATCTGCACCTTACTCCACATCCCTAACTGAACTAGGGGAGAGACACTAGATCTTATGGATAAAGATCTTTCTTTGTGATCCCCCCCCTCCTCAAATCTTCCTGGTATGTTCTCTTTTGTTTGGATCCCCCCCCTCAATGAGCCCCTATACAAATCATTCAGTTAACCCTTTCATTCCATCAACAAGAGGTTGGAGGGGTCATTTATCCTCTGTGAGTTGAGAATATGACTTTTTACCATACAGTTTTCTGGAGATCTTTAGACAAAGGCATATAACACTTTAAACACTGATAATAACAATAATTAAAAAACCTTATCCCCAGCTCACCCCACTTTTTGGAAGGCCCAGAGAAGAAATGGTACAGCAGTTGAATTAGATTGTGCCAAGTGCAGCTCTTGTTTTTGAGTAACCAAGCATTACAAAGAACAGATTGGGATTTCAGACTAATTATGAGGATGTGGAACAGCATCTCTCTGCAGCAGGAAAGAACTTGAGGAGCCGAAAGAAGAGAAACCAAGTGCAAGAACGAGATGGAGGAAGATTAACTCAGAGGAAGTTGAATTATACAAACCCACAAGTGATTTTAAAAAAAAAAGTTTGCTTGTTCTCCCGATTTTCCCCCCTCCTTCTCCTAATTTATTGTTCCCCATCAACTTTGCTTTCCCCCTGCTTTCTGGACAAGAAAAAGAGAAAGAAAGGTGTAACTTACGTATATCCTCATTCTGACAATTGACAACTGCTAATAAAATTACTTGAGTAGCTGCCAGGAGCACTAGAGTCCTTGAATCCAGAAAGCTGAACATGTCTAAATGTTAGACATGCAGCAGGACCTTTGTGTGGATGAGAAAGGAGGAGGAGGAGGAGGTGATGATAGTAAGTGATGGTAGTTTCCCCAGTGGCTACCGAGCCTTCATGCAGTTGTTCCTCCGCGGTCTTTAAAAAAAAAAAAACAGCAAGAGAATCCAAAGTAGCAAAAGGCCCAGGAGAAACCCGGCTAATGCCGAGGGCTCTGGGCTGAAGCACCGCGGCTGATGCTCCCCTCTGCCTTCTAGCAGCCCGTGTATATGCCCAGGTCTCAGTCCTCCCCTGGCCCCCAGCTGAGCTGTAACCTGAGCTTTCAGCCTTGTCCCCAAGTTAGAGACCCCTCCTCCTGATCGATCTTCTCAAGTCCAACTCCTGCAGCCAAAACGGGTGGCAACCAGACGAGAGGGAGGGGTCTGTGGCCCTCTTCCCTCTCCAGCCCCCCCCCCCCGCTCTATACATGCACACTCGTACCATCTCCCCCTCCCGCTTCGGGCGGCTGGGCAGACCTCCTACGAATCTCCATCCTCAGCCCCGTCCATCTTTCGCTCTCCAAGGAGCAACTTCGGGGGAAAGAGCGCGCGGAGCCCTCGAGCTGGGAATCTGGCTGGGAGCGCAGCTGCTCAATTGGAGGTAGAAGGCAAAAGACTCCCGGGAGGTCGGCGTGACTTCCATTTCTTCCAGTCTCCCACTTTTCTTGCATCCGATTTTTCTACAAATCGGGAATTAAGACCGACTACTTTACTTTATCCGGATTCTTAAAGCAAGCTTGCCTATACAATACACGAGGAGCATCAGCCAGATCCGGGCGGAGAGCGCTTTGCCCTTCCCACCTGTTGCCGCCTTTTCCCAAGAACCCGTCCGCTCGCATCCCCTTTTCTTCCCTCTCTCAAGATGCTTCAGCATCACTGCTTCCCTGGCGCACTAGTTATATACCCCGCCACTTTTAAGACGGGTGTCCCGTTTAAATCCTCAGCCCGCCAATCGTTTCCCACAGCTTGGCCCAAGAAATCTCCCATGTATTTTCCCGTTGTTGTTGTTTTTTTTCTCCGCCGCTTAACGGGAACGAAAGTGGGGGAAGTTGCAACATAATGACCCAGCTTAACTCTGAATGAACGCTGGGAAAAATGGCTTGGGAAGGTGGCCTGAGTTTTGATTGACTACCTCACACACCTCGATGGCTGAGATGATCTAGTGGCGTTTCCAGAACCGAGTGGGCGCAAACGACCAAATGGGCAGAATAAAAAACCCCTCCCCCTCTCATTTCATTCAATTTCTATCTTCCTGACCCCTTTTTCCCTTTCGGAGGAAGATATGAGAAACGTCCTGACTAATGAGAGCGATCCCCCCTCCCTCCTGTCCCCGCCGCACACGACGATACTCGCTGCCCCAGCCCCTGCCTGGTCCCTCTTTCCATTTACTGCATCGCCATTTCCAGGGAGAGAAAAGACTATCAAATGTAAATGCCACCGTAAGTGCCCAAGATCTCTCTTGGGAGGAAAAGTTGGCTGCAAAGACCGGGCGTTGAACCTTACTCAACAGTTAAGTGAACCCCACTAAATGTAGCAACGCTTATATCTGAAGAACTAAGTTTAGGCGGCAGCCCAGAAGCCCTTTGATGGAGAGCCGCCTTCTCCAGCGTTAAATGCTTCTCCAACGTCCCGGGAGACGTGTCCCGGCCGAAGAAACCCATTCCCGGTTTCGGACATAAAATAAAACCCAAAGCAATCTACAGTAGCAAAAAAAGAGCGCAGGCAGGCAAAGGGCGGAGCTACCGGCTCCGACGGGACAGAAAGCGTCCACCTGCGCGCGCAGCTTAGCTGGCCTGGCTCTGGTTTTGCGGAGCACGTGGCTCGAAGGCTGGCGCCCAGAGAGAGAGAGAGAGAGAGAGAGAGAGAGGTCAAGTGGCAGGGAGTTTGTGCGGCGTTTTGTCAAGTGCGTTTTTCTTGGCAGATGATTGCGGGGGAGCGGGGCGGGGGGAGTTCCCAACTGGAGGAAATTTCCGAAGAGGGAGAGAAATAGGGAAGAGTATTCGACAAACCAACGGAGAACTTAGTGCAATTTTGCCAGCTAGGGCGAACCAACTAGGTGCCAGCAAGGTTTTGTGTCTTTGGGCTTCTTCGAAATAGTCATAGGTTATTCCAATTCATAGTTTATGAATAGTCATTCCGAAGTTGTAGCCCAGATCCGGTAGGCTTAATGCTAAATCCAAAATGCAAGCTTTCTGCCTCAACTCTGAAAACGATGAAATAACCTACCTAGTTGCAATGTAGTTTCGGTCAGAGTGTTAAAACAGCCCCCCCCCCCCCCCCCCCCCATGATACAATAAACCTGGAAGGATAGTTTTTCTCCATACTTTGTGCCAGGGGTGAAATCCAGCAGGGTCTGACAGGTTCTGGAGAACCGGTAGAGGAAATTTTGAGCAGTTCTGAGAACCAGTAGCGGAAATTACCTTTGGCTGGCCCCAGAGTGGGGTGGGAATGGAGATTTTGCAATATTCTTCCCCTGAAGTGGGGTGGGAATGGAGTATCCTTCATATTTGCAGTATCCTTCTCCTGCTGTGCCCATACCACACCCACCAAGCCACGCCCACAGAACTGGTAGTAAAAAAATTGGATTTCACCACCACTTTGTGCCTATGGAGGGGTACAGGGGTAAAAAGCTTGCAAAGAAGGTAATTGTCAAATCCAGGCACCTGCAAACATCAACTGGTCGAAAATGCAGCAGTGCATGGTAATGGGTTTGCCCACATAGCATCTTTGTTATGGAGCTTCACTAGCTTCCACTTTCATTCTGGGTGCAATACAAGGTGCTAGTCATCACCTTTAAAGCCCTAAAGCCAGGATATCTGCAGGACCACCTTTCCCTAAGGACATCTACCTGCCCTACCAGATCAGATAGGGTGGGCTCCTAGACCCTTCCCTTAGACATTGCTATCTAAGTTGGGCAGACCTACACCCTTCTGTAAAGCTTTAAAACCTGGCTTTCCCCCCAAGCACTGGGATAAGATTGGATAGTTCCACATTAGAAATTTGACTTGACGCTAGGTCTTTGTTGTTTTTAATATTTTAATCTGTTTAGTTTTATAGTTTTATATGATTTTCTCTTTGTTTTAACGTTGGATTGGGAGCTGCCCAGAGTTGCTTAGAAGATGGACAGTTATATAAATGTTTTATAAATAAATGTTTTAAGTTATACCTGTTGACCCAGTCAAACATAAGCAATTACAAAATTGGCACCCATCAATTCAGGGTTTGTGCATGTGTGTGTGTGGGCAGATGAATAAATAGGAAAAGGAAGAAGAGAAAACAAATCAGGATACATTTATCTCCTTAGTTAAATCTCCTGTAGTAGAGATCAACATAAAAGGAAACATCTTTGGTTCTAGAGAATAACTGAAAGGATGCCATTTATAAGTTTTTTCCATGCAGAATAATTGATTAAAATTATAGGACAGTGATGGCTAACCTTTTTGCTGTCACGTGCCAAAAGTGGAGGGAGCACGGGGGGGGTTGCACGTGTGCGTGCCCACACCCATAATTCAATGCGTCCCACCCCTCTGCACATGGGTGTCTGATCCCCCCCATGCTCCCCCCTCTTTTGGTACGTGATGGCCTGATGGGTCCGGTAGTCCCATTTTTTTGCCCTCTCCAGGCTCCAGAGGCTTTCTAGGAGCCTGGGGAGGGCGAAAATAGCCTTCTCCAGGCCCCGGAGGCCCTCCAGAGGCCAGAAACAGCCCGTTTTCCAACATCCAGTGGGCCCGGAAGGCCAGAAAATCAGGTGGCCAGCACGCAGATGCGCGCTGGAGCTGAGCTAGGGCAACGCTCATGTGCCCACAGATATGGCTCCGCATGCCACATGTGGCACGCGTGCCATAGGTTCGCCATCACGGTTATAGGACATTCTTAGAAAAAGATTCTTAAGCCTATGAATGTCTTAATAATGGAATAAATTGCTCATTGGAAGTAGTGAGCATGCTTTCATGGATGTGTTCAAGTAAAGCCGTGCTGCCATTTGTCTGGGATGCTTTAATTTCAATTCCTAGACTGAGGGAGTTGATTCAAATTGCATAGAATTTTATGTAATAAATATCTTTGAGTGGCATAAATTGGAAGGAAATGGCACATTGTATTATATTTCCCCTAAAAGTAAATCACAGATGCTTGGCAGGCATTCATTTGCCAGATGGAAGGGATATATCAGTATGTGTACTGTTGACTATTGCCTAAAATTGGTTAGGCCAATTTCTCTATTAATTAACTCTGAGCTCTGGAATGTAGTAACTTGTTGAGTTAGTGTTCAAATATTGGAATACATTTCTGTTTTTCTACTTACTTCCCACATTTATTATTTTCACAAATAGCTCAAGGCAGCGAACGTATCTAACACATCTACCTCCTATTTTTCCCACAACAACAACCCTGTGAGGTGAGTTGGCCTGAGGAGAGTGACTGGCCCAAGGTCACCCAGGTGACTTTCATAGCTAAGGTGGGATTAGTCTCCTGCTTTCCAGCCAGATGCCCTTAACCAACAGACCAAACTGGTTTAAACACCATACAGAATTTTAAGGCAAATTCTCCAATTCCTTCTTTTCTTCTCCCAGTTTTGTGATTAAACCTTTTTTCAAACCAGATGTAAAACAGCTGTATGTACTCTCCAAAGCAGTGATGGCGAACAGCAGTTAAATGAACAACATTCAATATTCATTTTGCCCTCACCAGATGCTTTTTGACCAATAACTGAAAAACGAGTGTGTCCCTATATTTGTAAAAAAGCAGCTGCCTTTGAACTGATCACAGGGGAATGGGAAAGTGGAGATTACATTTTTCTTCCCTGCCATATCCTCCCCAAGCAGAGTCTGGGCTCCAGATTGCATAATCAACACAAAAATATGTTATTTATGAATTAATGCTCCAAAGCAGAATTCTACTAATTCAAAGGCATTGTCCCTGAACTTAAATCAGTTAATCAGTTAAATTTGCAATACATCAATACATGACTCTTTGTAGCTTGGAGATAATTTATTTATTATTTTATTTTGTATTCCATCTTTATTATTTTTACAAATAATTCAAGATGGTGAACCAACACCCCTTCTTCCTCCTTTTTTCCCCACAACAACCCTGTGTTGGGCTGAGAGAGCATGCGACTGCCCTAAAGTCACCCAGCTGGACAAAGTGCTCCTAGAGACAACAAAATGAAAGAGACTGAGAAATAAGTTGCAAATGCAAACCTGTCGGAGCAGACAAAACTTTTAAAGAAGTTATGTCAAACTCTTCATTTACACAAAGTAGTTTAAGTGCATACCAAATTTGATTAATAAACATTTTTTAAAAGAATATAATGGTTTTATGTAACAATTGTCTTATATTTATCGTTTTATTGGAATGTTGTATATATGGTGTCATTTTCCATGGAATGGGCAGCCATATAAATTTGATTAATAATATTCTTTTTCGTAATAATTATTCGAGTTTACAAATACAAAGATGAAAGACAAACACAAACTAAGAAAAGTATAAAAAAAGATAAAGAGAAAAAAAGAAGTACAAAGAAATATAAAAAATTAAAAGAAATAAGCATATATAAAAGATGACCCCAGACAAGTATAAACTTCAGTAACTTGACACCTTCTCTAATATTTCCATACCAAAAACTTTCAATCATCTCTTATGATTGTTGCCACAAGACAAAAAAGACTATTGTAATTTTGATGCTCGTTAAAGCATCAGGGATTTCTTTGAAGAAGGCTCCTAACTTTTCAATGCTCATGAAAAGCCACAGTGTATCCTTGTAGCAAAGATGGCCATAGCGTGGTATGAACCTTCCCCCAAAATAACTCACACTCTCGGCTGTAAAAAGAGCCAGTGAGCTTTGCCCTTGTTTGGCCGTGAATGCTAAAAATGTGCCCCATCAATTAACCAATGGCAGAGATCCCTCATCTTTTACCTCAGAATTGGATGAATTCTGCTCACCCCACTGAATTTAAACAGGGAAGCTATTCCACTGAGGCTTGGAAATAAGTCAGTGCTCACTGAATGCAACAGTAGATTTTGATAATACGTGTGCGTGCGTATGTGTGTGTGGTTTGTGAATCCTATTTTTATCTCTAACCTGTCATTAAGACAAACCCACTTTAAATACCCTCTGTGTTTCCTTGCAGTGAGGTGACAGATCCACGTTTTGCAACCAACTAGCAACTTCTTCATCAATTGCCTGTTCACTGCCTGATCTTTGCTGCAAGAAAAGAGCTGAAATAGAATGCGTTTACACCTTGGATTCTGAGTTTAAATTCCTCATGCAGTTAGGATACCTTGACATCAATTTTATTTGATTTTGTTCAGAGTCAATTGCTTTAGAATTTTTATTTACAAAGGGAAATCTTGGAAGAACCATTAAAAATTCCAAAACCCTTAGGTATGAGACTTTTCTTAACCTGGGGTGAAATTTTGTACTTTTTTTATTGCCCCCTTAGGTCCCTATGTAGTTTCCTCTGTGGCAGTCCTATTTTGCATGCTATGAAAACCTTCACCTACTCATTTCTGAAGATCTAAGTTCTGACAGTTACAAGAACAAAAGATTAAAAATATTCCCAAACCAACATGGGTAGCCTTGTTGGAACCTATAAAGACTGTCTCTACTTACTCATGCCCTGCTATGTTGTTTCTATCGGCCCTCAAAATAGCACTTTGTACACTAAGAAGCAGCATTTTGCAGCAATTTTTAGTAGCCTCTTCAGATCTCTGAGACACAATCATCAATCATCCAAACTGGCAAAGAAACAAAAATCTATAATAAACTCAGTTTAGCCATTATACTATGGTTTTACTTAACAGGAACACCAGAGTGCAAAGTAGATGATTGTGCTCACTATTTCTTGGTCTGAGACAAGACAGGATGTTAAAGGCAGAAGGCAAATGTTTTATAGAATAGTCTGCAACAATCCTATCCAGCTTGACAGCAACATCTAGTTCAGCGGTGTCAAACTCGCATTGTCATGGCGGCGTCACATGACATATCGTGACTTTTTCCTCCTTCGCCAAACTGGGCGTGGGCATGGCCAGCGTGTGACACATCCGGCCGTGACTTTGACGGCCCTGATCTAGTTGATCTTGGCTAATCTAGAAGACTAAGCAGAGTCAAATGGGAAACGGCTATTGATTAGAGTAGAAAGTTATGTTCAGGTGTGTCAACAACATTGCATGCGTTCAACCATACACATCATTAGAATCTGGTGTACAGTAACTACTCAAAATGCCCTTGGTTTTTGCAGATAAGCTTCACTTTTTTAGACCTCAAATAACGCAAGTGAGAATCAGGTACAATATCTAGAATGCTAAGTGGGGAAGAATGCCTTTAATAGAGGTTAAAGGTCAACAATTCTGACCTCTGCCTCATTACAGGCTTATATTGAGGGGGGGATCTGTATCCTTTGGACTGTCCTTGGTGTCTTGTAGCTAAATGGTTTACAGCTTAAAGATCCAGAAGAAAACAACCTCAATGCCAAGGTTATCTTAGCTATATTATGAGATGTGAAAGATCTGGATCACATATGAAGTTCCAATTAAATTGATTTATTACTAAGAATGCCTACACACAAGAATCTACTCAATTTCAGGTTAACACTATCTTGGCATTAACTCTTGTTTAATGCCAAGATAGTGCTAACCTAGAATTGAGTAGCATTCAAGAAGGGTTAGACTTGGTTCATTTGTGGCTATGTAGAGACTCTAGTCCAGTGATGGCTAACCTTTTTGCCGTTGCGTGCCAAAAGCAGGGGGAGCATGGGGGGGGTCACACACCCGTGTGCCCACACCCATAATTCAATGCCCCCCTGCACTCCGCCCCCCATGCAACCCCCACTTTTGGCACCCAACAGCAAAAAGGTTACTGGTGGGCCTGGTAGGCCCATTTTTTGCCCTCCCCAGGCTCCAGAGGCTTTCTTCAAACCTGGGGAGCGTGAAAACGGCCTTCCCCACCCGCCCCGGCCCGTTTCCCGATGTCTGGTGGGCCCGGAAGGCCCGAAAATCAGGTGGCCGGCGCACACATGCACACTGGAGCTCAGCTAGGACAACGCTCATGTGCCCAGAGATATGGCTCCGTGTGGCACGCGTGCCACAGGTTCGCCATCATGGCTCTAGTCTTGATTTCTCTTGACTCTGCCCCAGGTTCTGCCACATATATATATATATAAGCACAGGTGTGTAAGTAAGACTAATTGTGAGGAAACCTACATGATGGTGTTACACAAAGCATTCCAGTTTTTACTGATTCCTACCTTCTATTACCATCTGAACAATAATGGAATAAAACAGAGGCACAAGTAGAACTCTCCATTTTGGATTACACAAATCCAGATATCCATTAGAGGTCAGGTCGGAAAACTTAACTCTTCATTCTCAGATATCAATAGCGCTCCTAGCCCAACCTTTCGTAGCCTGGTATTTTTTAGACTGGCTGGAGACAGTTACTTATTATAATCCATTGATAGGGGCCATGGAGGCACATTAAGTTAGATTTCTAAACTCTTGATAGTCTTTTACTAGTTCCAGTACATCGCCACAGAAAATAAAGAAAGCAAAAGGAAAGGCTTTTATTTTGTAATTCCTTCATTCCGTCCAAATTTGCTCTGAGGAGACACAATTCAGATTGTTGGTGCCCATGTGGTCATCATGATATAAGTGAAACAAGTGGAGTGAAATATTAAAAATGCCTAAATTCAGAAATTTCCCACTTGCAGTCTATAAGTGGTTGAAATCCGTTGTGTAATCTTTTACAAGCAAAAATCTGCCAGTGCTGAGAGACCGTATTAGAGTTCATATCTGAACCTCAAGTGATTCTGTATCATGTTTAGTGCTTGTTACTATGTTCTGCTTTGATTTTAGCTCAGCTGATTTGATTTCAGAATACTGCTTTTTAGTAAGCAAAGTTTAATTGAATTGAACGTGGTTTCCTTTTCAAATGACGAGTTTCAGATTTCAGCATGAATATCGAACAAGAAATACATGTGCAATTTTGTATAGATTGTGTGGAACGCTAGGACATTTAAACCAGACATTACTGACAATCTAAACTGGAAAGAATTCAAATAGGGTGCACATATCAAACCAATTTACAACAATTGTCATAGATCAAGACCTCTCTTTAAAGATTTAAAGAGCCTTTAACTTTGATTTATCATTTTGCATTCTTCAGCATTTATTTTATCTAGTTAGATTCTAGATTCACAGCCTGTGGGGTAAAAACCTTGAAGGGGATAAATGCTTGAGCTTACATTGGCAGACCAAGCTGGGAAACCCTGTGATTCATTGATAAACAGGCTACAGGTAGTCCTTGACTTACAACAGTTCATTTAGTGACTGTTCAAAGTCAAAAAATGTGAGTATGACCATTTTTCACACTTACAACCATTGCAGAATCCCCATGTTCATGCAATCAAAATTCTGACACTTGGCAACGGACTTATATTTGTGACCATTGTTGTTTCCCAAGTTCATGTTGTAGGGAATTGAAATGCATGACATCAGGCAGAATGCAGCAAACTGCTTCCGTTTCTGGTGTCATTGTATCTTCTTCCTGGATAATCTCATTCTTGCTCTGGTCTGTGTTATCTGACCTTCTTCTGAGTGGGGGAAGAGGGAGGAGGATTGTCCAATTAGAACCCTGTTGCTGTCCTACCTTTTATCTGCCTGTGTAAAACTGTATAAAAAATAAAGCTCTCTGCAAGAGCGAAAGACCTCTAATCAGAGCAAAAGCCTGGACCTCTGATTTACAACACATGCGATCATCTTTTGCAACCTTCTGACAAGCAAAGTCAATGGGGAAGCCAAATTCACTTAACGACTATGATACTAACTTAACAACTGGAGTGATTCATTTAACAACTGTGGCAAGAAAGGTTGTAAAATGGGGCAAAATTCACTTAGCAACAAAAGTGTTGGGCTCAATTGTGGTCGTAACTTGAGGACTGCCTGTACTTTATCTATATCAGGGGTGTCAAACTCACGTCATCACAGCAGCATCATGTGACATATTGGGACTTTTTTCCCCTGCGCTAAACTGGGCATGGGCATGGCCAGCACATGACGCATCTGGCCTGTGGGCCGCAAGTTTAACAGCCCTGATCTATATGTTGTAGATGGGGCTTCCACTTGATGACTTCATGTTGCTCTAAAAAGGCACTAAAGCAAACCAGGCCAATTTCCCCTGTTATCATTTGTCAGCTCAGGCTGTTAATTTAATTTCTACCTCCCTGGCCAACATATTATAGCTTCAACACAGGAATTTTTGGCCCAGGTGCACAGGGTTGAGTTATGCCAGAAGAAATATCTGCTCATCACTAATAATTAAAAACCCAGAGTCAGGAAAAGATGTGGAAGAATATTACATCTGACAGAGGCCCAGGTGCACACCTGTTGGATTTTTCAGAGCCTCCTGCTTCCCCCTCCCCCCCCACTGACAGGAGACTGCAAGATTCAACCTGCTTGATTTAAGGTATGACTGTCAACCAAATAAATACAGTTTAGTTGATGCCTCCTCTATCATTTAACTGATCAATTGACTGAATGTCAGTACAGGTAGTTCTCAACTTACAACAGTTCATTTAGTGAGGTTCAAAGTTACAACAAGTGCCTTATGATCATTTTTCACATTTCTGACCTTTGTAGCAGCCCATGATCATGTGATTAAAATTCAGATGTTTGGCAACTGGTTCATACTTATGACCATTTCTTTGTCCCAGGATCATGGAACTTTTTTTGCAAACACCTTTTGCAACTTTTTGACCAGCAAAGTCAATGGGAAAAAGTGATCCACTTAACAACTGTGTTACTAACACGGTGTTACTAACTTATCAACTGCAATGATTGGCTTAACAATCCAGCCCAGAGTCCCTTGGGAGTTGGGCGGCATAGAAATATGATTAATTAAATTAAATATTATTAATTAAACTGTGATAAGAAAGGTTATAAAATGCAGCAAAACTCACTTAACAAATGTCTCACTTAACAACAGAAATTTTGGGCTCAGTTGTGGTTGTAAGTCAAGGAATACCTGTATTAGCAAACTCTTTGCTATCCAGTTTTGAGATATAGAAGACAACATCATGGGAAAATAGGAATTATATTTACCTTTGAGTAGAGTTTGTTTTTCTTTTTCACTGTGGAACATCTCCCACTTATTTTATGACTATCCATAGGTTAGGGAACTACAGGGAGAAAAAAAGCAGAAAAATGTTAGTGCCTAAACAGCTAGATGCTCTATACAATTATTTAGATTACTATTGTTAAATTATTTTACTGGTTTCTGCAGTACGAAATGTTTTTAAGTACTGATTTGATTTTCAGAAATATATTTATTGCTTTAAAATCATTGAATTATTTGTATTCAGTTATCGGGCTATTTAGAATGGTTAAGGAAAGTGGACAGGATAATTTTAATTTCAAATAATTGATGTGCTATTGATAATAGCCAGATACAGTAAAATCTTCTGTGTATTCAAGTGTGGATATGCATATATTCAACCATGCCTTTAATGGAACACATATCTCAATGTATACTTTACATATCATGGTAATAGTAGACATGCATAAATTTTCATATATATAATATTAATAGTTTCTAGGTGACTGGTTTATTTGAATGAGAACAGCAATCCTGTCCTTTGTTCAAATATTACAATGTGGTTCATTGTCCAAATAGTTTGCTAGCAATTTTACAATGCTTGACTGCTCACAGAAAAAGTACTCCCTCATTGTAGCTTTTGATAGAGAAGGGAATAAAATGGAATGAACAATGTTAACTTGCTAGGTTAAATAGGGCAATGTGATTCTGAATGCCAATCTTTGCAGCAGGAAAAAAGTCTGCATTGCCTTAACATTGATGGAGATGGATTGTTGGACTTCATAAAGTGCATTTTTGGCTATAAGTTACCCTTATGTTGGAATGTTAATTTTAAGTAATTAAAAAGTCTTTCCATTATATATAAAAAGGAAAAGGGAATAATCTTAGATAACAACAGAACTTTTTTTCTGAAAGGGATTTTTCCCATTAAATGATCATCAACCATCTGTCTTGTTTCCTCCTAAAATTTAACGCTATTGGTCTCTGTTGCTTGACAGAGGGAGACAAAACTTTCTTCAGAATCTTACAGTTTGAAAATTCCAAAACGATTCTCTCTCTATGTGTATGTGTGTTTATGTGTGTGTATGTCTCTCTCTCTCTGTGTCTTTCTTTCTGTGTCTCTCTCTTTGTTTGTGTGTCTGTGTTCATTCATTCATTCCCTTGTTTATTTGGAAATGGAGAGGTAGTGGGAAAAAAAATCTGGCTTGCTTCCCAAAACGAATAGTTCATGGCATTATATGAAATCTTCTCAGATCATCAAATGCCTCCTCGGCCTTGACATCAAAGCATTGTGTAGGCCCTGCAGATAATTGAAATTGATGTGAAATTGTCACATCTAAAGTACAATCTCTGTCAAAGGGGTAGCCGTTTTTTGCCATAATAATAATAACAGCAGCAGAAAAGGGCCTTAAGGCTTAGTTCATTAAATCTAATAATTTATGACTTAATTTTTTCCCCTCATACTGTAGATGCAGGAGGACATCCTTCAGATATAACAGAGCCCTCTAGTGTTCATTACCTAGCTATATGTTTCCTGGTCGTTGTGATTCCCTGCCTTGCTTTGGATTGACACCGTGCCTTGACTTTGGATCGTGCCTTAGGAACTCTGGACTTTTCTTGCCTCATGAATCCTCTTGTGTTGTGGATTTAATTTTGCCTGGTGGGTTTGTCTTGTTTGGGAAACTTTCAAGTGCCTTGTGGATTCATTGGTCATTGCTCTGTGGACTGGACTTAATTGGAACCGTTCTGGGTTGTGGGTGAAGGGAATTGCTGGGGAATATTAATAAACCCACTAAATCACCATTACATGTGTGTGAGTGAGTGGAACAGCCCATGTGTGTATACACAAAGACAGATAGACAGATAAATACAGGTGTGTGTATGTGTGTGCCATTCATGAGACCAGAGATGGAAACCCAGAGCTCAAAGCTATCAATGGAACCTTTCCAGAATGAAATTTGACCTCTCTTTCCTTTCATCCCCAATCCAGTCCAGGCCTGAGAGAGATAGTAGGCTTCTGTTGAGTTCACCTTCATATAAGGGACAGGAAGCAGACGTCTAGCTGTCTGACTGCTTTGAGTGTTCTGGCAAGGCGCCACCATTTGTGTATACTATTTCTGAATGATAAAGTTGCTTTGGAGAAGTGTGTAAAGCAGGCTCAAAACTCAAACAAGGAGAAAAGTCTCAAAAATACTGATAAATTGCTTGATGGATCCCAATAAAATAAGATTTGGAATTCTTAGTGATTCAAAGGAAGAAGAGATCAAGCTGATATTGGGAATGAACAGGAGGTGTTTACTATATTTGTGTTATTATTTAAGAATAAAGTTGCCAATTTTTCAGCTGGCCTCTTATAATTGGCGCTTTAAGAAAGGCAAAGTGTCCAAGAATTAGAAACTGTGAAGAATTATTCACATGGTGGACCAAGACAAGTTGGCAAATTGGACCAAATCACTTTCCTCTGCGTTCCCGTTTCTTTGCCAATTCCAAGTAGCGGTTTCATTGTGAAAGTGTGCAGCTACCTAGAGATACTGCCTCTGCTAAATACAACCCACAGAGACCTTTTTAAACAGGTCTCAAAGTAAGGTATTGTGAGATGGCCATAATCAGTATGATTAAAAACAGAGCCTTGGTGGCTCAGCAGACTAAAGTGCTGTTAACTAGCACCAGCTGCCTGCAATTACTGTAAATTCGAATTTCACCAGGCTCAAGGTTGACTCAGCCTTCCATCCTTTCGAGGTAGGCAAAATGAGGACCCGGATTGTGTGGGCAATAAGCTGACTTTGTATAAAAAAAGAACACCGCTTAGGGGGGGCCGAAAGCCCTACTAAGCAGGTATATACAAAAGTATGAAGGCTATTGCTTAACACATTGTAAGCTGCCCTGAGTCTCCGGAAAAGGGCGGCATATAAATTGAACCAATAAATAAATAAATAAATAAATAAATTAGATACTGGGTCTAAGATGCAATCATAGCAGATGATCTTCCCTTAGCCTAATGAGTTCTTATCCTAGTGCAGGGGTATCAAACTCGATTTCATTGAGGGCCGCACCAGGGTTGTGTTTGACCTCGGGGGCCCAAGTGGGTGTGGCCAGGGTGGGCATGGGAAGCTCAACATCACTCATGCCAGGGGCACCTGCGGTGACCTGAGCGCTCTGCCAGCAAAAACAGGCTCCTGAGCTCCGTTTTCACCTGTGACGGCCTCCTGCAACCCTCCACCAGTGAAAACGGAGCTCAGGACGGCTGCCTGTGGCCCTCGTAACCTCCATTTTCACTGGCAGAGGCATTGTGGGCCAGTCCTTCACTGTTTCCAGGGCGCCCCTGTGGGCCAGATCTAATCACCCTGCAGGCCAGATCCGGCCCCTGAGCCTTGAGTTTGACAGCCCTGTCTTAATGATTCAAAGGAAGAGCCATGAGCCATGATGAGTTTTCATGGGCCATTCCTACTCCTGGAATGGAGGTGTAAAAAAACCTACCAGTAGCTGGGTGTAGGAGTTACTTATAATTTTTCTCCCGTGTTCAAGGTTCTGCTACTTAATTTTGCTGAATAGATAGATCCTGCCTACAGCAGTGTGTTTTAATTGCTGGGCGAGAACACCATAGCAAGGGAAATTAGCCACCAAGAACTGTCAGCAAAGATTATGCCCTAACTAGTTTCCCTAAACCAGCATTCCCCAATCTTTCTGGGTTGGCAGCTGAGCACAGGGGAGGGGGGGAAGGCTAATGGTTTTGTGCAAGGGGCAGGCATCCACATCTTCATTTGCGCTTGCCTACCGCTTGTGGGAGTGACAGGCTGTGAGCGCCGGCACCCACTGCTTGCGCAAATGGGACTGTGAGCACTGGCGCCTGCTGCTTGTGTGAGCTGGGCTGTGCATGTGTGCGCTGGCTCGCCACTCACACAGCCCGGTTGTGAATAGGCCACGATCCGGTAGTGGGCCGCAGCTCTCAAGATGGGAACCTCTGTCCTAAACTTCAAAAATGTGACAAAGAAAAACATTCTGGTCTATCCATAACTGGACAGCATTTTCCCCATATATTGAATTAATTTTCCTTAAATCTTAATTTGTGCCGACTATTAATATTTAAAAGATATAAATAATACACCATACTAAACCTCCTACTTTCCTCCCTATGTTGCTGGATCACTTGTGCTATCTGACGCCAGTAACACTTGCAGAAGACTGGGATAAATATTTAGCATTTTATGGATGAAAGCTGAAAAACTTACCAGCTCTCTTAACAACCATCTTGCTTTCCAATGGTCCCATTTGTGGTTATAAATTGAGGACTATCTTTATTGGAAATATTGGACTTCCATCAGAGAGTCAGGCATGTGAGCGCCTATTCTCTTTTGCCTGTTTTTCACACAAGCACACAGATCTTTGTTTAAAGCCTCCACAATGTCTTGCCCTTCTCCTATTCCCCGCCCAAGGGGGAAAAAAAATCTACAAATAATATTTGATTGAAAGGTGGACCAATCAAGGAGTTCAGGTGGCAATTAAACTTTTCATCAAGTGCAAAACTGTCTCCTCTCCCCTGCTGTCTTTTTGAGAAATGCAAGTCAAAAATGACTTTGCAAGCTAACCTCAGACTTTCCCAAAAATATTTCCTCTGGTCTAATGGGTAGGCATGAGAAATGTCTGGAAGAAAAGACGCTTGTCAGAGAAAGCAAGGATTTAAGGAAAGCATCTCAAAGGACCAGAGCATTCCATGGCTTCTGCAAATAACCTTCTGAGCTACTAGTTTCGCCAAGAAATCTCCTTCCAATACGTCTTTAGCAGCAGCATGGAATGTGCTTCGGGATTAACAATGCGTCCTCACTTCTGAGCAAGAAGCATGAAATGAGGCAATGAAAATGAGAAATATCCTTTGGCACTTCTCCTGAAACATACCTCCTTCTCTGGGTCTTATTGCTGAAAACCAAAAATTCAATTTCCTGGTAGCTTGTTGCTCCATTACTGCAACCCAGAACTGATGTGTTTGTTTAGGTTGAGCCGTTCTTCATAAATAATCAGCTTATTGACAACATCATACATGTCAAACGGCTCCGAAAACATTTAATTAAAACATTAATTTTTTTATAATACATATTGAGCTATTTAAATGAAAAAAAAATGTGTTTTAGGAAGCCTTTGGAACGATGTTAAATTGCAAATGGATGGAATGTTTTTTGGAGTCTAGTTTATTATGACTGATTTACAATATATGGGCAACTTCATATGGTAGCCTTCTCCAACCTGGTGACATTTAAATACTGCCTGTTCAACTAAGAGGGGTATTGACTGTTGTTCACTAAAAACTAAGAGGGCACCAGATGGAGGCAGACAGTTCTGCAAGACAATAGTCATCACATGTATTGGGAAGTAAATGCATAGATGCTTAAGCTATAAGCATTAAGATTGATATTGTATCAATCACACCACATACCCACTTTACGGTCTGTTTCTGTTGCTCTCCTCTGGGAGGAAGTTTTGAAGTATTTCTAGCAGGACTAGCAGATTCTGTAATAGCTTTGTTCCCTATGCTATTGCTCTTCTGGATTCCAGTGCGCTACTGGCGGTAGTCTTCATGCATGCAGGGGTGCCGGAAACCAGAAGAGTAGCTGCCTGGTGCACATTTGCGCACTGGGAAGTTGATCTTCCGGTTTCCGGCATGCACATGCGTCCCAGCCAGCTGATCTTCACACGCACATGCGTGCCAGAAACCAGAAGACCAGCTAGTTTTGTGCACACATGCATGCCAGAAGCCGGAAGACCAGATGGCCAGTGCACAAGCGGGCGCTGGAAAGCGGAAGAGCAACCGCCGAAAGATGATCTTCTGGTTTCTGCATGCACATGCGCACCGGCCACCTGGTCCTTCAGTTTCTGGCATGCATGCACATGTGAAGACCAGCTAGCCGGCATGCATGCACACACCGGAAACCAGAAGATCATTATCCTGGAGTGCGCATGCACACCAGCGGCTGCTTTTCTAGTTTCCGGCACCGCTGCACATGTGATGACCAGCTGGCTGGCAGGCCAGAACCCGGAAGAGCAATGAGAGACAGAGAGATGTGCATGCATGCGCACCGGGTGGCTCCTCCTCCGGTTTCTGGCACATGCACTTGCACGTGCTCCTATTTCGACACTCAGTGCCAAAAAGGTTCACCAACACTGCCCAAGACCAATGTTTCCCAATTTTGGCAACTTTAAGATATGTGGACTTCAACTCAGTGCAATGGAGACAATGTGCACACTTCAATTCTCCATTTTCATTAGTCTCACACTGGTTTAAGGGTGGGGGAATTGGCTTAAAATATGAAAAAGGGACGTTTGTATTTGGAATTCCCTCCTCTATTAAATTTGCCGAGGAGTAGCCTTGGAAATGAGTGTGATCCAGACTGATTCAGGGCAATAGAGATTGGGCAAATGAAATCTAATGTTTTCAACATAAAAAACTCGCACAAGCTGCTATTTGCCTGATAGGAAAAGTGCTGTATAAGCATGGCACTTTTACCCATGTTAACATAACTACAGTTTTTTTCTACCAATTTTTCTGAAATCATAAACTTACCTCAGAGGTTAGGTTTGCGTGGCTACTCTGTAGTTCAGTGTGTCATACAAACAGCCAGTATGTTTTTCATAAAAATCAAGCTTGAGACGCTACATAGTCAAAGAACACGGGGTGGGATAGGAGTGTGGTTTGCTGCAGTGGTGGGTTGCTCCCGGTTCGCACCGGTTTGCAAGAACCGGTAGTAAAAATTTGTAGTAGTTCGGAGAACTGGTAATAACATTGGTTGACCACGCCCCCAAACTGGTCCCGTCCCGGTCACTGCTTGCTTACCCCACCCACCTCATCAGAGGCTTTTTTTTTAACTTTTAAAAGCATTTTTTCTACAACTTCTTTGGCTGAAGAGGTTGTAGGGGAAAAAATGCCTTTAAAAGCCTCTGATGATCCCAGCTGAGTTGCCTGATCGTCAGAGGCTTCTAAAAGCATTTTTTTCTGCAATCTCTTAAGGTTGTAGAAAAAACGCTTCTAAAAGTAAAAAAAAAAAAGTTGGCCACACCCACCCAGTCACATTACCCCCACCAAGCCACACCCACATAACCAGTAGTAAAAAAATTTAGAACCCTGGTTTGCTCCCCTTGCCAAGATCTGTGATCAGGGCACAAAGATTTATTTTATTTGTGTGCATGTTCGGTAAGTGTAGTGGTTAAGGTACCAGGCTAGAAAGTGGGAGACTGTGAGTTCTAGTCTCATCTTAGCCATGAAAACCAACTGAGTGACTTTGTACCAGTCACCCTCTCTCAGCCCAACCCATTTCACAAGGTTTGTGTTGTAGGAAAAATAGGAGGAAGATGGAATATTAAATATGTTTGCTGCCTTGAGTTATTTATCAAAATAATAAAGGAGGAATATAAATAAATAAATGTATCCAGTCATATAAACTATAAATACTAGTTTTGACTCCCCCTTTTTATTGTCATCCCCCCTCACATCCTATACTAGAATGACATCCTATGGAACACAACCTCCATTTTATTAATTCAAAAATGCCATAAGAGAAAGGCATAACCAGCGGTGAAATCCCCCCAGTTCTATCCGGCTCGCCGTACCTGTATCGCCAGCAGCAGGAGGCTCCGCCCACCCGCTGGGACATCATTACGTCCTGATTTTTTACCATCTGCGCATGCACAGAAGAGGCAAGCGTGCACGCTCCCACGCGCTCCCGTTCCCGAACCAGTAGTAAAAGTAAGTGGATTTCACCGCTGGGCATAACCTAACAATTGTGGAAGCAAAAGGGGAAGGATAACTGAGGGCATACAAAATAAAGAAAAAGAATCTTGGATTCAGTTAGAAAAACCTCTAAATGGCCACACAAGTCCTGTGGAATACATTGTCAAAGTCTTTGTAAAACCACCAAAGTGGTGACTCTGAAGACCTTTAATAAATCTCTTGAGTACCTCATCAAAATGTTGTGGTTCATTTGTCAATTGCATTGATGGATGACCAATAGAAAGAAACTACAAAGGTCATGTCCTCAGAAGGAGGTGAATCATTCTCTCTCCCTCCTTCCCCCCCCTCTTCCCCCCCACACCAGTGTCCCAGTGAGGAAGCATCAAAATACTGTATAGGGGTAACCAGTGTTCTCATTTTCCTCTCCCATCTAGGTTTACTAGGAGGGATCACTGTTGAGACCGCAATACATCACATATAGTGATGGGTTGCCCCCAGTTCAGACCGGTTCTATAGAACCGATAGTAAAATCGGTGGGAGGGTCCACCCACTGACCCCAATGTCATCAGGAAGTTTCTGCACATGTGCAGAAGCGCACACGGCCCCATTGCGAACCGGTAATAAAGATAAGTAGAGCCTACCCCGATCACGTACTCTGTGATGTCCATGCAGCCTCTCAAGTTTCTTCTTGGAGGTAGTTGAAGTAAGGTTTAGGGTTTAGCCCCAGAGCAACTGAATAGTCATCACCTGCCTATTTTACCTTGAACAAGGGCCCTCTTGGAGGTTAAGGCACAGGATTCTGCATTACAGACTATAGGAATGAAAAATCCAGGAGAGCCTGTAAATGTATTTCTTCCACCCAAAGAAAAAGGACTGTTTGGATTGTGAATACAACACACCAATTTTAGGATGTACTCCAGAAAATCTGTGGCCTGAATTTAAGGGGGAGGGAAGGAAGGAAGGAAGGAAGGAAGGAAGGAAGGAAGGAAGGAAGGAAAAGTTCTGCATCAAGATGAACTAATCCTGTCTAGAGATAAACTAGATTCACAAAAGTATACAGTAAAATTAATAGAACAGGTTAGCATTTGTTGTTGTTGTAGCTGTTATTATGTCTTTACCGTAGTGCAGACTTTAAGGAAATACTATACAAGATGATAAAAACCATTCTGGAAATCTTAGGTAAAGGTAAAGGTTCCTCTTGCACATATGTGCTAGTTGTTCCCGACTCTAGGGGGAGGTGCTCATCTCCATTTCAAAGCCGAAGAGCCAGCGCTGTCAGAAGACATCTCCATGGTCATGTGTCCGGTATGACTAAACACCAAAGGCGCACAGAATGCTGTTACCTTTCCACCAAAGGTGGTCCTTATTTTTCTACTTTCATTTTTTACGTGCTTTCAAATTGCTAGGTTGGAAGATGCTGGGACAAGTAACGGGAGCTCACCCCGTTACGCGGCACTAGGGATTCAAACTGCTGAACTGCCGACCTTTTGATCGACAAGCTCAGCGTCTTAGCCACTGAGCCACCACACCCTGGAAATCTTAGTTAACATTAATATCCAACTTCATTCTGCTTCTCTCTGCCTGGTGCCTGAGATATCACGTGGCATTATCAATGCACCGTTAAACACAATTATCACAATAATAATGATTTGAAATGTTTTAACACCACAGCCACCACCCTGAAAATCAATCATACTGAATACAACCTTCTGTACCAAAGGTGCTTTTTCAAAAGGCAACTGGACTTTCCTTGTTTTTTTCCTTGAAAATGTTTCGCTTCTCATCCAAGAAGCATCTTTAAGTTTTCTGACGAACTGAACTCTGAAACAAAAAAAAAAAAAAAACACCAAGAAAGTCCAATTGTCTTTTGAAAAGCACCTTTGGGACAACCATGACCTGGATCGTTAAGAATCTCCATACACACAACCTTCTGTATTTTTGATACTGTTCAGGGCTGGGCTGCTGAGGAGTCACAGGGGTTCGGGAGAACCTGTAGTTAAGATTCTGTGCAGTTTGGAGAACCCCCAAATCCCATTCCTGGCTGGCCCTGCCTGCCTCTCCCCGCCCCTTCCAGGAGTCCCCACACGGCCCATTTTGGATGCAAGTAAGTGCAGGGTGTGCACAGAGGTTCAGGGAGGGCGAAAAACGGGCCTACTGGAAGTTCGGGAAGGCCAGAAATGGGCCCATTTCTGGCCTCCAGAGGGCCTCCGGAGCCTGGGGAGGCCATTTTCGCCCTCCCGGAGGCTCAAAGAAAGCCTCCGGAACCTGGGGAGGGCAAAAATCCCCCCCTGCTGTGGTTCAGGAGGCCGACTAGGCCACACCCACCATGGCCATGCCCTCCCAGCAACCGGCCAGAGAACCCCTTGTTAAAATTTTTGTAGCCCACCCCTCATACAGTTGTAAAAAACTGCAGAAGAGGCTTGGCTGAAGAATCATTTAAGAGAGGCTCCTCTCTGTGCTAAAGAACAAAGTTGAAGATATGTGATTGCAATGAACTAGAATAGCCGTTCCACAAGTTGAACTCATGAAATCATTTTGCAAGCTCTGCAAAAGGGCATTCAAATGACATTTTCATGGCATGGCACTGATGAGATATTTTGTTCACCTAGGAAAGAATGGTTCAGTTCACTGTATGCAGCGTCATTTTCCAGCTTTAGATGTGTCATTTCTCCCTATACATCCATCATTTGGAAGCAAGCCAGAGGTTTTGCTTTCTGAAATGGCTCTTTATTCTCAAAACCTGCCTGGTTCTGAAAGACCCTTCAGAAAAAGGTTGCATTCCTTTCAGAGCAACAAAATGAAATATTTCCCCGTTCCTTAGGCTGTGTGTGTGTGTGTGTGTGTGCTTCTATGTGTTCATCTACAGTGTGAGTGTGTGTGTCGGGGGGGTATCTTTTCCAGTGCTTCTGTGGTTCTTCCACCCTCCCCACATACTATTTGCAGGGTTTTTTTTTTAATTCCTTGCACTATTTCTGAAATTATACAAATATAAGAAACTGTTGGATATAAATAAATTAAAATCGAATCAAAGTCAAAATGTGTGCAAGAAGAAAGAAGCACATTTGTATTTCAAGAAAATTCGCAAATGTGAGACAATTGCCATTATAAATAGTCCTCGACTTAACAACCACAATTGAGCCCACAATTAATGTTGCTAAGTGAGAAATGTGTTGTGAGTTTTGCCCCGTTTTATGAGTTTTCTTGTTGCGTTTGTTAACTGAATCACTGTATTTGTTAAGTGAGTAATCCGGTTGTTAAGTGAATCTGGCTTCCCCAAAGACTTTGCTTGTCAGAAGGTTGCAAAAGGGGATCACATGACTCCAGGATACTGCAACCATCATGAATGTGAGTCAGTTGACAAGCACCCAAAAAATAAATCACGTGACCCAGAGGTGGGTTCTACTTACCTTTACTACTGGTTCACATCATGCCCACGTGCTCTTCTGCGCATGCGCACATCAACTTTGATGATGTCTGGGTCAGTGGGCGGAGCCGCCCGCTGGTTTTACTACTGGTTCTTGTGAACCGATCCGAACCGGGGGCAACCCACCACTGACATGACCATGGGGATGCTACAAGGGTCATAAGTGTGAAAAATGGTTAAGCACTTTTTTCAGTGCTGTTGTAACTTCGAACGATCACTAAAATAATTGTTGTAAGTTGAGGACTACCTATAATTAAAGCACAGAAATCTTAATTTCTTTTCCCTAAGATCACCAAAAATACCCTACTCAATACAAGGCAAGTATAATAGCAGGTGTGTCATCTGGCTTGAAGTGGCTGGGGATAGAGATAGAAGGTAGCCAAGGAGAAATCTATCTGTCTGTGCCTGTCTGTTCATTTGATAAGATCTACTGCTCTGAAACCTTTTGGTCCTCTCTGAGACAGCTATTTTGAGATCTTCTGATTTTTATTTGACAGATTTCAGGAGATTGATGACCAATATAAATTTTTCCTAAGGGCTCATCCATACATCCTGTTTGTTATAGTGCAATGACACCCTACTGTTATGGAGGTTATGAGGGTGAACCATTGTCCTCTCTGCGGTCCTAGTCCAAAGCCCTCCTGAAATTTAGGCACTGCAGCACCTAAGGAACAGGAGGGTGGGCAGCTTCACTTTGGCACTGCCAGCTTCAGTTCTTCTGCTAGGACAGGGGTGTCAAACTCAAGGCCCGGGGTCTGGATCCGGCCCAAGGGGTACTTAGATCCAGCCTGTGCGGTTGGCCTGGAAACAGCAAAGGACTGGCCCGCAGTACCTCTGCCAGCGAAAATGGAGCTCCGTTTTCCCTGGCAGAGGGCCGCAGGAGGCCGTCATGACCGAAAATGGGATGTGGGCTCCATTTTCGCTGGCAGAGAGCTATCAAAACAAACTAAAAACAAAACAAAAGGAGAAATGTTTCCCCTTTTGCATTTTGAGCATGCAAAAAGGGACAGGAAAGGAGAAAGGGAAAGAGGAAAGACAAAGAAAAAGAAGGGAAGAGAGTGAGGAAGGAAAAATAAGGAAAGAGGGGAAGGAAGGAGAAAGGGGAATGAAGAGGGGATGAAGGAAGGATGGAGGGAGGGAGAGGTGAGATTATAATGAGAGTAAGGGAGGGTCTCAGGGAAGTCCTGCCTTAGCACTTGGCCACCACAGGTGCCCCTGACATGCCCACCATGGCCATGCCCCACCCACCCACCCCCGGCCCTCCAAAGTCAGACACAACCGTGATGCGGCCCTCAATGAAATCAAGTTTGACACCCCTGTGCTAGAACCTCCAAGATGAAGCCATGGATAATATCACTTTGGCGGCGGCTGGCAGAAGTTGCTCCACCCTTCGTCTCTGTAGTGAGAAAAATGAGGGGGAAAGGATAGAACAGATCCTTACTCTTCCCTATTTCTCTTTCCATGCGTGACGGAAGGCATGTTGGTGGGAGGAGAGAAGAAGTGACGGAGAACATCCGATTTGGCGCCAGTCCTCTGATCCCACAGGTCTTCTGCTGCCAGCCTATGAACCCCCAAGGGCCCCATCTTTCTCCTCTCTACTCCAATTCCAATGCAGACAGAAACTTGTCCCACTTTGTTACAGACACAATGGGAGGGTTGGAAATGTAGTCAGATCTTCTTTAGGCTAGCAATGTTTTCTGCCAGTTCCTATTATGAATAATAGAAATTTAGTGTTGCCCTATGGAAAAGCTCTTAGGCCCTTATCAACACAATCTTAGGAAGTAAATTCTGTTAGATTCAGCAGGTTGCACTCTGTGTAAAGGTATTGCAACCTGCAAAGTTAGGGAAGCCAAAGAATAGGTGAGGTAACATTGATTTATCTTTCTTTTTCCCTAGAAAACAAATAAACATCTCCCTTCTCTTGCACTTACAGTGAAAAGCTAAACTTTTGAGGACCTTTTAATCATTTAAATTAAAGATTAACAGGACAATCATAGAGATGGTAAGTGATTAGAGAGAATTAAATCTCTCTCAATATTGGAACTCAGATTATGCTATTGAACTGGTAAGGCATTTAATAGAGTAAAAAAAGGAAGGTTTTTCCCAAACTTCATATCAGTAGTGGGTTTCAAATCCCAGCACTACCGGTTCACTATTGGTAACGCACGGGTGCACACTCGCTTCTGCGCATGCACAGAGTGTTTTTGATGATGTCTGGGCGGGTGGGCGGAGCCTCCCGCTGCTGCCGCTGTTGGTTCGCCCAAACTAGAGCGAGCCAGGAGCAACCCACCACTGCTTCATATGACTTTGTGTCATGTAACATTATGTTGACCACTAATTTAGATGACTTTAAGAGTACTAAATAAATCCAGAGAAGATAATTCTATTAACAGCTGCTAGTAATTAAGACTATGGTAAAATTTCCAACTTCAGAAGCAGTATATCTCAATACCAGCTATAGGGAAACAGCTTTTGAGCCAGGCTTATAGTTTTACTCACTGTGCAAGTATCTATTGAAACTATTTTTTTCCTTAATAAAAGTAATTAACTGCAATAAGCATAACAGGACATTATATATCACATTAAACAGACATTCCAGAAATTGGTTGGCTGCTTTGGAAAATAGGATTCTGGCCTGATTTTTTTTAAAAAAAAAATATATTACCTGGACACACAGTTTCAAAATATTTTCTTGGATGCTTGACCAAATATTTTATTCAAATAATATTGGCAACATACAAGTTATTTCTTGTAAAGGCAGACTGGAAAGGAGGCGATTTCAACTGGATGGCCTTTTTATGTTAAAAGTGTACTTTAATGCAATGCTTCCTTTCAGCAAATTTCTCCAGACCAAAATAGAGAGACGTTAGAGAGACGATTACCTCCCTCCTTTTTTAAAAAAAGAATCCCTATAGAGCTAGAGCGTATGTATGTGTTGGTGGGATACAAAATAAGTGGGATATGGAAAATCAACTTTGCGGAAAGGTACCTGTGAACAAAGAGGCCCTTTGAAACTGGAGGCTGAATTTAGAGAGAAAAGAGCTAAACAGCTGGCATTTCTCTCCTCCCTTCCCGCCTGCCCAATTCTAACCAGAGGCAACAGAATGAAGTTCGAAAATAACCCAAGCGTTCCACCCAGCAGGAACAGAGCAACACTTCTGAATAGCTGATCTCTCCCCACCTATGTCACGGGGGCCATCTTTGATTTCCCATTTTGGGTAGGCCTGGTTATAATCTAGCAAGGGTTAAAATTATATGTCTATACTAGCTGCTTGACGTGCCATCCACCGTTCATTGTGGTAGCAAAGGAACTGCTCTCACAAATCTGTTTCTCCATTCATTAGGGTCAGCACTGATCATTAGGCTTGGGTGATCAGAGAGGAACATTATGGCTACTAAGATTATCTATCTGACGAGGCAAAGGAAGTCATGGACACTCGGAAAGGAGGACATATGGGAGGGAGGGAGGATCCACTGTTTTACTTTCTTGACATCATTGACAAAAAATACAGTGAAAACTATAAAAGATGTACTTAGGCCTACGTGTATATGAAATTCCTTTTTACAACATCAGAAGTAACTGGTTTTTCAGTTGCAGTATTTTTCCAGTAAGACATTGTTTTCAAGAATAGATTCTATATTGCTAGAGAATCGAGAATGACATTCTTTCTAAATTTCGCCATAGAAGTGTATGACTTGTCATATGATTTGCTGATTAGAGTAATTGTAGATTTGAAGGGGTTGCAGTGAAGCTGATGGCTGGAATGTGGAAATAAATGAACCTCCCAGAGTTGCTTTATGAGGGGATGGATGGTTCCTAAATATCAGTGGTGCGTTTCACATTATGTTACTACTGGTTCACCCTGCCCGTGCGCAGGGTGTGTGAATGCCCGGTTCACGCCCATGCCTGCCTTCTGTGCATGCGCCCGGCCTTCCGCACATGTGCTTTGCATGTGCATGTGTCTTCCACACATGCGGCCGGCCTCAAAAATGTGCCTAAATAGGATGGCATAGAGGCGGGGGGGGACCCGCGATTTCCGCTACTGGTTTGTGTGAACCTGTCTGAACAGGCTGAATACCACCTCTGCTAAATATGATAAATAAAATAATGTAATCCCCCTTAAAGTAATGTATAATCTATCAAAAGATGTAGGAAAAGGGGTGGCAGAGTCTGAAGCCAGAGTCAAGCGGGGAATCTCTCTAGAGTCATTACGTTCCCACAAGCCTCTTGAATTCCATTAACCTTTAGCGCCAAATTAGTGCTGATTATTAGTTGAGTACAATCTTGTATATGGGCATGAGCAATAAATCAGCTTAATTGGAATTTAACAAGTGGTCCTGATTCTTCACACCTGACAACAGATGACGGGAAGAAAGACGCAGATAATTTACAAAGTAACAATGCACAAAGGTTTGAATGACTATTGTTGGGGAAATGGTCCTAAATAAATAAACTCAGAAAAATGGACAATATTTGATTTTAAGGCTTTTTCTGCCAGGTGGAGCATATGAAGATGAAAAAGAGGACATATCCTCCTTTTGCTGGTCATCTGGTAATCCTAGGCATACTAATTCCATTTAGACTACAAAACAGAAAAAAAATTTAACTAACATATTTTGTAATAAATTGAGAGATGGGATTCTTCTCTTATGAGCTTTCCTTACCTAAAAAACAGAGTTAGGACTCCAACCAACAACAGGAAGTTAATATTGTTTGATATGAATCTAAATGGTCAAGTAAATATCCTTATACAGATATGCATGTGGTTTTTTCTGTATTTAATAAACTGTCAATTAGTTGATTACTGGTGATTATGTGAACAAATGCTTGCTTTCTCAACCTGTCTTGGGCAGTAACCAGTAGCAATGCCAAGGATGCCTGAGTCTTGAATCCTGTAGACAGAGCCATTTTACCTGTTATCTTCCCCTTTTCTTCTTCCCTTAATCTGCTGTCTATTACTCAATGAAATTCTCACTGCAGCCAATTACAGTTTGGTTTGAGGTTACAGGCAGCAAAAATCGTCTCCTTTTATAATGTTTTTGCTTGCATACCAGTATAAACACCACTTCAACAGACTGTCCTTCATGGTTCATTTTTTCATCGTCTCCAATGCCAACAAGAGCAGATGCCAGTTTTTTCCGTCCAAACCTGAAAAAGTGACTATGACAGACTGAAAATACAAAAGCTCAATCTTCACATCTGGTCATTTAAGATAGAAAAAGAGGAAGGCCCTGTTGGAAGAAAAGTCCATCTGGGTTCAGTTCCAACTGGGGAGAAAAACACTGGAAACATGGAGACTGCTTGGAAGGATGGTTTTAATGGTGAACAGGACCACATGGTTTGAGGTCCTGGGCAGTTGAGCACATGGAGAGAGAGAGAGAGAGAGAGAGATTTATACCATCTCTTGGGTCCTGCCTTGGAGCTTCCTGTTCCTGTGTAAGGAATGTATTCTGATTATTTGTCAGACTCCCATGGGGCCATGCAAGGGTAACTTTGTAGGTTGTCTTGAGTCCCAGGCTTGGTTGAATCTTGCTGGGTGATGTAATGAAGGGGCTTTGGGCAATTCCTATTATGGCTTAATGGCTTTGTCCTGGTTTGGATCTTGAGTGAGGGCTAATCCTATCACCCTGGATCTGAAGTCTTTTGTCTTGTAGATAGGTTGGCACCTGTCTTTCTGGGACTATTAACAAAGGTGGGGGCTGCTTTCCAAGAGCATATTTCTCCTTTTCTCATCCAGTATAATATTCTGCCTTTTTAATATTTCCTAGAATATTTCATTCTTCTAGGAGATTAATTTATATGCTAACTTCTTATAGCTCCTTTTCCTATAGGACTTGAAGAAGGAAACCTATAGCTGCAGTGACCATTTTCTTCCGATCTCTACCATACAAAAGAATTGCAACATCACTTGTAACATCTTATCCCATATATGTTGATCTATGAGAGTAGCAACTGAGCTGATTAGCTTTTAATTTAAATGCTGCTTTGCTGCAGACCAGATTCTATAAAAACAGATTTGAACTCTTTTGCTTGAAATGTAGGGTGGGAAGGCAGGCAATTAGGAAGCTCCCTGTTGGTGGGATCTCATTCCTTCCTTTCTAGGAAGAGACCATCATGTCTTGTCACTGTTTTCCTCTGATGCAACTGAATAGAAGAAGATAGGTCTGTCAGGATGTGTACATACACATTAGCCACTTTTCTTTGGTGCAACAATGGGCTCACTGAGGTGAAAAGAAGGTTATGCAGTAGGGTAATAAGATGCTGCCCCTTTTTTGCTCTGATCCTTGGAAATTTGAATGAATCATAGATATTTAGAAAATCTATGCAAGAAATAGAAAGTAGACTCCAAGGTGATGGCACATAATCAATCTTTCTTTCATAATTTATATGTCAAGGATCCAAGTAACACCCCCAACAAAAGAAAACTCTGAGGCTAGAAGTTCCTCAAAGTTCCATTTTATTAGAAATGTTATATTGGCACATCTGGGAAAACCCGAATCTGAAAGCTTCCAGGTTTTTCCCACCCAAAAGAAAGTCCAAGTCCCTGCCCCCACACCCACATTTCCATCACATGGTCCAATCAATGCATCATCCCAACTGGAGATGCCTCCCAGTCACACCATTCCAGGTGCAGGGCAGGATGACCTTGAGTCTCGGAGAAAAGAATGTTATTATGGCTAGATATCTCTTCAACTCCATACAATCCCCCCTCCCAGTTTCCCACAGCACTAAATGTGGCAGCCCTGAAGATCCAAAGTAAAAGATGGCTTCTAGGACTGACATAATTGTCTGGTTTGGTATAGCAGATAAACAGGACAACCACAGACTCTTACGGATAGTTAGGACTGCAGAAAGAATAATTGCAACTAGCCTGCTTTCATAGAAAACCTATATATTGCGCTGATCGGAAGGAGGGCTGAGAAGATATCTACAGATCCCTCACATCCGGACATATACTATTTCAACTCTTCCCCTCAGGAGGGCACCACAGGGTATTGCAGGCCAAAACAATTAGACACAGGGATAGTTTTTTTCCCTCAGGCCAACACTCTGTTGAATATCAAATTTTCATGATTCTGTTTAATGACTATGGATATTTACCCAAGCAGTATAGCTGTAGTGTTATTATTCATCTTTTTATTATCCTTCTTACTCCTCACTCCCATCAATATTATGATGATTATCATTATTCTGTTGCTTAGAATGTACACTGCTTCTGCACCAGAGACAAATTCCTTGAGTGTCTAATCACACCTGTCCAAATTAAATATTCCATTCTAAATATCCACTTTGTACATAGAGTGATGCTGCATATATCAATAGAGAGAGGTTACATCAAAACAGTGAGGGATAGAATATCACATTTAATCAAAAATTTTTAAAAAGCAGCACTCACACTCAACATAAAAAATAAGACAAAGTGGATCAAATCATAATAAAACCAACTCACATTCAAGGAATCGGCATGCCGAAGCAAATAAAAATAATTTTATATAGTATTAAAAACTTCAGCGGGTGGCAGCAATTACTGAATTTGACTGCAGTTAAAAATACTAAGTAGACATAGGCCAGGTCTACTTAATAACTAAATGGGAGACCAACAGGAAATCCCAGGAAAGATTTTTTAAAAAAAGAATCCTGAAATAAAGCAATGGGAAATCATTTCCATATTATTGGGGGGGTGGGGGAACCCGCACATACAGATGTGTCCTCCTGGTCACCAGGTGTTATAGAAGTAATTTATTATTATTATATATGCAGAAATATGAAATCACAGCTGCCAGTTCTTCTCATTATTTTTGGTACTGAAATGATCACATTACATGTCAGGAAATTTTTTTCAGAAGAACCTTCTAGAAATGAGATGTCACAACTCTGAAGCACCGTTCCCCTGTCTGGTTAACAGTTGAAGCAGCCATAAAACAAGGTGCTCTCCCACTGCATCACTGTCACGGCTTTCTTTGTGGCTGGAATAACAACTTACTTGAAAATGCTTACCAATAAGTAATTAAGATTGCTTTCCCCAACCAGGTTTCCTCCAGACATGTTGGACTGTATTGACTGCAAAGCAGTTTGGTCTAGTGGTTTTAAGGCACCAGGCTAGAAAGTAAGAGACCGGGAGTTCTAGTTCTGCCTTAGCCATGAAAGCGAGCTGGGTGACTTTGGGCTAGTCACTCTCTCTCAGCCCAACTCATCTCACAGGTTTTTTTGTTGTAGGGAAAATAGGAGGAGGAAAGAGTACTCAGTATGTTCACCACCTTGAGTTATTTATTAAAAAACAATAAAGGCAGCAGGTAAATAAATAAATAAATAAAATCATGGCACAAATCATGGCTGATGGCAAGGGAGGATGAGAATTATACTCTAATCCATCTGAGGGGGTGCCAGGTTGATGAAGGCAGTTATGTACTGTAGGAAGTTAGCACCCCCCCCCTTCCTAGAAGAATGAAATATTCTAGGAAATATTAAAGAGGCAGAATATTATATTTCCCTGGATCAGAAAAGGAGAAACATGTTTTTAAAGACAAAGCAGCTTCCTACCCCTTCAACTCCAGGGTGATGGGGTTAAGACATGGCCCTCAGGACATGATAGGATTAGCCTTCTACCCATCTCACCACATGGCACCTGGGAAGATTACATTACCCAGCAAGGCTCAACCAAGCCTGGGACATAGACAGCCTACAAAGTTAGCTAAGACGCCCGCTCCCTGGGAGTCTGACAGCCAATGGGATACATTTCTTGTACAGAAACAGGAAACTCTATGGCAGGGCCCAAGAGAGTGTATAAATCTCTCTCTCTCACACCCATGTGCTCATTTTGCCCAGGACCCAAAAAACCCATGTGGTCCTGTCCACCATTAAACCATCTTTCCAAGCAGTCTCCATGTTTCCAGTGTCTTTCTTCCCACTTGGAACTGAACCCAGATGGACGTTTCTTCCAACAGTACCTACAGAGCTCTCTATCATTCCTGGAGGATCTCAAGGTGCTATATCTGAATGTCAGGTGACTTCATCTGTCTCAGGAGCTATTCCTTAATATTATAATTTTAGCTGAGTAGAACAAGGCTCTAACGATAACCTGGGTTCAATAGCTACAGACTAAGCTGTCTGCCAGACAGGACAGCATGCTATCCAAAAAGCCTTTGAAGCATAAAGCAAAAAAGGCATGGTGTTGGAATTTTTAGAATGACTTCATTTTCACTGAAGATAATGCATTCTGCATCTAGTTTAAACTTACTGACATACTTCATGTTCCATTATAAATCTACCATGTTGTACACAAAGCCAGATTATTTTTAAAGAGATATGCTTATTGCTTGCGGAACAAATAAAGACATAACTTCTCTTGTAAAAAGATGTTTCTACTCTGTGGTTATCCAGCATATGTATTTTTTCCAGAAATCTTTGTAAGCATAGGAATTGATCAGACCTTCTTATGCCACCAGACTTCATATTTTGGGTTTAGACAATTTAGAACTACGCCGCCTTCGGTATGACCTAAGCGTAGCTCTTAAAATTACCTGCTACAATGTCCTACTGTCAATGACTTACTTCAGCTGCAAGCAAATAATACATGAGCACACAATAGATACAAACTTAAAGTGAACCGCTCCAAAATCTGATTGCAGAAAATACGACTTCAGCAACAGAGTGGTCAATGCCTGGAATGCACTACCTGACTCTGTGGTTTCATCCCAAAACCCCCAAAATTTTAACCTAAGACTGTCTACTGTTGACCTCACCCCATTCCTAAGAGGTCTGTAAGGGGCGTGCATAAGAGCACCAGCATGCCTACTGTCCCTGTCCTAATGTTCCCTTTATTTGTATTCATTTTATGTATTCAATTCATGCTTATACTTATATATATTATCTTATACGTACTTGACAAATATAAATAAATAAATAAATAAATAAATAAATGCTACATTTGAAAACAGCTGCCAATAACAATGTCATTTTTTGTTTTTGTTTTTTTTATGCTGACTAATATATCTAAGAAAATTAAACTCAAGAGTTTTCAATTCTTTGTTTGGTTCTAATTTTCATTTCATCAAAAACTTTCTCTCATAAACTAGATGCTCTATTACATGTCTAACATAACTGAAAAAAAATATTCCTTTCTATAGTTTATTCAACAAATTGTTGCACATATTATATTCTGATTAAGTTAAATACTAACAGTATAAAATCTTATAGAATTCTTGTAGCAAAGTTAAGAATTTACTTGGTGAACATAAGTTCTTCTCCAAGTGCTTAGAATATCTGTTTTCCACCCTTCTTTCAAACCTGAAGTAAAGTTAATTCTATTTCTAACAATTTTTTTTTAATGACCTTTAGCTTCTGGAGAATAATTAACAATTCACCTGTTCAGCTCTGAAAAAAGACTGTTAAATCTACTACTGTATATTCCTGTTATGTATTTACAATCAGTGTTGATGTGTGACTTCATGTTGCTCTATCTTTACTTTTCTACAAGTTGTCAAAGTTTGAGTACTTTTACCCTCTAAAAGGATAAATTAGGCTGTGTGAACACATACAAATGAAGGTAATGATTTCACTTAGCAAGAAAAACGTATCACTTTTTAACAAAATTTTAATGTATATATCAAATGTTTTTTCAAACTTTGTGATATTGGGGTTGTATTGGCAAAGTCAGGAGCAAAGATGAGACACAGCCCTGCCACTGAGAAATGTTGATTTAAGACAAGGTATTTCTTCAGTTGTGATTATATTTTGTGGCAATTAAAGCTGGAAAGAAAGAACGTCTGTTTAAATTAATTTCATAAATCAAAATCCTGAAAGCCCAACTAAATGGAAAGATTGATAGAAGAACCCCTGAAATGGAGCTTCATAGCGCCTGAGTTTGAATTGGCCAGGGCTGTTTTCTCCATCAAACCTTCTTTCTGGACTTTACGTGTCCTCTCTGCCCAATTCCTATTGGTATTGGAATGGAGTTTGTTTAATAGATCACTTTGTGTTTGTGGAGGCATTTGCAAAACGAAATATAGGAAAATCCTCCTTCTTATTTTATTTAACCGAGGAAGCAAAAACAAACATTGAAAAGCTGTGGATTCTGGTAAATAATGATGAACTGAAGAAACCATTTTTCAAACAGGAACTAACATGATCCCTTCATTATTTTAATTAAGGATGGTTCTTTTTTTTAAAATTAGATTGGCAAAACCTCCTCTGCAGCGAAAGGTCTGGCTGGTGCTTTGAGACCTATCAAAATTGAAATCTGCTTCATCTTTGTATCTGTTTTATTGAAACAGAAGCAGTCCTAATTTTTTCTTCTCATGAACTAAGTCTTCAAGCCACTGTCCCCAGTTCATTTGGCTTCCTCTCTATCTTGAGTAAGGGATGAGCAAAAGTATAATTATAAGCCCAAATTCTAACAAATCAAAAGGCCATTCAGACCAAAAGATTCCAGAGAGGAAAGATAATAGAGCAAAGACCATAATCCAGGCAATGAAGCATCACCCAAAGAGTCAAGTCAGGATTCAAGGTGCAAAAGAAATTTGTCAAGCCCACAGCTTTTAATTTGGTGTGTGTGTGTGTGTGTAAAAATGGAAAGACATATTAATTCTCACAATGGAAGAATGGATAGAAAAAGTGATGGAGAGATAGCAAAACTAACTGCTTTAATTAAAGAATAGAATTTATTCAGTTTTGTTTCCATGTGGAAATTACTTATGGACTTTATCCTCCAAACAGGAAAAAAAATGAAATGTTGGTTTTGATGATTAGATTAACAGTGATATAGAAATGGCTAGTATTAAATGCTGTATGTACTAAATACTGTATTTGTACTAAATCCTGTTATCTATTAAATATTGTATGTACTACTACTAAATATACTATGACTGTGATGGCACGCAGAGGTGGCACGCAGCACCCTCTCTGTGGGCACCGAGCCGTTGCCCCAGTTCAGCTCCACCGCACATGCGCGTGTGCCTCCCGCCAGCCAGCTGGTCTTCGGGTCTGTGCTGCACATGCGCTGGGGGTGAGGCATGTGCAGGGGGCCACGTACACATGCACGGGGGGCGGGGTGCATGCGGGGACCTTACACACATGCACAGGGAGGCGGGATGGATGTGGGGGACCGCACACGCATTGCATTTTGGGGGTTCGGACGCACACATATGGATCACGCCCGTGCGCGCACGCTTTGGGCACTCAATCCAGAAAAGGTTAACCATCACTGTACTATGGTATATACTAAATACTGTATGCACTAAGTATTGTATGTACGAGTACTAAATACTGTAGGTAAAATTAAAAAGTTGTGGTTGTACCTATATTTTGTATTCTAGTACAGCAAAGGAAGTTGGAAGTCACTGTTTCTTTTTCTTTCCCTTTTAACTTGCATCCCCTTCCCACTCTTTACTTTTCCATATTCCTCGTTATCTTTGTTTCTATTTGTACTTTAGTCTATAATACACCTTAATAATAAAAAATAAACTTCAGACATTACTTTCAGCCATCAGCAACTTTTAGATAGCTTTGTATGAAAACCTACAGCTACCTCATCCTTAACTCAGCTGCTCTTCTATAAGGCATGTTGAGCTACTCTTAAGGAAATACCTAGCCAGACCACATGATCCAATGTTTTCCATTCTGATTTCTGCAGAAATCCAGATAGTGGCTATGACATGGGTGTGAAAAATGTGTGTGTGTGTGTGTATAATTTTGATTAAGAATTTTGAGCCATATTACGTGTTCCTGGTAAAAAACAACAACACATCAGGGATAAAGTCACATTGCTATTCATCTAGGACAGTGTTTCTCAACCTTGGTAGCTTGAAGATGGGTGGACTTCAACTCCCAGAATCCCCCAGCCAGCAGCACTGGCTGGGGGATTCTGGGAGTTGAAGTCCACCCATCTTCAAACTTCCAAGGTTGAGAAACACTGATCTAGGACTTCATGTGAGATCTTACTCTCATTATAGATATATGTGAGGCAAATTAGATTAAAAATGAGCAATGGGCTCAAGTTCATTTGATGAATTATGTGGTAGAGATGAGCTTGGTGGCACAGTGGTTTGAATGCAGTACTGCAGGCTACTTCTGCTGATTGCCTTCTACCAGCAGTTCAGCAGTTTGATTCTGATCGGCTCAAAGTTGACTCAGCCTTCCATCCTTCCAAGGTTGGTAAAATTGAGGACCTGGATTGTTGGGGGCAATATGTTGACTCTGTAAAACCGCTTAGAGTGGGCTGTAAAGGACCAGGAAGTGGTATATAAGTCTACGTAGTGCTATTGCTATTGGTCATTGTCCCTAGATAATGTTCCAGTGATACACAATCCTGTAACATGCCAAGGGATGCACTTTTCTAATCAGAAAAAAATTGATGAGGAAAAATGGCTTTGCTTGGCAAATTTCTGGGGAAAAGAAGAGGAGGATAACAGATAGTGGGATCAAAAGACCACAAATATATGGCATCAAAGACATGATTGGACTATCCTCAGAAGGAAATTGCTGGAGGAAGCTCAAAACATCAAGAATGAGGACCCAGTTTGTGGGGGCAATAAGCTGACTTTGTATAAAATATACAAAAGTATGAAGGCTATTGTTTAATGCATTGTAAGCCGTCCTGAGTCTCCGGAGAAGGGCGGCATATAAATATAAATATAAATAAATAAATAAAATTATTCTTGTAACAGAGAGTCAAACCCTTTTCAATGGAAACTAGCTTCAAAAATGATGTAATTATTTAACTTTTTTCTACATATTTAAACATTTCATCTTTCAGACTAAAATTTAAAAGCAATTTTTTAAAAGTTCTGGGGAAAGCTCTAGTGCTGAAAAATGTGGATGGAAAGAGAAGAAGAGAATCAGCAGAAAGCAGATGGATTCATTTAATGGTGATAAGACCATTACTTGAAGTTCTAGGACATGGTTAGGGAGAGATTATCATGGAAAACATCTATGTGATTGCTAAGAGTTGACACTGACTTGACCGCACTTAATCTATTTATAAATCAATCTAGAGACTACCAGCAGCTCTTGATTAATTTTCATTTATCCTGACACCACACTAAGAAAAATTCAGATGTTTTTCATAGGTTGATACTATCTATGCTCGGAGGCAAATATCTGTTTGATTTAAGGCAAGTGTAGGGATACTGTGACCTACCTGATATTGTGAGATATGATTTACAACAACCTGAACCAAACTGATTATGCTAACTTATGCTAAGAATTTCAGTTTCATAATATCTTCAAAACCGGTTTCCCCATTCCTGGTCTATGGATAAAATATGACTGGGTCAGAAAGCATAACAAATTGACAAACTACAACACAGTTCAATTTACACACAACCATGGCCATTATTAGGTTTGTGAGACACTCAGGTAATGTATTTGGCAGCATTTAAAAAATTATTTATCATAGGTATTACCCTAAGGCAGTGACGGCGAACCTTTTAGGCACCGAGTGCCCAAAATGTGCATGCGCGCCCAAACTGCAAGGTGCAGGCACATGCGTGTGCACCCCACATATGCATCCGTGCCCTGCACATGCAACCACACCCCTCCCAAACTGCAAGGCATGGACGCACGCGCGGGAGTGTCCCGTGTCCTGCGCATGCACAACAGAGACCCGAAGACCAGCTGATTAGGTGCACGCACAGAGCTGGGGCGATGGCACACGTGCCCACAGAGAGGGCTCTGCGTGCCATAGGTTCACCACCACTGCCCTAAGGAGTTTCAGAGCCATTCAGGAAATGGACAGCATTGCTGGGGTACTTAATCATGCGAGATTCCATCAGCAAGAAGAAGCTCAGACTTGTGCTATGGAAAATGCCTAGCAATGCTATCGACTAAAGTACATCGGCTAATGTTTACAGGCATGATTCACCTTCCATATTTTATTTTTTAGTAACAAATCTTAAGTAATTAAGTAATATCTTAAATATATACCAACAAAGTTATAGACATTATGCCCTGAAAGAATAACATCTAGTTCTAGCATTCATGCTCGGAACCCAACTCCTACCATAAGTCAAGATATTTATTTTACTTTTAAAAAATAGAGATCTCATTAAGACTCTGGCATGAAGGGCCAGAGTTCCCGGAAATCCCACTGCTTGTGTTTACACAACACAAACAACCCAACCCTTCCTTTTTCCCTGCCAATAAACTCATCTTTGCGAGCCAGCAGGATGGCTGAATCTGTGCAACAAGGATGAAGGCTGAATCTTTGACCATTGATGGTCACTTTTTTGGTCCCATCGATCTTCTTTTAATCCTCCTTTAGATTTTTCCGTCCAGAGGGAGGGAACTGCACAGGGCAGAAGCAAAACTGGAGTTCATATCATGAAAGATAGACCTCAGGTACTAAACTGCCCCTGACTGCCCCCTTTTCCCCAACACTGTGTGGTCCTGAGGAGGAGAAAAGTTAACCAAAGAGAAAGTTATGTGATTTCCTAGAGAGAGTCTATTTTAGGAAAGCCTTTCTAGGATATTATCTCTGCTTCAGGAATGAAAAAGAGTCATAGGGAGAATTTGATTGGCCTGAAGCAAGACCTTTTTACAGCCAGATTTAAGAACTTCAGGGATGGTTAAGTAGATAATTTGTATGAGTTAGAGAGTTTGCACAATATGCTTTTCTCCTTTCCCTTGTCCTGTAAAATGTCTGTTCAAATATCCTGTTTCCCCCAAAATAAGACATCCCCTGATAATAAACCCAATCGGGCTTTTGAGCACATGGCAATAAGGCCAAGCACTTATTTCAGGGTTCAAAAAAATATAAGACAGGGTCTTATTTTCAGGGAAACACGGTAGTAAATATGATTGATCGTAAAGTGCTTTTTCATCACTATCGTAAGCGTAAACGATTGCTAAACGAGGACTGCCTATAAACGTATAACACATATTTTGGTGACCAAAGTGTAGTTTAGAAAGATGGACCTTCAACTTTCTAGCTTCAGAACTGTGACAATTTTGCAGAAATGATGCAAGAGGTTTGCTGACTGCATGGTGTCCAAATTCAAAAAGTTGCTTTCTATAACTGAAGGAAGAGCTGGAATGAGATTTTAGGCATCCCTAGATTTTTATGCCTCCAACTTCTGTTGCCTTAAAATATTTGCAAAAGTGTAATAAAGCAAATAAGTAAATAGAACCCAGAATTCTTAAAAATTTATTTTTTTGCAACGAAAAGGTCTTTGCCTCATACAAGAGATTCCTTTCAATGTCTCTATTGGAATATATAGCTGAGCTAACAAATTCACAGCCACACCAGTTCTCAAAGGGCACAAAGATAGCATTCTCTACAGTAGCAGAGCTCAGGCAAACTGTGAATCCATAGTTTCAGAAGCCAAGTGAGCTATGAGCCTTTAACACTCACTGGGACGGAGGATGGGGTAAAACAATTTACCCCACCACACAAGTGATGGAATCACTGATATCCCAAAGATGCTTTTTTCAAGAAGCAACTGGACTCTCTGGTTTTTCTTTAAAGAAGTTTTGCTTCTCATCCACTGATATTGTATATCCCATATATATCCCATAAATATCCCATATTTTAATTTGTGGATTAATCCTATTAATTAAACCCCATTCTTAAGAGGTCTGTAAGGGGCGTGCATAAGCGCACCAACGTGCCTACTGTCCCTGTCCTACTGTCCCCATTTATTTGTATCCATTTCCTGTATTCATTATCATGTTTATACTTATATCTGTTATCTTACATATGCTTGACAAATAAAATAAATAAATAAAAATAAATAATCTCATGTAAGGCATCCTGGGTTCCAATCGACAATTTAAACTGATGCAATTTTCAGTCAAAATAATCAGTGCTGTTGGAAAAGGTATACTTGAGATTTACAAAAATGTAATGAGTTTATATTTAACAGCGGATGATTATCTAAATCCACCAGGAGATGACATAAGTCTATGGTCCTACTTTGATAGGCATATGCATACCTGCATGTGACGCACCTTTTACCAGGAGTGGCTGTCTTTTACACTTTTGTGGAGTTTTGATCAGTTAACCCAGGGGTGTCAAACTCGCGTCATCATGTCGTCACATGACATATCATGACTTTTTTCCCCTTCGCTAAAACAGGCGTGGCCAGCGTGTGACGCATCCAGCCCGCGGGCCATGAGTTTGACACCCCTGAGCTAACCCAAGACCCTAACAAAATGCTTATGGACATCAATATTAGGATCATTAGGCTGCAAACATCCAAATATCCAGAAGGAAATAAGGCATTTTCTGTAGGTTTTATTTTATTTTGTTGTTCTTTGGGGGAAGGGAATACAGGCGGTCCTTGATTTACAACCACAATTGAGCCCAAAATTTCTGTTGTTAAGTGAGACATTTGTTAAGTGAGTTTTGACCCATTATACGACTTTTCTTGTCACAGTTGTTAAGTGAATCACTGCAGTTGATAAGTGAGTAACCTGGTTGCTAAGTGAATTTGGCTTCCTCATTGACTTTGTTTGTCAGAAGGTTGCAAAAGGGGATCACATGACCTTGGGACACAGCAACGGTCATAAATATGAACCAGTTGCCAAGCAACTGAATTTTGATCACATGATCATGGGGATGCTGCAAAGGTTGTAACTATGAAAACAATCACACTTGGCCAATAAAGAATTCTATTCTATTCTATTCTATTCTATTCTATTCTATTCTATTCTATTCTATTCTATTCTATTCTATTCTATTCTATTCTATTCTATTCTATTCATCACATTTTTCAGTACCATTGAAACTTTGAACAGTCACTAAGTGAATTGTTGTAAGTCAAGGACTACCTGTATTATCCATGAATCCTACTGTGAGGTGGGGTGTGTGTCTTGGGGCCATTCTTTTTAATCGGGTCATTTTTATCCAATCCTTGTTGACTTTAAATTTTTAAGATTTGTAATATTTATATATTCTTGCTTTTATTGTGTTGTAACCTGCCCAAAGTCATTTTGATAGTGAGATGGATGATATATATATTTAATAACTAATAATTCTCTCACAACCCAGCCTATAGGTTTGCTGTGGGAAAGACACAATGAGGTAAATGTATATACATTGTTTTGAACTCCTGAATGAAAACTAGGTTATGAAATTGATAAATAAATAAATAAATGTGCCCAAAGCAACTGAATTGGAATTTCCCAGTCTCCATGCTATGCTCTATTTTCTTTTTAAAAAATTAAAGTTTTTTTTAAAATGTAAGGCTGGTATGCTGCAAAGTGCTAATCTTTATTTTCAAAAATGATTCCTCACATCAAGCTCATAGCAATTCTTAATGCTTTGTTCCAAATTCAGCCCCCACCCCATCCCGGGCAGAAGGAGAAGAAAAGAAGGGAGGGAGAGAGGGAGGGACGGAGGGAGGGAGCGAAGGAAGGAAGGAAGGAAGGAAGGAAGGCAGGCATAAGTAGGGAGATGAATTATTGTATCTGGAAGGAACTTCATATTTCCATTCTGGCAGAAATGTGTTTGGCGACTGACAGACATCCATCAGAGCAGTCATATTATGAACAAACAAACCTTCACTGCAGATTTCAGGAATGCATAAAAAAATACTGACGCTCAATATCATCATGCTTCCCTCCATGGAAAGATTACTAAGAGATCTAGAGGACAGTATATATGGAAGCTGGAAGATAGGAGACAAGCGTTCATTTTCAGCAACAGAGCTTTCACTGTAATTTGTTTGATTGCTGTGAGTTGCCCAAGGTTTCATAACCTGGGAGGCCACCATGAAGAAAAACTTGTCATAAAGTGACGATAGCTAGGCTGTGAAAATCCATGTGATCACTCAGTGGGGATAGCATAGGGTTGTTGTTCTGACCTAGGCTTCCTTAGAAAGCATGAAGCAAAGTCTTAATCCCAGTAAAACCTCTTTTATTAACACGACTGTGAATTCCCTTCATTCACAGTCAACAAGGCTTTGGCAAACAGTCTTTCAGAGGAATGTTTATCAACCCCCACCTTATCTCACTTGGAACACCACCAAAGAACCAATTTCCAAATGCAGAGCAAAGCCAAACTCGGCACTGAGTCTATTAGAGTCACGAACAGAAATTTCCAATCTTGAAACGAGATGAACCAATTGCTTTCTGCAAAAGCCCACATCCCGTTCACTCCTCTTTTATGGCCTATGGGAGGGACCAATCATCTCCAAGGTGTGGCCTTACTCCCGATTCTACCCTGCTTTCTTAATTGTTTTTATCTTCTGGCAGCTCTGCGCATGCACACACTGGGAACGGGTATCCAGCTGTTCCTCTGCCTTGCTGCTGTCTAACTCCCTCTCTGCCTCTGACGCAGAGCCCTCGTCCGAGCTTTCTCCAGACCCCAGGACTGACCCAAGTTCCTCCCCAACCTCCTCACTGTCTGACTCTGCTGCCAGCTTTGCTGGCTGCTAGCGGGCCACAACAATTGTCCAGAATTTTTGGAGCTCAGATCTGATAGTGCTACTCTACTTTTCCCACTAACAGAGCTTCCCTTGGTGGTGAAGCAATCAAAGGTTTGGAAAGCAGATCTTAAACATGTGTCCCAAAGATGTCCTAAAGATCTTCTTCAAGAGGCAAGTGGACTTTCTGGACTTTTCTTTCAAGACATTTTATTTATTTATTTTATTTTATTAGTCATATTTCTATGCCGCCCACTCTCCGAGGACTCTGGGCGCCTTACATCAAAGACAGTATACTAAATAGCATATTGCCCCCAACAATCTGGGTTTTCATTTTACCCACCTCGGAAGGATGGAAGGCTGAGTCAACCTTGAGAAGTTTCTTGAATGAAAAGTGAAACATTTTCAAAGAAAAATCAGAAAGTCCACTTGCCTCTTCAAAAAGCACCTTTGGAACAACCATGATCTGGATGACTGAGAATCTCCATAGACATCTTAAACAGTGAGCAAGTGTAATGGAATGTGAGAAAGACCTTGGGAGACGGATGAAGAAATGCTGCCTAGGTAACAGTCAGATCAGAGAGGGCCTAGCCTGCAACGGCATAATGGGCAGATGAAGAGGCTCAGAAAGGATCCTCTCTAACTTCTCAGTCTGTAAAGGAGATGGCGGGAAATTCATACTTTCAGACTCGCAAGATTATGTTAATGTACAATAAAATAGAATTAACTCATCTGGATTTTTGCAGGTCATATATGGTTTGCCTACTAATACTATGAATACTTCAGTCTTGAACACCCAAAAACGTTGTTAATTTTTGCAGGTTTTGCATTTTTAGAACGTTTTACAATAAAGGCCCGAGAGTCATAATTATCTGCCTTCCTGACACAGAAAACAAAGCTGCAGAGGTGATGAGATTGCTTTCCACTTTAATGTATTTATTTCATTCATGCTTTTGGCTTTATTTAGCATCGGGGGAAGAATTTGGGACTTGCTCTGGCCAATGCTACACTGCTGTTAAATCCCTTTTAAATCTGTTTGGGCTGGTGTGGTAGCAGAACCGTGTTGTATGCAATGCTATCAAAGGCAAATCTAGGAGACAAGGAAGTCTATGTCTGCAAGGAAATATAAATAGAAAGCATTTTGCCTGGATTTCTGCTGAGGAACGAAGCAAAGCCACCTTGGAGGTAAAATAAATGAATGGGGGCAAGAAACAGAGTACCTATTCATGTCTATACATTGATGCCTGTATACAGAGTGGTAATGTTATACGTGAGAGGCAAGATCGACCAAATTCTTGGCCTAGGAGCTGCTGCCGTCAAATTATCTGTCATAGCACATCTGTAGGTTGATTCATAAATACAAACTTGAACTTAATCTGCCTTGATGTTCCCCTAACCAATCAGACAGACAAGACCACACCTGAAGGGTTATTATTTTTATTGGATATGTTTTTAGATACTCAGAAATGGGAATTTTAGTTATGTGGATATCTGCTTTGTATAGATTTCCCATATCTATAGGATTGCAAAACTTAGCGGGACTACTAAGTAGCGGCAAAGAAAAGTTATCGCTGTCCTCTTTTGGAGATAGGGCAACCAGGCAGGTTGGGTAAGATCAGAGTTAGAAATTTCCATATCTCTTTACTGTCATCCAAAGGCCATTAAGATTTTTGCAGCCCAAATTCGGCAAGTATAACACTTAGTTAATGGAAAATACTAGCTTTTTGCCAAGGTGAGAGATACTCTATTTGTCCCTGTGATATGGCTGTAATCCCAGTGGTGGGATTCAGCCAGTTCGCACCACTTCGGGAGAACCGGTTGTTAACTTTCTGAGCAGTTTGGCAAACTGGTTGTTGGAAGAAATCATTAGGGCAGAGAACCGGTTGTTAAATTACTTGAATCCCACCAGTGCGCAATCCTGAACATTTCCTGCCTAAGGTTGCCTTAGGTTTCCTGCCTAAGGTTGGACTAGAAGACCTCCAAGGTTCCTTCCAACTCTGTTATTCTTTTCTATTCAATCCTCTCAAAGCAACAATAAGAAAATGAGAGAGAGAGAGAGAGAGAGAGAGAGAGAGAGAGAGAGACCAAACAAATTCTTGTTAATCAAAAATAATAGCCAAACCTAACAATTTCAGGATTTTACAGTTTGCAGATATGTCAAGTTCAGTTTCTTGAATGAGAATTTTTGTTTTAAAAAAATTACAATAACAAGTCTTTGTATTTAGATTCACATTTCTCCAAGCTAATGCCTTTTTGCGGGCAATTCTTTCTAATGTACTCAGCTTCTGGCAAATATATTTCTTTTGTACAGTGTGTCTTATTCATTTGTTCCTGAATATATGCACCCTGTATAAATTTTTCCATATCATATATTTTTTTTTAAATGGCCGGATGCCTTGAAAAATTCAGAAAATTAAATTTCCAATCATAAATAGGTTTCATTTTCACGAATTGGTTCAGAAATAAGGAGTTAGATAAAAGTATGCATGTGTGAACTAAATAATCCTTATTGCTTGCATCAGAATTAATGTTCTGCTGATATGGAATTAGTCTCTTACAGATCCCACAAGTTCTCAAGGAATACTGCACTAAGTGGTGCCCAGCACCTTTTCTTGATGGATCTTCCTCTTTATAGGGAGTACATAACTATACCATTGAATATACTTCCCAACAGCCACTTATAGGACCATAATTTTCAACTACAGGCAGCCCCTAGGTTAAAGAATCTCCGACTTAAGGTCAACCCCTAAACATGAATGGGCTGCCTATTACTAAAAATGGTAGATAGCATACTTCCTCAAGACAACAAAGTGATGAAGTCATGTTTTCAATGTACACCCTGTTTTCAGTAGTTTTCAGGGGTTCGTGGAAGCATTGCAGGGCTTCAAAGCTTTGTTGGCTTGAGGAAGGACAATGCTGTCTGCCATTTTTAGTACAGATAATCCTCAACATACCACCATTCATTTAGTCATCATCCAAAGTTTCAACAACACTGAACAAGGTGACTTATCAACCAGTTCTTGCACTCACAACTGTCGCATCATCCCTACGGTCACGTGATCAAAATTTGGACGCTTGGCAACCAGGATATATTTACAATGACTGTGGTGTCCTGGGGTCATGTGTGTGATTGCCGTTTGTGACTTTCCTAGCCAGCATCCAACAAGCAAAGTCAATGGGAGAAGCTGGATTTGCTTAACAACCCCGTGATTCGCTTAACCACCATGGCAAAAAGATTGTAAAATTGTGCCACAACTTAACAATCGCCTTGCTTTGCAAAAAAATTCTGGCCCCAGTTACGGTTGTAAGTTGCGGACTACCTATAATAGTCAGCCTCTTTGTAAGTACAAGTTCTGAGTTATAGATAAATTCCAGTTAAGGAGAAAGCTTAGGGAAAGGAATTTGTTCTTAACACTGGGAATGCATGTGATCAAACACCTAACATAGCTAGAGTCCATTGTCATTTATGTCTATGACTTATATACATCAAAAAGAAAATGTTTATGATGAAACAGAAGCAAATACATGCAAAGCCTCATTGCCTCAATAAATGATGCAAAGCTGCCATCTTTTCTTTCTCATAGAGAATATGACATCAACTTCCTTCTCATTCTTTCTAAGATAGCAATAAGAAGATATATTGGAGATATATCTTCTTATTGAGAGAGAGAGATATAAGATATATATACTGGAGATTCCTGCATTCCAGCTCTCTGACATAACATTTAAATAACTAAATAGATATTATCTATTTAATATCTGTAGGCACAGATGTTATCTAGGAATCTCACGATGACAAAAACAGAATAACAGTACTTATGGCAGAAAATTCTTTGCAGAGGAAAATATAGTTAGAAAGAAATGAAAGATAAATGTCAAGGGAAATTAGCCTTCCAGTTTAAATATCTTTGTTTACTATTGTTCTAATTTCACATAAAGACCAGAAAGTATTATTTGTAGCGACCTTTCCAAGCATAATCAGAGATTTCAGAATTCACGGACTCCATTTTTTCAAAAAAAATAAGAAAATGGGAATAAATAGATTACACTATTTAATTTGTTTTAAATGCAAGCATTAATTTCAGGCTGTACAGTAGTGGCCAAAATTGTGGAAATACACTTTTGGGAAAAGTGTATTTTTGAGATTTGATAGCTAATAACACCACTTTTTTTGGAGTTTCAAGATAATCATATTCCACTGCTGGAATGGCCTGGGAATAGCCCAGACCTTAACCCAATTGAAAATCTTTGGAGCTGACTAAAGAAACTTGTTAGTCAGAAGTGACCCAGCAATAAAACCCCGTTAATAGAAGCAATCATTCAATCTTGGTTTCACATTAGAACAGATGCAGAACTAAAAGACTTGGTTCACTCCATGGGAAGACGTTACAAGGCTCTAATTCATGCTAAAGGTTACCCAACGAAATATTAATTGACATGGTGATAATTTTTGTATATCTTTTTTCTATGGTGATAATTTTTGTATATCTCATTTTTTCTACGTGTTTCACTTTTCTTCTTTATATTGTAACTGTTATTCTAATAGCAAATCCTTCATAAAAGTTATTGCATTACGTTCTTGATTAAATTATCTTTCCATTGATATATAATTACTACTCCCCCAAAAAAGTACTACTCCCCCCCAAAAAAAATGTGTTATTAGCTAGCTTTAGCAAATACACTTTTCCCAAAAGGTTTCCTCAGTTTTGGCCACTACTGTAGTCTTATACTATAATCTCTGGAGTGGTATCCTAGAAACCAGAGCTTTTGAATCTCTCCCTCCAAGAAAGTAAGACTCTCCAAGACTCTTCCTCAGTTGTGAAGTAGGAGACTTGCTAAATCAGATGGAAAAGCCAAATATCAAATACTATGAAAATACATATTCCAGGTTTATTCCCTGCTGTAAATTGATAAGGTCCAAACTTTTTCATGACTTAATTATTCCCTACCCCTAATTCTTTATTAACTCCTAATTGATGAAGATTCCTGGAGAATTAAAGCATGTTCAGATTTTTTTGTACCACTGTGATAGGTTTTGGGGTTTTTCTCAGATGGCTCAGCATGGCTCTCTTTATTTTCTATGTTTAGAGCAAAAAAAAAAAAAAAAGAGGAGGAAAAAGTAGAAGGAAAAAGCCCTGGAATCAGGGGTGAAATCCAGCAGGTTCTGGAGGACCGGTAGCGGAAATTTTGAGTAGTTTGGAGAACCAGCAAAAACCACCTCTGGCTTGCCCCAGAGTGGGGTGGGAATGGAGATTTTGCAATATCCTTCCCCTGCCATGCCCACCAAGCCACGCCCACCAAGCCACACCATGCCCACCAAGCCGCACCCACAGAACCGGTAGTAAAAAAAAAATTGAATTTCACCACTGCCTGGAAGGGTAATGAGAATCCAAAAGCCAGAATGGACAGACAATATAGCTCCTTCATCATTGCATCAGGAAGGGAGGGAGGGAGGGAGGAAGGAAGGAAGGAAGGAAGGAAAGTAAGAGAAGGAAGGAAGATTTCTGATGTTCCCTGTTAGCTTCTCATTAAGAAACTCACTGGGGAAGCCCGCAGGAAGTCAGAAGTCATTCCCATTCAGACTGTTTTTTTACCCAACCATGGTCACTCTGGTTTGTTTTTTTTGAGGTAAGGAAATATCTTTGAAACGATGGCCCAACAGAGCACAGGTTGCTAGCATTTGCTCAGGTTGTTCACAAATTTGTTGTTCACAGATGCAATGCCACTATGGGGATTCGATCTAGGGCCAAGGGTAGAATCTTTTTGTAAATACCATCACCAACATTCCTCATTATCTGAGGTCATTAGTGTCACTGGGAATTGTAGTTCAGCAATATACTGAGGTTAGAGCAGAACCTTAGATTCTGCGCTTACAGCTAACATGAGCTGTAATCGTAACATCGATTACATCGTACATCGATGTAAATGTAACATCGATGCCATAAACCAAATCATGGTATCACATAGAAGAGTTGTGAGAGTAGAACATACCTATCAACCTTTAAGAAGAAACAGAGGACTGATGCTACTTAATACAACTAAAGACTGCTGCCACTTAGCGGCTAAACTTTATAATAACGCCATCCACAAATGGTCACTACCAATGCCAACCAAGAAAGAACTCACTGTAATTACCCAGCAACTAGGCTACCCACATTTTCAATATGTCAGTCTCCACTGAGGAACTGATATTTACAGTGGGGACCCTGGGCATAACTGAATTAAGAAAACATCAACACATCTGGCCCAAGCCTGGATTCTTATGTCCCTTCTCACTCCACAAAGAAACAAGCAGCATTATAATATTTGAATAAGAGGAACCAAAATTTCTCCAACCACCATCACCATCTTCTGCTAGTTGTAAGAACAAAAACATATGAGTTCCAAGGGTTGAAGGTAAACACGTAAGAACCATAACTGGGAATCTATGAAAGGTTTCATATAATGTCTGTCTATGCTGCTCAAAGGAGGATACGCATTACAAATAGAGGCCAACAAACTATGGTTAATATTACCAGGCCATAAATAGAGAGTCAAGAGAGAAAACTGCTGGGTGTATACCAAAAGGTAGGAAGCTCAAACAGAATAATATTTAAAGAGGTAACCCTACCTCATTCATGATGGAACAATGTCAGAAGGGTTGGCACTTCACTCAGGCATGCAAATAGCTGGTTTGTGTGGTAATGGGAATGCAGCTTCCTCTGGCAATCCAACAAGACATCCATTGCCACCAGGTTACGCCCTGGTTAATGGAAAGCTGACCCTGATTGCTATCACCTGAGAGGAAGAAAATTACACCGGGCTCCAAATTAAAAGACAGGTTTTATGTTCAGACATCCTAGATGCTTACAGAATTTTCTGCCAAGAGTTGGGCATCAGAGAATGGCAACATTTCTTTCCTTGGTGTCACAGTACAGGGAAAATGTAGAACTAGGTGGCCCAGGTCTATGTCCAGAGGTGGGTTTCAGCAGGTTCTGACCAGTTCTGGAGAACCGGTAGGGGAAATTTTGAGTAGTTTGGAGAACCAGTAAATACTGGCCCAACCCCCATCTATTCTCTGCCTCCTGAGTCCCAGCTGATCAGGAGGAAATGGGGATTTTACAGTAACCTTCCCCTGGAGTGGAGAGGGAATGGATATTTTACAGTATCCTTCCTCTGGAGTGGGGTGGGAATGGAGATTTTACAGTATCCTTCCCCTGCCATGCCCACCAAATCACGCACATCAAGCCATGCCATGCCCACCAAGCCACACCCACAGAACTGGTAGTAAAAAAATTTGAAACCCACCACTGTCTATGTCCCCTCTAAGTTACATAGAGTAATAGAGATGTCCAATCGTTTCCCTCAAGGCCTCCATTCACCTAATCATAGTTTGGAAATGACTGTTCTATAGGGAGGAATTTCAGTTTTTATTGCCAGCTGATGATAGAAACATGAGAAGCCTCTGAAGCTGTCAGTAAGCCATATTTGGGCTCCCAAGAGCCTGCTTATTTTGGGGTGTCTGTACTCTAAAATGTGAAAATTGACAAAGAATTAATTAAGGACAGAGACAAAATCCAAATTTGCTTAAGTTTAATTCAAATTTAATGAAACAACTAAAACCAAATTAACCAAGCATATTTACTATGTTAAATGTCTACTTCCTGTGTAGCTAATCATTCTCTTCCATCACATGAAAAGGACAATCTGCTTCTAACTACTGGAGCACCAACAGAAATTGTATATGAAGCCAGGGGAAAGGGGAGGAATATGTGCATTTTGATTAAATGTATATAAAACCTGCTTGTGCTGTTGATAGATCTGTTTCTATTCAATCCAGTTTGACAGGCCCTTTGTGTGTGTGTAAACATACGGGCACATTTAAACAAGAAAATGGTTCAATTGAGAAGTTTATTTTACATTTCAAAACAGAATTATTTTAAATCACAATGGCTATTTTGCTTTGGCAATTACATTTTTGAATAACACTGTAATGTTACAGTAATGTAACATTACACTGTAATGTAACCTGATTCACCAGTTGAGGCCCTTTCTAGATCGGGACTCCTTATGCACAGTCACTCATGTCCTCGTCACTTCCCGACTGGACTACTGTAATGCTCTCTACATGAGGCTACCCTTGAAGTGCACCCGGAGGCTCCAACTGGTCCAGAATGTGGTCGCGCGGGTGATTATGGGAACGACATGGTGTTCACATGTAACACCTCTCCTACGCGAGCTGCACTGGCTCCCGGTGGTCTTCCGAGTGCACTTCAAGGTGTTGGTTCTTACCTTTAAAGTGCTCCATGGCTTAGGACCTGGGTACCTACGAGACCACTTTCTGCAACCGATAACCTCCCACCAACCAGTACGCTCCCACAGAGTGGGCCTCCTCAGGGTGCCGTCAGTAAAGCAATGTCGACTGGTGGTTCCCAGGGGGAGAGCCTTCTCTGTGGGGGTACCTGCCCTATGGAACAGGATACCCCCAGGGATACGAATGATCCCAGATCTCTGTACTTTCCGTCGTGCCCTGAAGACCTTTCTGTTTCACCAAGCCGGACTGGCATAAATTTTCAGATTGTCTAAATTCTATGTTAAAGATCTTAACTGACGAGCCAAATTGATTTAATTATTTTAAATTATTTTTATTACACATTATATGTATGTTATTCTGACTGATCACCACCCTGAATCCTTCGGGAGAAGGGCAGTATAAAAATTAAATAAATAAATAAATAAATAAATAAATAAATAAATAAATAAATAAATAAATA